>CM065396.1:3097500-3500000 GCA_033060915.1 Euryodendron excelsum
ACTTTTTCAAGAATGAATGGACATAGGTCTTAGTGAATTAAACCACATCTTGGCCCTGTCCTTCAAAGTGAATGAGAAGAGTTTTAAAAGTAAAACCTCTTGAGGATATACATTATCTTGAAAAATGGAGCATACATCCTCAAAGTCTTTGATGTGTATGTATGGTTGCTCTGAATGAAAGCCATGAACCTAAGGCATGGCTTATAGCATTCCTGGTTTAATATTTAGAGTGGTTTGAGGTGCAGGAAGTACTATGGCAGAGGTAGGTGTTTGCTTTAAAGGCTTCATGTTGTCCCTCATAGTACGGTTTTGGGCATCGGCTTCCTCGGCGTTACTTCCCCTTTTATGGCCATTGTGCCCATTTTGTCCATTGTTCCACCTTCTGGGACATGTCCCAGTGGATCATTAATGTTTTCCATATGTGTGGGTCATGAATTAACAAGGGAAATCGAGGTAAGTCTGTTGGATTCGAACGAGTAGGTGATGGAGTTAAATAACCCAATTGGAGGTTACGTAACGGGTTGACTCTACAAAGACGATGGGTGTGATCTCTAAAGAATAAGGACATACAAATGCAAAGCACACATAGGTCAAATCTAGTCCTTTCGAGTCTCCAATCTCCATAGAAATATCAACGCCGTTGCCCACAAGAAATTTAAAAGCAATCCAACCGATCCTCCAATCTCTGCATATAAGGCAAAACCACCAATAAACACTTAGCACGTAGCCTAAACACTTCAAATTACAACATGCTTAGACCCCTAAAAAGAAGAAAAACAAGTAAAAATCCTAAGATTCTAACACCACAAAAAAAAATGATGGAACAAAGTAACCTCGTGGCCTTAGCCAACGATTCCTTTGTGGTTGTAGGTTGATGGTGAAGCAGTCCACTGAACTTCACGTTGATTGAGGTTCTTGCTCTCGCACGCCTCTTGCGGTCACTTGTGCGAAAGCAAGCTCCCCGACAACGATGCCGAAAACTTGACTCACACCAAACGTGTGCCTGAGATGATCCCAAGTGTAGGATGGCAAAATAGTATATACTCGAAGTACGAGATAGTTCCCACAAGGAGCTGTGTGCACAGGACCGAAAGAAATAGAACAAACCTCTCAATCTCTCACAAAAATCCGAACAAATTGCTTCTAAAAAGAAAATAAAATTTTAATGGTTTTGAAAAATGTTTGATTATCTAAACTAACTAACAAGCAATGATAAACAACTTGAACAATGTTTGATTTTAAAGTAATGAGAACAAGTCTCGGGATCAATCAATCTAAACAATTGTGTTTCTTAGAATTTCAAAGGAGATAATTTTATAACTCAAATCCTTCGACTACGTCGTAAGTCTCGGATTCGAAAGATTTAGCAATAAAAACCAAGTGTTCTTCAACACTTTAACTTCTAGAATAAATCGGGTTGTTAGAGTCAATGACGAATATCATCGATTTGTGTAGCGTATATACTGAATATAAACTCATGCATAAATGTTACCGAACATAATCAAACATCCAAGTTATCAAAGATTTTTAGAACGAAAAAGGAAAAGAAAGATGAAAACAGAAAATGGAACTTTGAAACCCAAAATCTCACCTCGTTTATTTATCCATGACCTTCAATTAGTCTTCAAAATCAATGCCAAGATGGGAAGGTTTAGTTACTCATCTCCATCTATGAAAAACTTCGAAATAATGCAATAAACACTGAAAATATCAATTTAATGCAAAGAAATAAACGAAATCTTGAATAGAATGTAAGGAATCTAGAAAACTTGTATTGAAGTAAATCCAATTACAAATAAGCAACAAACTTATAAATCTAAGCTATTCTAGTGTAAAAACTGTAAAAACCCTCTACAATGGCCGCCTCCTCCTTGCTTGCTCAAACATAAAATGTGTTGCTATTTATAGGAATCACAGTCCAAACCTTAGAATTTGTTAGAAATTTGCCTTGGCATTCGAACAGGAAAACGGGCGTTCGAATGCCTCGATATTGTTCTTCACCGTTCGAACGCTAAGAACTAGAGTTCGAACGCCAGGCCAAAATTGGTATCACATGCTCTCGGGCTGTTTGAACGCTGGATTTTGGCGTTCGAACGCCAAGCCATTTTTCCTCCTTTTGTTTTCTGCTTTGCCTCTTAGCGTTCAAACAAAAGGTTAGGCGTTCAAACGCTGGATCCATTTTTCAGCTATTCTGGTTTTGACTTGTTTAAGGCTCTTGGAGTCAAAATTTGGGGACTCTCATAAGACACAAACACGTGTAACTTGAAGAGAGCTTTCCAACAACGTATCATTCATCCCATTTCGAGCTATAAGTAAAAACTTATACAATTTTCGAGACAAGGCCCCGGCAACGTTCCTTAATAAGCCATGCCTGCAAATAGGATTACGTCTTTGACTCCAAATTAACTCCCTTAACTTTAAATACCTGCAAAGACATCCAATTTGAGTTTATTCACAATACACAATCAATATAATACAATTACACCTACTCTAAGCCTAACAAAGGCATATTATAGACTAATGATTGCACTTTTAAGGTATAATCAGCAATAATTGATTTCAGAGACCGTTCGGTCTCAAAAAGCTACCTTGAAAGCCTAGGGGCATTTTAGTCTTCTTGGCTTCGGTTAGGCCCGATGGGCCCAGGAAGCGACCAATTGACTGGACTAGAGTTTGAAAAGCTGGTTTGGGCTCTAATAGTGTTGTGACGTTTTACTGGAATGATTGATTTGGACCAGAGATTGCTGAGCGGGCAAAAAATGGGGTACTTATAGCTTCTATGCATAGAAAGTGCATGTAAGCATGCCGTAATGAAATTTGGATCCTCTTCATTTCGTATTAGAAATAAGGAAATCCATTCTCAAAACACCTCGGCTAAACACTAGAAAACGAAGGTCTACTATTACATTATGACATTAACCTATATAACAAAACACATCTGATCCTCTTTCTTTTATTTGGGGTTGTATACTAAAAAACAGATAGAGCACTTCACATGAGATAGAGTCCCTCTCTCTCTCAACCATCCCTACCTTCTCCCCCCCCCCCCTCTCTCTCTCTCTCTATGTTCATTTCACCCCCATTTTCTCTTTCTCAACTCCATCTCTCTGTAGAATCCAAAACACCATCTCTATGTTTCTCAGTTTATCTTTCATTCACCCTCTCTCTTCCTCATTTCACTTAGCGCTAACGTCGCCACCACCGAACTGCCAGGATCCGCTATCGAAGAGAAAAAAAAAAAAAAAGAGGCTTTTAGGTAATTAAAGAGAAGGGATGGACTATGGGCTGTTTTCCATGGTGAGCTATGTGTTAATCGCAGGGATTAGTTTGGAGACTATTGTGTTAAGAAAAATGCACGCAATCTTTGTGTTAATGGGTGAGATGTGTATGTGAGAATCTTGCATATTCCTTTGCTTCTTGGATTTTTCCTTTGCTTTTTTAGCTCTCTCACCCCACCCTTGTTTGCTCTTAGGGGTGTTTAATTTTTTACATTTCAATTTTTACTTGTTGCTATCATTTAAATTTTTCGTTTTTATTCTTATTTTTCAGGAGCTATATAAGTATGTGATATGTGAAGTTTTGGTTTGAGTAGACCTCCGGTGTGGCCGAATGAGAGAGAGGGGAGTGCGGACACTCCTGTACAGAGTAGTCAATTTTATATTTTTATTTTCTTTTGTAAAATTGTTTGCTTTGCAAAGTAGTCAAGCTATGGTTTGTTGTTAATTTTATGATTTGATTAATCTACTGAAGACAATGGCGATAGCAATGAATCCAATGGTGATGATGCTCTAAAACATCACTCCGATTCCAATCCCAACAAGGACAACTATGAAGCCCTTGCGAGTTGTGACCAAACCCAAAAAGCTCAAATGAAAGTAATGTCCAAAAGGGTAAATTAATATTCAAAGAAAATACAGAACCCAAAATGAAATGGGCTATGATTTTTCTAGTAGGAAGAATACCATTGTGCTTTGAGGCGAGGAAGCACCACCATCTTCACCATCTTCAGTGACCATCGCCTCCAGCTATGCTCTCATCTCTCTTTTCTGCTGCTAATGACAACCCATCTCCATTATTTGAAATCTTTGATGATGAACCAAATTTGATAATCTGAGTTTTGTTTTGTTTGTGATTAAAAAATTCATAAGGTTCGAAGATTACATAGTTGATACATATGTCATCTTTAAATGCCTACATAAATTTTTATGTGTGTGTGTGTGGCCAGTGGTGGACCTATTAAGGGCCGAGCTGCAGCGATTGCTGCTACTGAGATTTTGAAAAAAAAAAAATTTTAACCCGACCTAATTACCCAATCCAATTATACATGAATTTACCCCAAACCCAATACCTAACCCGCCCCGACCCAACCCAAATAATATCCCTTCTTGGTCTCTCACGATTCACCCGAAGGAGACTCTCTCTCTCTCTCTTTAGGGTTTTGGCAACTCAGCGGCAATGGGCATCTGCGGTTGCCGATTGGTACATGCACCCTTGTTCTCCAGTAGTTATTGATTTCATTGTCTGTTCTTCCTAGAAGATGTTGTGCAATTTTTGACCACCTAACACCACAAAGTTTGTAAGTTCTAATTCACTGCATAACCGATATACTGCTATATGTTACACTATTCTCTCAAGCTAAAAAAATTATAGCATATATATATATATATATATATGTACTGAGCTATTTCCCCACTTGGAATGGAGTTCAAGAATCAAGAGTTGTTCTTGTGGGGTGAAGTTTTCACGCTTAATGTCGGGTTTTAAATAATTTAGCCATCTCAATCTATAACTTTTTCAAGTTCTCTTCAACCCTTGATAGTAAAGAAAAGATTAAAAAGATAAATCTGCTAAAAAACTTATCTGAATTGAGTTTAATTGTTGTTTTAGGTCTAAGTTAGTGACAAAGAATTAGAAATTTATGGTTAAGAATGTTGATTTTTGTTTTATACTCGCGCTTTCTCACTAACTAAATGAAGGGGTTTAGGTTTAATCTTGATGCTCTATTTGGGTTTTTATTTCTTGGAGGGAAATGTGATGATGTACAGTAATGGTTGATGGTGGAAAATGTTTGATGTTTTTTACATGTCAATTTAAGTGCATTTGCGTTCTTGTTTTCGGAGCTTGTTCAGTACAATCAAACCCAAGTTGACAATATTGCGGAGTTAGAAAGAAGGTAATCATCCAATTTTAATAATATCAATAATCCTAAGATTGTTTTACTTTACAAATAGCAAAATTGTTATCACAACCCTCATTTATTCCTTTCATAGTGAGAAAAAAAAAAGTTTATGATGTTGATACATTTGCACAGGTACACAATACATTTGTATAGACTCACAATAGATAATATATTTGCACAGGCGCATATTTATTATATATTTGAATGTGTAGAATTTGTTGAATTAGTAATACATTTGCACTGTTTGAGTTTTTTTATTATTAATTTATTTTGATACAGTTATGGAAAGATACTTTAAGAAAAGAACATTGGAAGAATCAAATGCCCAACATAGTTAAGGGCCTATTAGTAAACAAGCTTCTTCAAGTAGTTTACCCTATGTAGAGGTCAATGTAGATGATCTTGAAGTAGAACTTGGGTTAAGGAAAAATATTTATGCTTATGATGTTAATGATAGAGAGAGAGTTTGAAGATCATACTTGCAAAAAGGCCCTTGTCAATCTCGAGATTAGTCTTTTCCTTGGACAGATTTTGGGACAAAACAACGTAGATTCATCCCTACATGGTTCAATAATTATAATAGTTGGTTGGAGTACAACAAAACAAAAGATGCTACATATTGTTTGTATTGTCATTTTTTTAAGCTTCAACATGGTGACCAAGGGGTGGTGATACATTTGTTGGTGACGGGTTTAGGGATTAGAAAAGGAAAAAAATACTAGAAATACATGTTAGAAACCATAATAGCACACACAATAAATGTTTGAGGACTTGTGAAGATCTAATGAAACCAAGCCAATATATTAAAGTGTGCTTGTCTACTCAATCTAATCAAGCTCAAGTCGATCATCATACTCGTTTGACTGCATTAGTTGATTGTATTAGGTTTTTTTTATGTCAAGAATTGGCTTTCTGTGACCATGATGAATATGAAGAATCTATAAATCAAGGAAACTTTCTCGAGCTTCTCCAGTTTGTTGCCGATCACAATAAGGACATTAAGAAAGTTATATTAAAAAATGCTCTTGAAAACCTTAAAATAATATCACCCAAAATTCAAAAAGATATTATGAATGCAATGGCAGTTGAGACTACAAATGCTATCTTACGAGATGTTGGAGATGAGCTATTCTCTATCTTAGTTGATGAGTCCCGTGTTCTATCAGCAAAAGAACAAATGGCAGTCATTTTACGTTACGTGGACAAGAAAGGGTGCATAATTGAACAATTTTTTGGCATTGTACATGTTTGTGATACTGCTTCTTTGTCACTTAAGGCATCTATGGAATCTCTTTTTGCCAAATATGGATTGAGTATGTCAAGTTTGTGTAATCGAGATTATGATGGAGCTAGCAATATGCAAGGTGAGTTCAATGGTCTAAAAAGTGTGATCATGTTAGAAAATAAATATGCTTTTTATGTCCATTATTTAGCTCATCAACTTCAATTGACACTTATAGCAATTGCTAAAAAACATAAAAAGATTGGTTCATTCTTTAACTTAGTTACAAGTTTGTCAACTACTCTGGGGGCCTTATGTAAACGTAAGGACATTCTTCGAGAGAGACAGTTTGAAAATGTTATTAAAGGAATTTGCAGTGGTGAAATTATAACTGGGTGAGATTTGAATCAAGAAGCAACATTGAAAAGAGTAGGAGACACACGTTGGAGTTCACATTATACTACACTTTTGAGTACGATTTTGTTATTCTCCTTAGTGATTGATTTCCTTGAGGTTGTTAAAAAGGATGACACACTTTCAGAGTAAAGAGCTGAAGTAAGTGAGCTATTTGATGTCATCCAATCTTTTGACTTTGCATTCTAGTTGCACTTAATGAAGACGGTCTTGAGAATTTCAAATAAGTTGTCACAAGCATTACAAAAGAAAGATTAAGATATTGTAAATGCATGAGGCTTGTTAAGGTATCCCAGGAACGTTTATAGAAATTGAGAGATAAGGGATGAGAATCTTTGGTGAATGAAGAGTCTTTGTTTTGTGATAAACATGAGATAATCATCCCAAACATGGATGACTTGTTTGTTGTTCGAGGAAGATCACATCGCAATCTCAAGAAACCACACATCTTCACCATTATCGTGTTGAACTGTTTTATACGGTGGTAGATATGCAACTTCAAGAGTTGAATAACTGCTTTAATGAGGTGAGAACAGGGTTGTTATTGCGTATGGCATCTCTTATTCCAAGCTCTACATTTTCTTCCTTTGATAAAAAAAAGTTGCTTCAGTTTACCGAGTTTTATCCTTCTAATTTTTTTCCAATACAGCTTATGATGCTTGATAATCAACCTAAGACCTGTTTTTTAGATGTAAGCTCTAATGATCAATTTTCTAAAGTGATAGGAAATAGTGGCCTTGCTAAAAAATTAATTGAAATAAAAAAAGATATTATCTATTTATTGGTCTATTTGCTTGTGAAGTTGACATTAATATTACTTGTTGTGACAGGGTTTGTGCTTTTGTTACTAATGTGTGGATAAATGATTGCTTAGTGACATACATTGAAAGAGACATATTTAACACCATAGACAATAAAATTATTTTGCAAAGGTTTCAAAATATGAAATAACAAAGGAAATTATTGTAGTTTTTCCTATTAATATGAACATTGTTTTGTCTAAGAAACATTTGTTACTGATGTGTAGAATTTTGAATATTATATTATCTTTTGATTTCTTAAAATTTATCATCTTATTAACAAAATAATTGTTTAAGAGTATTTTCGACTTCCACTGAAAAAAGTTTCTGAGTTTGCCACTGTTTGCGGCTATGTACAAGGGCAAACGTGCACAGACTACAGGGTTTGTGCTTTTTTACTAGTTTTTTTAATATAATTTATTAAAAGTGGGAAAATGTTGAAGTTGCCATATCGTTAGTGCTTTTGTTGTCATCCGATTATCCGTTGCATTTGAAAGGAGGTCGGCTATGTGAAAGCATAATACCGTGAACAAGCAACCACAGAAATGACAGTGGCTAGTAGCCCAGCATTGCTCGAAATGCTACTTAGTTTTTCTGGATGCAATAAAACAATTTTCAAGAGGCTTTATTTAAAAAAAAAAAAAATGAAGATGCTGGTGCATATGTTGCTATGAATTTTTTCTCCAAACATCTGCACATAGTTTGGGTGGGCAACGCCACATAGCAGATAGTGGGTCAATTGAGCCATCATCATTCATAAAATTATTAAATTCTTTTAATATGAGTAATATGAGTCTTTGCTAAAAACAGTTTAATAAAAAACTTGCACCTATAAAGCATTGATTCCATTGTTCTAATGAAAAAGAAAAAAAAAAAAAAAAAAAACTCTCAGGTTATAAAAAAAAATAAAAGCAATGAAATCTCCTGCGCTGCAAGAGCGGTAAAAAAAAGCAATGAAATCTCCCACGCTTTAAGAGCAAAATTATCATGAGAGTGTGTAAGGGCAATTGCTCCACAAACTTAAAAAACATAAATAAATAATTTTTATTTGTTATTACTTTTCTCGACGTTGTCTAACTCAGTAATGATATTAATGACTTTAATTTATATAAAAATACTAGCAACTTTCATTCTTTGCAAAAATTTCCATTTGCTCTTGAAATCATAATTTGATTTTATTAATCTTACCTATAACAATTGAAAAAATAACCTATGGTAGTCTAAATTCTATTATATGTGTCTCGTATAGATATAAAGATTGCTATAGGCACGAATTATTTTTAATATTTAAATAAAGTCTTTTCCAGAAATGTATGCGAGAGCATATTTCACATGCCTTTAATGTAAGTGTTGTTAACTTGTTAAGAACCAAAAATTCATAAAAAACGATGAACAAAAAACAAATCATGAAAAGACAAAAATTGTTTGATGTGAAAAAATTATTAACTAAATAAGCTTAGCAATATCAAGCCTAAACCAGACTACGGCACTATATATATATACATACACACAGAGATATATATATATATATATATATAAAGCACAATACCCTTCCCATCTTTCAAGTTGGACCCCCAGCAATCCCACGACCGAAAACCAAAAATAAAAAATGGCTTCGATGCCTTTGCTCCGCCTCTCTCTCCCAACTCACACCTCCCCAACAAGAAAATGCCACTTACCCTCGTCTGCTAATATCACAGCCCGGTTACCTCACCCCCTCAGATCAACGGTCACGATCCCAACTCCCCGATTCCCAACCCGAACCATATCGATGTCCGACAACCCGACTCCGGCCACTGACCGCCTAATCTCCGCCGTCGCTTACTTCCTCCCACTCTTCAACGGCCTTCAGTACGGCCGCTTCCTCTTCGCTCAGTACCCGAGCCTTGGTGCAGTTTTCGAGCCCATCCTGCCCCTTCTCAACCTCTACCGCTCTGTCCCGTACGCGAGCTTCGTGGCCTTCTTCGCACTCTCGCTGGGCGTGGTAAGGAACCCCAGGCTCAGCCGTTACGTGAGGTTCAACGCTATGCAGGCGGTGGTGCTCGACGTCCGTCTTGTTCTTCCCTCCGGCTCAAGCGGATCTTCAACCCTGGTCGGGCCGGACTCGGGTACAAGTTCCTGGTGATGGGTCACAACGCCATCTTCGTCTTCGTTGTGTTGTGTTTTATTTATAGCTTGGTCTGTAGTCTCTTGGGTCGGACCCCTTGTGGTTGAAGCTGCTGGCAGGCAATTGTGAATGCCCTGGGCCTTTTTTTTTTTCAGTCTGCAAGTGTTTTGTTGAAGTGTTGTAGTTACCTCTTTTTTTTCTTTTTTTTTTTTTTTTTTTTTTTTTTGTGAAGTATTGTAGTGGTGTTTTCGGGTGTGAAATGAGCTTCAACTACTTTTACGTTGCAATGACCAAGAAAAGAAAAATAATAGAACATGGTTTTTCACAAATTTCTTTTTTTGTTATCTTTTTAAAGTAAAGTATAAGCTTGTTTTCTTGTGTTACTTAACATTTAAAAAATAAAGTATAAAAGGGTCCAAATTCATGGACCTAAGTTTTGCAATGCGTTGGTAGCGGGAGTAAGAGCCATTTTGAGAGTGGAAGCTTTTTTTAGAGCGCGCGCACAAATAACTGTTTTACATCTTTGGGCTTGTATAGAATTTTTTTATTATGTCTCAACGAAAATTGGAAGCATATGTAATATGTTTAATTATAAACGGCTAGGTATATACATATTTCCAAATATTTCTTAGTTTTTGCATTTATTATTTTCTCAAAAATACCTAAATTTATAGTATTTAAAATAAATAAAAAGAAACAAAGTATTATTTCTTTATTAAATTACAAAGTGTTTACAGGAAATTTTAATAAAATATTTATTATTTGTTCTAATACAATTTATGTCACAAATGAAGACAATCTTTTCAAAATGTACGAGACACAGTTTCATCAATGGTCGAAATTTATTGTCTCTTGATCAATAGTTCAAGATAGTGGTGGTCTCAAGATTTTTGTTCAGTAGGGTTATTTAATGTTTAAATATTATAAAATTATATTAATTATATATAATTTAAATTTCATAATTGACTATAAATTTACAACATTTTAAATAATTAAAGGTTTAAATATTAGTTTAAAATTGTAGAACAAAACAAATAGACTTTTAATGTGCTAACTATTATTTTTATGAATGATCATCAAAACTGTTCAAAAATAAATTTAACTCTCTTTTTTATTTTTTATTTTTTATGTTTGCTCTTTTCCTTTCACTTATCTAAAATTTTCTCTTTGTAGATATTATAATCTATAAAAATATATGCTTTTAAATATATGAACAATAACTAAGAGAAGATACACAGTTGGAACTTTTGTTCCTTGTTTTGAGTGTATTTTACATGACATTAAGGAGCTAATAATTTCATGCCACTATGTTTTCTTTCGTAGGTATATATTATGTAATATATTTTACATAATATTAATAATTTCATGCCAGATGAGTGGCTCGTTCCTTGTGAGAAATGGACAATGAAAGAATACAAAGTAAGTGCAAAATTACTAATTTTTTATATAAGTAGTCAAAAGACTAAATAATAATTATGGGTAATGTGATTTCTTAGGCAGGTATATATATTGCTGATACCAAGAGATTTTAGAAGCGAATTCTTAATTCATCATGTGTACAAGTTTCCTAAAATTTGACTTTTTAATTTTTCGTAGTTGAAACATTACCCCCTCTTTTTTATCTTGTGAGACATTTTAATGGAGTCAAATTTATAATTAGTCGGGTCAAGTTTTTCAAAAGTTAAAATTTGTTAAAAATATTACACTAGTTATAATGTTTTTCTAAATTACAATGGGGTCAACTGACCCCATTCAACAATACATGGTGCCACCTTTGGTTCAGGACATTTTTTTATTTCATACATCACTTTTAAAATCTCATCCAAAACTGTTAACGATCAAAGAAAAATAATTAAATACTCCTTGCTCTACCTTGCACATAATGATATTATTTTCTACAAAGTAAATATTTCACCTAGCAAGAGGGTGGTCTATTCTCATGCGATAAAAGTAAGGACACATTGTACTCCTACAGTTATTCTTGAGAACTTTTCTCCATTAGATAACATTGTCAAAAAATTGTGAGTGCAAACATGGCGTGCAAAAAATAAAAGGCATTAAATGCTCCTCATTATGTGAGCACTCTCATACACGCTGAAAACTAAAACCGGAGAGATGTCATTCTCCACCTCCAGCAAGACACTCATGACCAATACCTCCACCCTTCTCTCTCTCTCTCTCTCTCTCTCTCTCTAACCGAGCCTTCACCTACTACCCACTACCTAAACCACCACCTCTCACCTTTACATGACCAGGGCTCTTTATTCTCCACGTCACAACCTTTTCCCACCGGCTGACCCACAATGGCATCCACAACCATGTCCAAATCACAACCAGGTGACCACCATGGCGGCCACCATATCCTTCTCCTCCATATTCTTATCTCTTGCCCATAGACCCACCAATGGAGAAATCCAAAAGTGTAAAGCCAAAATAGAGGTCATCAAGCCACCACCCTCTCTTCCCCTCAACCCAAAAACTCTCTTTCTCTCCGCACCCCTACTCCTTTTGTAGACACCTGTACACCAACCAAACCAGGCACATCAAGAGCACAATCTCTCTCCTATTTGTTCGAGAAGTACTTCTTGAGATTTAGGGTTCTCTATATATATAAATATACATGAAAATTGTAAGTTGGTTTTTGTAAATTTCTCTCCTTCTCTTACAATGTGTTTCTTGAATGATAAGAGGATTGTTTAACCTTCAAAAGACTAGTTTTTTTTTTTCTGTTCCCTTTTTTTTTTTGGGGTCAACACAACTTATTCTTCTACAAAATCAGATAAAGCAAAGTGTGAGGATGTCGATTTATCTCAATTCCTCTAAGTCTGTTTTGGTAAGTACTTTCTCTCAACTTCAGTGCATGCATTATTATATATTTCATTAGTTTTGCTTCGAGTTTGCACTTTTTTTTATTTTTTAATTTTTAGTTTATCGAAAGAGATTATAAGGAGGGTCGAAGTCAGGAAAAGGATCAGAGAAGGGGGGTTCAAACTCTTAACTTCTCAAAGAAAATTTAGGAACTCTAGCTAACTGGGCTAGATTTGCACATTTTATTAAATTGGCTTTATTTTTTATTCCAAAAGTGAATAAAAAAAATGTAATGTTCCATTATTTTTCTTTGAATAAAACATTTTTTTGCTGCATTTATGGCTAGAAAGTGTCACACCCCAATTTTTTTCATCCGGGAAGATACTAGGGCGTGAATGATAAATACAAATAAAGTAACGGACTGTAATGTAAATAATGTAACTTGACTGACATCTAGCCCTGTCGCGCTCTGATTTTTAACCGAGTCCTTTCGGCTCAAAAAAGACATGAAACTCTATCATTAAAACTCATCCTTGTAGAAGGACAAGTGCGACTAGGTTTGAACTTAAAATTGATTTGACTAAGAGCTTATTTTAAAAAAATGGAAGTCGCCACCTAACTTAATTGAAGTGAGTTAAGTCACCTAAAACTAAATATAATCCGAAGATCAAACTTAGGGTTTTAGAAAAATATTTTGGAAAACTCCCCCAAGAGATGGTTTTTAAGAAAATAGGTTGTCTAGCAACCTTTAAAAAGTTTTAAGCTCTTTTTTAAAATAACTCCATCTTGATCTTTTGAGAACAGAAATCTATGATCTGGGGGTTGGTTACGTATATGGAAGATATCTTAGGATCATCACCCTACCCCACCCTTTCGATACCTACATGTCTAATCACTATTTATTCACTCACTAAAATAACTGGTTACCATTATCCACTTAATATCCACTTTAGAGTTTTGAAAATAGAGTTCGGTCATCACTTTTGGATGAATGATGCATGATGCAAGTCTTGAAAAAAATGTTTGATTAACATGGAAGTTTGATGGAATTTGAAATAGAAATCTTGAATGGATAGAACGTTTGGGAAGGAAACTTGGGTAGAAATAAGAGTTATGATTGCACCATTTTAGGTTGCCTATGTATCTCATTTGGCGACAATCAGGTCATTCGTAGTTCGGGCAAGAGTCCGGTAGAGAAGTGGCACATTAGGGCCTTTGAAATATTTTGAAGACACATTGGGATCTTTGGAAAGGTGTGAAGACACTTTGAGATCTTTGAAAAAAGATAAATTAAGAGTTTTAAATAAATGCCTTTGAAATAGGACTTGGAATGTTTGAAATTTTTTGAAATTTTTTTTTTTAACATAACTCAAAAGAGTTTTGAAAGTTTTAAAAACTTGATTATAGACTTGAAAATTATATTTGGACTCACAAGAGCTCTTATGGACTTGTCTTACAATGATTTTTAAAAATAGTTTTCATGTACCTTATGAAAGACGTGTTCAATATTTCCTCACCTTTGAGAGATTAATAATTGAAGAACTAGACTCCTTTAGAGTTATGAGTTTCGAAAACATTTTTGAAAAAGGGACTAGAAACTTTCTCTTTGGTTTTTAAAACTTTAGGATTGTAGAGCCCTTCTTGAATATCTCACTTATACTTGACCAATCTTAATCATAGAAGGATTAGGATTGCTTCAAGAATGTGATATTTGAAAATTATTTTTAAAAACAGCTTTTGAAAATACCTAAGATTTTGGAACCCTAATATAGACAACCTTGAAGGTTGTACTTAATGTGTCACCTTCCTTAGAATCCCTTAACCATAAAGGGTTGGGGACACTTTAGGTCTATAAGTTTTTGGAAATATTTTGGAAATAGTCTTTGAAAAAATGTTAAGTGTCTAACCATTTTAGTTAAGACAAATTTAAGAGAACTTCTTGGAGGCATAGAGTGTGAGGATATTTGAAATGTTTTGGAATTGATTTTTGAAATCTTAAGAGAGTGGGATGTTTTTGAAAGTATATTATGAAAATGATTTTTTGAGTTGAAAGATTATTTAAAAAGGGGTCTTTGAATTGGAACCTTGAAACTTACTAACCTAGGTTGGGTTGACCTAGGGTTAACTAACTAAGGTGAGGTTGGACAAGGGCTGGGTTACCTAGGGTTAACTAACTTGGGTTAGGTAAACCTAGGGTTTGGTTAACCTAGAGTTAACTAACTAAGGTTAGGTTAACCTAGGGTTTGGATGACCTATGGTTAACTAAGGTTAGGTTAATCTAGGGCTTGGTTGACCTAGGGTCAAGTTAATCTAAAATTGAAGAGTGGTTTTGAAAAGGGGTTTTGAACTAGGACTTGGACCTAGTGGTTTTGGAAAGCTGATTTTATGCATGAAATTTAGAAGTGGGTTTTGAAAACTCTTTTATGAAAATCACTCAAGTGAGTGTTAGGGTCCTATGGTTGATATTTGGAAACCACTCAAAGGAGGGTTGCCTCGGAACCATTTCACCCACTAACTCAAGAAAGCACAACTTGTGAAAATCAACATTGAATAGATAGTTTCGGAAACTTGAAAATTAAAGAGAATGATCCTTTGAAAATTGGTTTTGGAAAGAGGGTTTTGAAAACCACTTTTAAGAGGTTAAAGGTCACTCTAAAGAATAAGGGTTCATATGGTTGATTTGAAAGAAATCACTCCAAAGAGGACTCCATGGGACCATTACAACCACAATATTCAAGTGAACAAAATTTCTAAAAATCAAGGTGAAAATAATGGTTTATGAAAATTATTTTTATGCAAATTAAAGAGAACGAAATTTTTGAGAACCCTTTTTGAAGGGTATTATTTTGAAAACCATTTTTGAAGTGAATAGAACCAACTCTAATGAACTAGGATTCATATGGTCAAGATGACAGGAACGCCACTCAAGAGAGGTTTTCAAGGGACCATTTCAACCACAAAATTCAAGAGAGTAAAGCCCTTGAAAATCAACGTAGAAGAAAAGGGTTTGAAAGCTATTTTAATGCAATTTTGAAAAGTAATGAAATGTAGAGTTGCAAAATGAAGTCAAGGGACTTAAAGAGAGTATTCTAAGGTGTATAAATTGAGGGTTTAACTTAGGCTTCAAGGAACCAACTCTAGAACCATTTTTAGAAAAATATTTGAATATAGAGCTTGAGAATGCCATAGAAATAGAGATAGTGAAAGCTTTGAAAAAATGAAAACAAAGCCAAGCATGCAAAACATGAACAAGACAATTATATGCAAAAGGGTCATGAAATCATACAAAGGTAGAGGCTTCACCACATAGCAAGGTGCTCTAAGGCTATACCATCTTAAAGTAGGGTTGTGAGAAGTTCTCTACACGATGGCTCTCACAAACTTTTCTCTAGGCATGAACTAAAAGCTTCCTTGTTTCAAGCAAGCAAGAAAGAGGGGTAGAAGATGGGGATTAAACTAGAAAATAGCCTAAGTAGGCTAGAAGGGAGAAAAGAGGAGTAGGGATTGCAAAAATGTAAAAGGAAATACTAAATTTTGCCTTCAAATACTTTCAAACCTCCATGGATGCCTTAACTTGAGCTTAAATAGCCTTAAAAAGGCTTGAAGGGGCAGGAATGAGGTATTTTATGGCATTAAAGGTTATATTAGGTATAATGTATGAGTTAGGGGGAGATGGAATCTAGCCTAAGTGTTTGAAGTATGAGATGTATATAGGAATTCGAGGTTCTGGAGCAATTTTAGCAGAATTTCGCTATCAATTTCAATTCTGAAATATGTAAAGGGGGAGGCCTGTATTTATAAGCAAAGTTAGAGAGGCCTAGCGCATGTCGTACATGTGCCTGGGCAAAATTTGCCCTGGCGCATGTGCTAGATGTGCTAGTACTGTTCCATTGGCAGAATGCCACGTGGCACTCATTGTACTGGCTGAATCTTAACGATTAAACGAAGTTCGATCGATCTGATCAAAATCTGGGTGCATATAGCATACGCTCCACCACTGGGAGTGTTCGTAGAAAAAGTCAATCTTAGCGAAGCGTCTGTAAGATGCTCCAAGGGTTACTGAAAGTGGCAGTTTTCAAGCCATGCGATGAGGGGCTTCGGGAAGTGATCTATCCGATCGAGCCGTATTGATGGAAAGACCTATGGACAAGCTTTTGGGAATTCCCTAGTTTATACATTACTCAAGTAATTTGACAGTGCATTATAATCAAGGAATCGAGAGAAAAGACAACCCTGGCGGAGCATCTATGAGATGCTGCAGGGGGCTTTCGTTGAGTTGGGAGTGTTTAATGTCGTGAGGTTCACCTCAGGTTAAACAGAAGTGTATGATGGGACCTGCCATTCGATACCTAAGGCCAGTGTTGTTTTGGGGCGCATTGGGGCTGCCAAGGGCAAAATGGTCATTTTGACTAGGATTGATTGAAAAAAGGTCAGAATGGGTTAGGGTGGCATGTTAACCGTGCCGGACTGTTCGAGGATGGTCTTAGAAGAATTTTTCACTATCTGGTGGGATTTGTACTGTGCTGGTGCGTTTATGGGCAAAACGGTTATTTTGACCAGAGTTAAGTAGAATGGGACCGAAATTAGACAAGATGGTGTATTGAGTATGCCTAAC
The DNA here is from genome assembly GCA_033060915.1 of Euryodendron excelsum. Lineage (NCBI taxonomy): Eukaryota > Viridiplantae > Streptophyta > Magnoliopsida > Ericales > Pentaphylacaceae > Euryodendron > Euryodendron excelsum. The sequence continues at coordinate 3,114,646 of CM065396.1, forward strand.
TGTTTAGGATCAATTTTGAAGGGTGGACTTAACATCTTGAGAGATTTTGAACTTTCTCAAGACATGCCTGGAGGCTCAAGGGGCAAGTTTGGTCATTGTCCACCGAGTCAGGCTAGCAAGCGCCGGTGTTGACCTAGGTGTTGGCTCCCAAGACCATCTGGCCTCAGAAAGCTACCTATACAGTATTGGTCCCTGAGACCACCTAGTCTCAGAGAACTACCTGTAGGGTGGTGTTAGTTTCTGAGAACGCTTGGTCTCAAAAAACTACCTGTGAGGGTGGTATTGGTCCCCGAGAACGCCTTATCTCAGAGAACTACCAAATGATGGACATTCTACGTTAGTAGGCTAGCAAGGGCTAGAAGTGAACCGTCTAGAATCTGATAAGGTGTTGGTCCCCGAGATTGCCCGATCTCGGGAAGCTACCTGGATGACGTTGGTTCTCGAGACCACCCAGTCTCGGAAAGCCGTCTAGATTGCCTAGGGGCAAGATGGTCTTTTCAATTTCAGTTGGGCCTTGTGAGCCAAAGAAGTGACCAGCTGATTGGATTGAAGTTTGAAAGAGCCTTCTTGGGCCCGTATGTGTTGTGATATTTGAAAACTGGATCCGGTCGGGCCAGAGATTGCCGAGGGGGCAAAAATGCGGTGCTTACAGCCACGCCTCTTTTTCTGTTTTTGCTTGTCAAAGGCAGAAAAATAACAAAGTAAGGATCCCTTTTTGGTCGCGAGGTGATCGGAGGGACGACAACATGGCAAGCTTGGAAAGTTTTGGACTACTCGTGAGTCGCTCTTTCGAGAACTTTGAATTTGGAAAAATCTTAGTTCTTTGGAAATTTTGTTCAGGGTCCTGGTTTTGACAATGCTGGTTTGTCGAAGTTCGACCTAGAACTCTTGGTTTTTTAAAAAAAAATTTTTTGAAAGCTTGATTTTTGGCTGTTAAAAGCCTTAAAAATGATTTTTGGCACTTGAAGCATAAAAAACTAATTTTGGACGGAAGCTGAAGGGCCGGGGGCATGTAACATATGAGCTTGGTCAAAATTGACTCCAACGCATGTAGTACATGTGCCAGCTTGTAAATTCCCCTGGCGCATCTACTGCATGCTCCAAGTCGTGGGTTATAAAATAAAGCAGCTCTCGTTTTGGTACTACGGCTTTTGAGTTTTGAGTTTTGAAAGAGACCTGAGAAATTTTGTGAGGGTTTTTGAGGGATTTCAACTGAGAATCATTGGGGAGGTGTCGGGAGACGTCGGGTGCTTACCGAAAGTCAACATTGTCGTCGGATTCTTGCCGAAAAGCTTGGATTTTGTTGGAAACTCAAAGATTAGAGATTTTGATATTTTGTTGATTTTGATGTATACATGCTCATTTTGTGCGTATGATTAGTGTAAACCTATGCTTTGTGACATTTAGAACGCAATGGGTGGATTGTATTTGCGATTAACGAAGATTTGAGTGTGTTTTTGTGATTTTACTTGTTTATGTAAAAGGGTTTCCTACCGGGTTGAGAAAATTGCCTCTATAGGCTCGGGTATTGTGTGTTTGTGCGTGATTTTAGTATTGGATGTCTTAGAAAAATGTATAGAACAACCGTATGAAGTTTCATAATTTCCTAAAAAATTTTAAAATTTTGAATTTTCAAAAATTAGGAAAAATAGAAAAAATTAAGAAAAATTAGAGAATGTACCTTGTTAAATGTAGAAAAATTGTGGGGATCTTTTTGAGTGTTTTGGAAATTTTTGAGAATTTTTAGAAATAAAAACAAAGTCGGGAAGGTTTGAAAAATGAAGAAATGGCCTTGGAAATTGTGTTTAATCATGTGTCATGTGTTGTGGAGGATGGGATGGTGTTGGTTGTCGTGGTTGAAGGCTCGGGGAGCTTCAGTGATGTGTGTTTGTGATTTGTTGAATTCCGAGATAATGACTTTTTAAGGTGGAACTATGCCAAAAATTTTCAAAAAGTATTGACCCTTTGGAAATTCAACGTTCAACTCTAAAATTCTTAGAAAAAGCAGTTATTTTTTAGAAATGGGCTTTTAAAGGAGAAAACCCAGAGAAATTGAAATTTTAGAAAGCTTGTTGAAACAGGGCTTTTGAAGGAGAAAGTCCAACCAACCAATTTGAAATTTTGAAATAGAACTTTTTGAGGAAAAAGCTCAAAAATTTGTTAGAAAACATTTTGAAATAGGGCTTTTAAAGGAGAAAGCCCAAGAAACCAGTTTGAACTTTTGAAATAGAACTTTTTAAGAAAAAAAGCACAGAAAAACTTGTTAGACAACTTTAAGGTAGGGCTTTTGAAGGAGAAAGCCTAGGAAACTGGTTTAAAATTTTGAAATGCAGCTTTTTAAGGAAAAAACTCAAAAAATCATAGGAAACTTTGAAACGGGGCTTTTGAAGGAGAAAGTTCAAGAAACGGATTTGATATTTTACATTGAAACTTTTTAAGGAAAAGCTCGAAAAATCATAGAAAATCTTTGAAATGGGGCTTTTGAAGGAGAAAACCCAGGAAATTGATTTGAAATTTTGAGACGAAACTTTTTGAGGAAAGATCTCGAAAACCATTAGGAAATCCTTGTAACGGGGTTTTTGAAAGAGAAAACTTTGGGAAACCGGTTTGATATTTTAAAACGAAACTTTTTAAGGAAAAAGCTTGGAAAACCGTTAGAAAATCCTTGCAACAGGGCTTTTGAAGGAGAAAGTCCAGGAAACTGGTTTGAAATTTTGAAATAGAACTGGGAAATGGATAGGGCCTTAGTTTTTTTTCCTTTCTTTTTCTTCCCTTTTTTTTTCTTTTTCTTTTCTTTCTTTTTTTTTTTCCTGTTCTTTTCTTTTTCTTTTTTTTTTTCTTCTTTTCTTTTTCACTATATATATATATATATATATATCTTTTTGCTTTCATGCATATCTTATGGCTGATCAACTTTTTGCATTTTATTCTGTTGTTGCTTTTCAGGATGTTGGAGGCAGGCGATGATGGTTCTAATAGGAGGCACTGCGGGTTGAGCACGGAGAGGGCAGTGATAGTAAGAGTGGTTCTGTTTGAGGCAGCAGTAGTCAGCCTAAGCAGTTTACGAGCAGGATGGCCTCGAGTAGTAGTTTTGCGATAGGACAGCCCTCGGTTGCTCCAAACGAGAGGGTCGAGCAGGACATCGATATAGCCGTTGATCCGCGAACAGGATATGGCATGGCATTCATTCGCGACAGGTGGAGGGATACTTCCTTTACAGATGACCAGTTAGCGATCCCTAACATGCCACCGTTGCGAGACTTGGCTTATCATCTGAGCTTATATTCATGTTATGGCCGGATGCCGTCATCTACTCATAGTTCATTTAGAGGGGCCAGTATCTCTGCCTTGAGAGCTATGCAGGTGTCGGCCCCATCGTATCAGGACTTCCTTCACCAGATCGACTTCAATGCCTTTACAACGCTTCAAACAGACATGCTTGATCACAGGATAGCGGTCGGGCTACTATAGCAATGGTTTGGGGAGACCGGGACTGTACATTTAGTAGGCTTTGAGCTGGGGCCTACTCTTGTCGACTGGGCTATGATTACTAGCTTATCCTTTAAAGGTATCCTGATTTCCCTACGAGCTGTGACCGTTGATGAGGCTCGACTCCTCTTAGGTTTACCAGGGATTATGAGCTCGAGTTTTTTGGCTTTTCTTTTATGTTTAGCGAAGAAAGCGTTCACCCTTGAGCCCTCCCCAGCTAAGCAGGTCATCATGAGGCGCCGGCTGGTATGTCGTCTTTATTTGTTTTTGCAACAATAATAAGTTGATAGTTCCTTTACCATTGGTGAGCCTGGTGCCAGACTTGGATGCGTTGGACTATATGGATTGGGGCATCTTTACTTTTGCCAGTTTCTTGCAGGGGATGACAGTTAGGACGTCTAGAACATGGGGGAGCTTAGCTGGGTTTTGGCCGTTTTTGATATGGTGGAGTTATGAGTATCTACCCGTTCACCGACCAGAGGTACTAGCCGCAGATGCATTCCCTTGGGCCACGAGGTGAGCTAGACATCAAGTGGTCCAACGGTCTCTGCTTACAAACTTCGTCGCCTTCTTGGCTAACCTGGAGCTGTTGAGACCTCGGGATATGTCTTGGACGCCTTACCACTGTTCTCCTCAATATGTTCGCATGAGGGATCTCATCCTTTTGTAGAGGTCATAGATCATTTTTCGAGGCCCTTTTCATGGGAGACATACTTAGGGGAGCGTCATTAGCGACAGCTACACACTGACTTCCATGCTGCTACGGATCCTCCTCCGTATATGTTTGGATTTTACCGTGCTGGGGTTGAGATTCCTTACGTGGTCAGGGTACCTGGCGACCGCTTCCTTCTTAAGCAAGGGCTTTTGCTTTTTGAAATTTATTTTAAAATTTGAGGAAACCAAGGGCTTTCACCTTTGAAGTTGATTTTTGGAATTGGAAGAAAGCAAGAGCTTTCACTTTTAAAATGGGAGTAGAGACCTTTGGTGCAGAAAAGCCTTCAAAACTTTTTCAAAATTAAAGAAAGCAAAAGCTTTCACTTTTTGAAATTGGAATTGAAAATTTTTATGGAAAAAAAGCTTTGAAAACTTTTTTGGGGTTTGAAGATTGATTTTGAATTTGAAAGAAACCAAGGGCTTTCATTTGTGAAATTGATTTTGTAATTAGAATTGAAACTTTTTGTAGAAAAAGATTTGAAAACTTTTGAGCTTGAAATTTTTTTTTTTTTTTTTGAATTTGAAAGAAAGCAAGAGCTTTTGCTTTTGAAAGATTTTGATTTAATTTGGTAAGAATTGTACCTTTGCTTTGTTAGAAACTCTGGAGATCAATCGAGCTTGGGGAGTCATGAGAGACTGTTTTGTGCCTGTACCTTTGATAAGAAGTCTTCTTTTCGCTAGAATGAAAACTGCTACAATAGCTCTAGTTTGCAAAAGATTGATCATCATTTTTTTTTTATCCAGCATTTGTTTGGTATGTCTAATGACTTATGGATTTCAAAAGTCTAAATTGCTAGGGGTAATGAAAGAAAAGGTTGTATCGTGGTTCAATGGTCTTGGTGAGGGGTAGTGAAAGAAAAGGTTTTTTTGGGCCTAAAAATTTGATTTAGGTGAAGACTAAGTATCACTATCTTTGATTAAATTTGGAGTCAAATTACCCTTAGTGTAAAAGGTGAAAGCTCTTAGTACTAATGTCTATCATCAATCCAAGAAGACTTTAATTTGGACCATAATATAGACTAAGGTTAGAGGTTGTGCATGGAAGGACAAAAGGCTAGAACTTTCTTATTAAGTGGGTCATTTTACCCAGAATCATCTTTGGGAATCTCTTCTTCCGATTAATACCCCAGTTTGGTGAATACCTTTGAGTTGCCTATCTCTGTAGAAGCTTTTTGGACTTTGCAATTCTTTTCAATCAAAGAGGACTTAAATTTGGACCGTAGCATAGGCTAGGGTTTGGGTTTAAGAAAAGAATGGAAGATGAGGCTCAAAATTCATTTTGTAAAGGGTTATTAAAACCCATAATCACCTTTTTTTGAATTGCTCTTTTGATTTTTGACTTTTCCATTTTCCTTTTTTTGTCTTTTGTCCTTTGTCCTTTGTTGCCCAGTTTGGATAGGGATCTTTTGCGTTGAACTTCTTTTGATTTGAACAAAAGAATTTTGCTTTCTCTTTTTTTTTTTTTTTTGGAGCTTTTGATATCTTAAAATTGACCCATTGTCGACAGTGATCATTAAGTGGGGTTAACAAGGAAGAATTGATATTGGCTCAACAGGTTTACGAGGGATATAAATCTCTCTCTCTCTCTCTCTCTCTCTCTCTCTCTCTCTCTCTCTCAAAGATGGAAGAATTAATGGCCTCTCCTCATTTCAAATTGAAATGCATTGTGTGTAAAGCTTCATAAAATTTGACAATAAATAGGTTCTTCTTGCGAATTGATGTTGACCCGTGCTTGTTCTAGGGAATGCTATATCATATGGAAAGAATTGTTCATTGCCTCTTGCGTTGGTTGATCGAGTCGACTGATCCCATTGTTGCCCCAGTGTGGGGGATGATTCCAAGGAGGGCTTTGAAAAAAAATTTTATGGATCAATGGGCTTGGCAAGGTTACTTTCTTTGTACGAAATGGTAGCTAAAATGATGGCCTCCTATCATCTTTATTTTGGACTTTTAGCCATTAAAGCTTTCGACTGTCTACGTTAGGGATTTGAACTTGTCATCCTATCCCAGTATGGGATGTGATCCTTAGTAGGTCATTTTGAAAGTATTGTAATATAGGCTCAATAGGTTTTTCAACAGAAATATAGATGAATCATATGAAAGATACCATAAATGAATGTAGCTTATCATATCAACTTTTGATTAATTAATCTTTCAAGCTTTTTCAATGATTAGAAATATATATATATATATATATATATTTTTTTTTTGGGGGGGGGGGGGGGGGGGGGGGGGGGGGGGGGGGGGGGGGGGGGGGGGGGGGGGGGGGGGGGGGGGGGGGGGGGTTTCTTCTTTTGTTGTGACCGAACCCAGGGATTGGACCTAGGTTGCTCACGTATCTCGGTTAGCCTAAGAATCAGGTCATCTGTAGTTCTAACCTAGGACAACTAGTTGTTAAAATCCTAAAGTCAGAAAATATGATAACAAATGCTGATTTTTTTTTTTTTTTTTTGACAAGTTATCTTCAACAACCTTGAGCTACAGTAGTAGCTCTTCACCCTCTTTGAACAGAGAAGCCATTTGATCAATGTAGGCAAGATGGTGAACTAGAGACAGGTGGCTTCAAAAGTTGTGGGAAGGACTCTGATACAATGATTCTTGTGATGCCAATGGCTCGGGAGTCAATGAGGTCTTGGATTTTATGTTTCAGTGAGAGACAGTTTTCGGTGTCATGGTCTGGGGAGTTAGAATGAAATTCGCAGTGTAAATCTGGATTGTATGTTTTGGGTAATGGATTAAGAATAGGTCTGGCTAGTATTGGGACATGGTATCTAGATTTGAGAAGCAGATGGTAAGTTGTAGTTGAAAGCATATCAACAGGGTGAAGACTCGATCTCTTCTTTCGGTCTTTTTTTGAAAAGTGATAAGCCCATTCTTGATTTGGTTTTGACTTGCAGTTGAGCTTTGAGCAAGGGTGTTTGTTAAAGTTTAAAGGATTTGTGTTGTAGCAACATGGTGTAGAGGTTGTTGTTGGGTTATAACATTTAACTGATAGACAGCCGATCCCTCTTGTTCTTCCATGCAGGTCATGCCTGTGCAGGATAAAAGTAGAAATACCATTGCCTCTAGTTTCATTATCTGTTTCTTGAGCACTATTACTTTTTCCAATAATTAGGCTTGTCCTTGCATGAGTCGTGAATTGGGTGGGATGTTGGAAGGATCTATACATTTGGTTGTGGTTTTTAACTTGAAAAAATATAAAAGAAAGCCCTCTTATCTTGGAAAAGGTAAGAGGGGGATCAAATTACAAAGAAAAATAAAACGTAATGCTTGAATTTGAAAATTTTACACAATGCATGCCGTACGGATGTCCCTTCTTTGAAGGAGTCTAGACATGATGTTTGGTTCATCTTAGAGGTAGGGCTTTGCCCCTGTATGCAATACAATACGTGTTTCTTGCATCATTCATTCACCATTCATTCATTTATTCATTCAAGAGAAGAATTCGAAAGAAGGATTTCATTCATTTTGATCATTTTTGCACATAGACTTCTAATACACATCAAGGGATGGGGAAACACTTTTCATAGGTCTTTCTGCCTATCTCTATAAGGGGTTGGGGGGAGCAAGAATACATCCTTCCTAAGCTCCTCTTGAGCTCTTAGATGGCTTGGTTTGACCTACACGGCTTCTTCTTCGGCATAGGTCGGTTAATGCTTCTTTTGTGTTGGCAATCCTACCTCCATGGACAAAGTGAGACTAGGGCCTCTCTTCAGAAGTGTAATTTCGTGCATGCCATGATCCTTACGGTTAAGGAAACCCTTAGGAGTTTTGGGAAGGCTTGATTACCTCAAGATTGGATTTGATCCTTCCTCTCTATGGTTGATTGAATGCATGAGAATGCAATGACTTGAGTTTCTTGGAACTCGTGTCTTAAAATAGATATCAATGTATGAGCAGCATAACAACAGTAAATAAACAATTTAAAAGATAAGAGTATGAAAATATAAAGACAATTGCTCTTTCCTCGTTTTTTTTTAAATTAATGCATGTGTCTTAAGTTTGGCAAAGGTTCAGCTATGCAAGGGGTGCCATATGCTGCACGAGGTTAGGGTTGACTAATGCTTCATAAAAAGCTCGGTTCCCTAATTTTCAAACCTTCGGCATCTACCCCCAAAGGGGTAAACACCATCTTTAATCGGTGATTCGAGCAGGGGAATTATCAATAGGCCATCAGGTAGGAAACAGACACTGCATCCGCTGACAACTACTCTACTATTCCCCTTTCTAACTATAAGGTAGTAACAGGTTATGCAAAATGTATGCAAATGCATTATGATTTGCCTCCTTGTGTGTGTGGAATTTTCACAATAGGAAGAAAGAGCCCATCCACACATTTCATCTATCCTATCACATTCATTCATTCATGGTAGTTAAAGCATTCAAGGTACACAAAGTAAATATGAACAAAGGTTCACCTACAAAAGAAAACAAAGAGTTTGTACTTTTTGACAAACTCAATGCAAGATAAGTGGATGATCAATGTAAGAGCATGAATATGGAAATCAATGCAAGAGCATGAATATGAATAGTAAATAAAAGTGATGACACTTTTGAAAACTTTGGACACTTTTAAAAAATTTTGAAAATTAGGTTTGATTTTAAGAACTTATGAATTTTAAAAAATTTTGAAAACTTGTTTTTGAAAAGCGGATATAATTGGACAAAGTAACTAGAGATTTTGGGCAAGTGAACAGTGAAAGGACATGATAAAGGCCTTACCCTCTAAGTGTCCTTAGTGGAGTCACCAGTTGTTACGCCCCAGGTTTTACTCCGAGTCAAAGTCTTGACTCTGGTAGAATCGATACTCTCTCTGTTAGAACTCATCTTAAAAAGACAATTGCGACGAGGGGTTTAATCATAGAAACTTGATTTGAATAAGAGCTTTTCAAAAAATTTGAAGTCAACACCTAACATGATTGAAGATATGCTAGGTCACCTAAACTAAGTGTAATCCGAAGGCTAAACTTAGGTTTTTCGAAAATGTTTTGAAAATGCCTTCTTAAGAATGTTTTGGAAAACAAGGTTTTTAGCAACCTTTTAAAAACGATTTAAAGACTTTTGAAATTTGACTCTAGATTGGTCTTTGAAACCGGAAATCTATGGTCTGAAAGTTGATTATATGTAGGAAAGATATCCTAAGATCATCACCCTTCCCCATCTTTTTAATACCTATATGTCAATTCACCCTTAATTCATTCATTTAATCTCCAGTTATTTAATATCCACTATATTCACTTATATATTTCTGAAACCGGAGTTTGGTCATCACTTTGGGAATGAATGATACATGATGCATGTTTTTTTGGAAGATTTTTGAAAGAATATAAAGTTTTTAAAGTTTGATTTTGAAAAGAGATTTCGATTGGCAAGAAAATTTTGAAAAGGATATTTGACATGAAATGAAGGCTATGCCCACACCTATTCAGGTTGCCTACGTATCTCATTTGGCGAGAATCATGTCATTCGTAGTTCGTGCAAGAAGCTGATTTAGAAAGTGGACTCAAGAGAGTCTTGGAAGGTTTTGAATATTGAATTCAAAAGAGTTTTGACTTGAGAATGAACTCGAGAGAGTTTTGACATGTTTTTGAAGTAGAAGTCAAAAGATTTTTGAAGTGTTTTAAAATTAACATAAAGAAAGTTTTGAAGTGTTTTAAAAATCAACTCAAGAGAGTTTTGAGAAGTGTGTTTTGAAATAAACTCAAGAGAGTTTTGAATTCAACTCAAGGGAGTTTTGAAAGTACTTTGAAATCTTGATTTGAAGATTTTGGAGATGGAATTTTGGATTGGAATAAAGTAAAGCTCTTGTGAACTTGTCTTGGAAATAGGAATCATTTTTGTATACCTTATGAAAGGTATGTTGAATGTTTCTTCATCCTTAGGAGATTAGTTATTGAACAACTAGACTACCTTAGGGTTGTGATTTTTAGAAAGCATTTTTAGAAAAAGGCTAGAAACTTCCTTTGAAGGTTTGAAAACTTTAAGGTTATAGAACTCTACTTCACATCTCACTTTCCTTAGGGGTGGCCTGGTATTTATAGACAAAGAAATTTGGGTCTTACACATGCGCTGGGCCAAAATTTACCCAAGCATATGTGATACATGCGCCAGGGTTGAACCAATGAAAAGGTGACACATGGCATCCTTGTACTTTCCAAACTTGGGCTACAAGACAAGTTTTATCTCGATGTGATAAAAAATTGGGTGCATGTAGCTTACGCTCCTCTATTAGGAACTTTTATGCTAACTTTCCCATGGTATTCGTGACATCCGGGAATGATCCGGAAATTTCGGGTGCATTCACGACGTTCCCCTATAGTTTCTCTTGAACTTAGTGCCCTTAGAAAGCCTTGAATGATTCCAAATGAGAGAGAAATTGCCTTGGGAATTAGGCTTAAAAATAAGCTTTCGGGAGCATCTATGAGACGCTCGACCGATTTCCCAAAATGGTCATTTTTTATCCATGCAATCGTGACCTTTGGGAAGTGATCATCTTAATCGAACCGTAACCCATGAAAAGTTCTCCGGAAAGGCTTTAGAGAATTCCCTGATTTATGCATTTCTCAAATTATTTAATGGTGCATTTTAACTAAGGAATCAAGATTTGACTTATGAAATGGGAGGTGTAATTTTATTTTTTCGTAAGTGTCGAAAAGTACCATTCTTTAAGCCATTCAATCATAACCTTTGGATGATGTTATTGACCATCAGACTACACCGACGGAAAGCCTATCACTCAGGCTTCTTGGAATTCCCTAAATTTACACATTTCATCAATCATTTGATGGTGCATTTTAGTTCGGGAAGTGGAAGAAAAGTCACTTTTGAAGGAGCACCTATGACACACTCCTTGAAGTTTTTATTGATTAAAGTGCGTTTTGAGTTAAGGGACTTGTCCGAAAATGGCAGGAACCTTCTTTAGAGCATCTCAGTGGAAGCCGGTTTAATTCCCAAAGTCAGTGTGGCCTGAAAATGAGTATGGGCATATAGGGGTAAAATGATTATTTTGACCAAAATTTGCTGGAATGAGTCCGGAATGGACTCTATTTGGATGCAAGGGTATGTTTGACTACTTAGAGGTAATTTGAGGTAGTCTTACCACTTCGGGGAACTTATACTTCCTGGGGAGCGTGCTGGGATGCTTAAGGGCAAAATGGGTATTTTAATCGAAGTTGATCAGAATGAGACCGAGATTGGTTTGAATGGCATATCGAACATGCTGAATTGTCTAAAGACAATGTCGAATGTGGTTTCACCGTCTCGAGAGACTTGGTACTTTCTCAAAATACGTGTCGGGCCACCTAGGGGTAAAATAGTCATTTTAACTGGAGCTCTCTGGAATGGTATTAGGATTGGTTTAACTAGTATATTGAACATACCAGACTGTTTAGAGATAGCGTTTAAGGGTGGTTTTACCATCTTAAGGAATTGGTACTTTCTTGAAAGACGTATCGGCTAGCCTAGGGGCAGAATGGTTTTTCACAGTGTCAGACAGTCTTCGAAAGATGCCTAAACTGCAAGGGAATGCCAAGTAGGCATTTTGACTATTTTAACTGAGAATTGTCGATCAAGCAAAAATAGAATGCTTACACTTGGTTCAGTGGTTTGTTCATTAAACTAAAATCATTTAAACCACATACAATTAGTCATGAACTGCAACACATTCAGTTGGTTAAAAAATCCACTGATCACATGTAAATTGATTTGGGTGCAAAAAAGTGATATCTTTTCACTTCATTCTTTTACCGATAACGGTCTAGACTAGAGCTAATCTGATTTACATTAACCATCACCTAAACGGGTTTGTTTTCCCTATGAAGTCCATGTATGAAGAGGATTTTGCTCCTAATTTCATCATAAAAATCACCTGCACCAATTGATCAACAAATCTCCCTTTGTCATTGGACATCCACATTACAGTAGAACTCTGTAGTGGTTGAACATGCATTCATTTTTCTAGTAATGGATCTGTGAATAGTTTTCCTACGGAAACTCTATTAATGTGGGTTCTCACTTGTAAGAAAGATTACAAATATCTATTTTGAATATTAATCTTTCTATTTTTGTGGACCCCAAGAAATAAATTCCTCATGAACTAATTATCTTTTTTTTTTTTTTTCCTCAAAGAATGAAATCTAAGATTTAATAAATGGATTCCTTTCCTTTCCTTTTTTCTCAAATTTTGTAATCAAAAGAGAAGCATGTAGCAAAAGTTATCTGTATATGTATACATACAAACTGATAATTCAAACACAGAATCCACACACTGCACTTGGGATCATATTTTCTTCACAATTTGTACATGTATATATCCTAAGTGCACTGTGTGGATTTTATGTTCAAAATTTTTATGGAAATATATTTTTTATTATTTTTTTAATAATAAAAAATTCTTAAATGTTAATAAAATTCTAAAAAAGCAACAGGTGACATAAATAATGTTAGATTGGGAATTATTTTTGAAAGAGTGTTAGATAGGAAATTAGTTTAACAAAAAGTGTTATTTTGGTAAACAGAAAAAACTTCGGATTGATTTGAACTTCAACTCTAACGTGAATCGAACTAACCATATACACCTCTACAGCTCTACCGCAGAGCAATCAAAGACACCTGGTTGTCATGCGTGACTTGGTGCTCATTTTTGTCTGGATTGGACCCGATATATAAATAAATAGATAGCACAAGTGTAGAAAGAATGATATCTGAAGTACTATTGCGTGAATTTTTTTTTGGAAAAACAGATATAAAATATATTAAACTAAGTTTACATAGAGCTGAGAACAAGGAGAGGAAACTCTCCGAGATCGCAGCAAACCAGTTTGATCAGCATATAAAACATCATAAAGAAACTTAGGATAGGAGCGTGATCTAACAAAAGATGCAAAAAAAAAAAAAAAAAAAAAAGGACTGTCTGTTGCTGCCCCTTTAGCCAAAAACATCCGCCACTGAATTCGCTTCTCGATGGACAAAACGCAATTGCAATTGCAATTGAAGGAAGGAACTTGAATTGGTGGCGCGCGACGATGCAACAGATCAAGCCCCTGTTAAAAACGTAGTCAACCACCACACGGGAATCAGTCTAAATGATAAGATGAAAGATACCAATAGTAAGAGCATATGAGTCCTAGCCATACTAATGGCTCGGCAACAATGTTTGGGGTAATGCCAATGTGGATAGAGCTAGAAAACCGAAATCAAAACTCCACCACAATCACGATTGAAGAACACCACCCCCAATACCTGCCTGCCCAGGATTATTAGATTTAGCAGCCCCATCAACATTAAATTTCAAAAAACCTGGAGGTGGAGGTGGAGGTGGAGGTGCAGGTGGAGGATCCCGGTGAATAGAACTATTGCACCTCTTATATATGTTCATGGGCAAACTTGAATGGGATCAGAGTAATATTTGGCAAAGAGCACTGAGAATATATATATATATATATATCGAAATATGAGCTCTGGCCAAAAACAGGGTAAATTGAAATAGAGCAATTCATTTCGAATTTGTCAAAATAACCATAAACATGTAGATGCAATAATCGTGGATTCTTAAGCTTTTAATTGATGAAGGAAAACCGGAATCGGAGTTAGCACAGACAAGACAACCAAGGAGATCTAACAGGGCTAAGGTAGGTAGGGACAATACCATGGAGCGTGTTGGACAGTTTCAATCGAAGTCAAACAAAGGGAGCAGCAAGTATCATGTGGAAGAACATGACCAAGTTGTGGGCAGGCCAAGGCGAATAGAGAGCCATTAAAAAAAGAAGAAAAAAAAAACTTAATACAGGGCAAACTCGGAAGTTTCCAAATGGCCAGCCATGGTAAACAAATCACATGTATATTTGTACTTGGGGTTTATTCGCCATAAGCTAGGAAGGAATAAGCAGATTTAACAGTAAACTGACCATCAGAATTCAAACTCCACATAGGCTTATCATCGCAAGAACGAAAAGGAAGATGCAGTCCCAAAATTTGATGCACAACATTATCAGATAAAACTTGACGCAATTTATGAACATCCCAAGCATGAGTGACGACATGATTAATAAGATGATTAACATAAACAGCATGATGATGATGATGATGATGATGATGAGGAGGAGGAGGAGGAGGAGGTATAGAATCTTTAAGAGGTCCATGACCAACCCAATGGTGATTCCAAAATAGGACTTAATTCCCAGTACCAATTCTCCAAGTAATGTTTGAAGTTATCAAATACCTCTCCAAGCTCGGGCCACGTTCCTTGTAACAGAATTGGACTCTAAAGCCCTTTGATACTTGGAGGTGAAGACTAGGGGTGCACAAACGAACCAAAAAATCAGAGAACCGAATCAACCCAGCCTCTGTGGGTTGGTTTAATTCAAGTCTGTAAAAGGATATGTTCGATTCTAGGTCTAAAAAAAGCAAACTCGATCAATTCAGTTCGGTTCTCGGTTCTATAATTTTTGGACCTGAATCGAACCAACCCAAACCGACCCTAGAATTGAAACGATACCTGATCTTTATATCTCATAAAAGTTTATATATATATTTATATATATGCTATTAGATAATTATTATTTGTACTTAATTATCATTGATTTATGTTTATATGTTGTTCTTTATTCTTTGAAAAATTAACTATGCTAGACCAATCCAATAATTTTATTTTTTTGAATAAGAAGTTAAACTATATACAATAAAAGTGGAAAAGACTCGATCTAACTCGACCTAGACCCAAACCAAATCAAGACATGATACTGAATCAAACGGAGTTGGGTTGGTTCGATTCGATTCAATCGAAAGATCAGTTTGATTTTGAGTCTAAAAATCTAGAACCGATCAAGATCAGGACAATTCTAGGTTCAGCATGGACTCGACCAACCTGACCATGCACACCCCTAGTGAAGACCTTAGATAGCAAGGACTCTTTGCTGGTGAAGATGCGCCATCCCAACCTTATTTGGAAAGCTTCACTAAGAAGGTTAAGGTCAAGGATACCAAGACCACCTTGAGCCTTAGGTAAACGCACAGTATTCCAGCTAACTAACCCATGCTTAGCCGCAGATGCGCTGGAGTTCCATAAAAATGACCTGATTTTACCATTAATATTATGCAGAAGGGTTTTGGAAAGTTTGTATACAAGCATAGCATAAGCAAGGATAGACTGAATAACATGTTTAATAAGAGCTAATCTTCCTGAATACGCGCATTGATATGAAGCAAAATATCAACTTGGATGAAGGTAAGATTTAATTCACCTCTAAGAAATTTTACCAGTTACGTTAGTGGACTCCCTCGGATGGAATTTCAATAATTGGAAGTGCCATTGTTTTGGGTTATGTGACATACATTACATATAAATAGCAATGGAGGAGTACATGCCTATTCTCGTGTATAAATGAAAATTGGATTTCAATCATTTAAATAATCACTTGCATTTTTTTTCTTTTGAATATTTTCCACATTTTATCCAAATTTCTCAATTTATTCGAGACAATCATAAATGGGGACTCATGTTTTTAATGTATTTTACATTTTTTTCTTTAAACAAATTTTTGTTAAATTTTTTCTGCAATATTTCTAATATTGTTTTTAATCACTTGTCTTAGTAAGCTAGGATAATTAATTGGTCTCTATAAAAATCACCCTTGAAAAACCTGAATGAGAATATAGTATTTGAAATTTGACAGGGATTAAGAAGATTGTGGGTACTTCTAACATTTGTTCCCCAAACAAAAAAAAAAAATTAAATCAACCACTTTGTTTATAACTTGAACATTAATCAAAACACCTCTCCATATGAAATATCAAATTTTAAAAGGTTTTGACTGTTTAGCCGACCCTTTTAAGTCACACATTCGCCAATACCTATGTGGTTCATCGCATCTAATTGTTGAGATCATAAGTTTCACTCCCCGTAGTGGTGAATTTATCTTTTCATTTATATGATTGTTGGACTTTCTCAAATTGTAGTATTGTGATTGTTGGACTTTCTCAGATTAATGATTGTCCAATCTGATATGTTTTTTATAATACAAATATTTCTTATCGATTGACAACTTAAAAAAATAAATAAAAAAAAAAAGGTCACACATTCTATTTTGAGGACTAATTTTAAATACTCAAAATCATAGGGTAGTTCATCCTTTGAATTACATGCCTTGGATATGATTACACCTCAGTGAAAATAAGATCTTTAACATGCATTATTGCAAACATTAGCATGAATTCCTTACTGCAATCGACAATGCTAGTGATCTAAAAGCAATATAGAAGTTTCAATTTAATTTCATTGAATGTGTCAAAATTGAATTATGGAATGTTTCTTTTAGGACGGGCCACTATTACGGATGCGTCTATATCCACTGATTTTATTTGGCATAGGGTTGCTCCATTATGACTTCAAGTGTCATAGGTTCAAAACCTTAAAACAACTACTTTGCTCACTTAGATAATGTTACATACATTTGACCCTCCTCAAACTCTACAGTGACAAGAGTCTTGTACATTAGATTACTCCTTACTAAAGAAAGTTCCATAAGTGGACGATAGGTTCCCTTTACTAAAGAATGCTCCATAAGTAGATGATAGCGTTCTAAAAGTGGATGATGTATGTTTAGGCTTCAGGGCAACTTAAAGTTTTTAAGTGCAGCTCAATACCAGATTTTGAACTCAAATTAATCGCTTGCTCCATTTTATGTTGATGTGTAATTTTTATGATCACCAACTAATCTCAATTCGTAAGCATTACTTGATTGTATAATCTTACAAAATTGTGTTGTGGATAATCCTTTATGCAAAATTCTTAAATCCAATTGAATCATATAACAACAAAAAAGCAAAAAAAATTCTAGCTTTTTTGCTTATAAACCAAAAAATCAATTGTACCAAACGGGCTCTTAACTTCATTACCTATTAGAATGCGAAAATGGTATTCTTTCATAAATTTTATATCAAAAAACTTCACCAGAATTATGTGTCAATGAAATTTTTGTATTTAAAGACTATCATGGTGTCTATCTTTTTTGAAGTAACCAAAGGTGAAACTAGAGAGGGCCAAGGGGGCATGGCCCCCTACTGGAAAAAAATTCCAATATTTTTAATATAAACAAAGCTCAAAAACTTTTACATATTAATATGGCCCGCTAATGTTCGAAAAACCCATTATATAGATCAAAGTTCAAAAATTTTATGTAATAAAATGGCCCTCCTTCTGTGCAGTTCATATTTTGGCTCATTTTTGCTTGCCATGTGACCTTATTTTTTGTTTGTTTGTGATTTGTTTTGTCTATAGCCCAAAGGCCACACTTATCCATTCTAAATTAATTGAGGTCTAGGGCAAAATTTAGGTGAAAAAACATATCGCTATTGAGTAAGAATACAATGGAGTGTGCATCTTTGGCAATGAATATTATTAAAACTAAATTTAAGTTTTTACTGCGACTTGTTCTTATAGAATAAAATCACAGATCTACTATCTTCTTTATAGATTGGTGAAACTTATTCTTACACTTTCAATTGTACTACAAATATATAATGTGTATTTTCAGCCATGAATATAGTTAAAAGTAAATTTCGAAATAAAATGAAGAGAATTTTTGAATAAATGTTTTGATTATGTACATTGTAAATAAAATCACGTAGAAGTTTTGATTATGTACATATATTCAATTGTAGATGGATTTCATGACATGAAATGTCGTCAAGTGTTACTTTGACCGATAGATTATTTGATATATACTAAAAAATAAATTTTTAGTAGTATTTTGCCGTCATAGCTTAATTAAGATTGAATAAATGTTAATTTTATTGTTGTATGTTAAATCTAGCTTCTATTATTAGTCTTTTTTTTTTTTTTTTTTTTTTTTGTAGACATGTTCTTGGCCCTCTAAAGACGAAATCTTGACTTTATCTCTGTATTTAACCACATCATTTTGTACGTAAATTTTGTATAAAATTTATGGGTTATATAACATTACCCATTATGATGTCTTTATTTTTATATGCCAATCAATTAAACCCAAATGGGCAGAAAAATTTAAGTGATGCTTAATTAATAGTAGTACGAGGAAAGCACACGCCCTTTGATGAGCTCAGTGTTTGCATATTAGGATAAAAAAGAATGGCATTAGTGAAGACTGCATTAATTACGTTGATATGTAAGAAAATGTCTCAAAACAACCATTTGTAACTTTTCAAATGAAAAAAGTACAAGCAATTGAGGATTATCAAATTAAATTCGAGTGGACTGCAAATAAAAAATAACGAGAGGAAATCAATAAATCAAAGATGTAGCCCTACCATGGTGTGATTCTCTCTTCATTTTTATCCTATTTTATTTTTTATTTCTTTTTTTCTTTTTCTTCAATACCCTATCATGCATTCGAACCACCACCCACTAAAATGTACTGAGAGGTAATAAAATAAAATAAAATAAAAGAAGAAAAAAGGAAAGCATGCCATGATACCACTTAGCCCATACACCCGACCCAAGCACAAACATGTGGATGAGGTTATAAAAAAATTTCCTGAAAATGATTTGTTATTGAAAATTTCCTTGAAAATAATGTTTTGAAGTTAGTATCAAATGTGTTTTATATTTTATTTTTGTTTTTTACTTTCTAAAAGCTAATAATACTTTTTCAAAAAGAATAGTGAACTGTTCTAAATTAATCTTGAAGTTAATAACGCAATAGCCTCCCTTTTTTTCTTGTTTTACCAATAATTTGAATGTTTAATCAAAGGAAATAAAGTAAAGATATGTAGTCTAGATCTTCTCCCAGAAGCCATGAGAAACCTGTAAGCTGCACTATGCCTAAAATTTTAACTGTTTGAAATTATCAACCAGTTTTAGTTATTAAAGTTTTTATTGATTGTATGGACTTAATATTTAATCTGACATTCGTCCAATTAGTTTAGAAGTCAAGGGTTAGATAGAGCAAGATTACCTCCCATTATACAATCCATGAATGGACACCCCACGGGCACACAGATACCTATAGATATGTAATTTGGACAGTCCTATTTAGTTCTTTGGAGAAAAATTAGACCTAAATAAAAAAAAAATATAGTGGCCAACACAACTGTGGTTTTTTTTTTTTTTTTTTTGATTCAACAGTCAGGGTGTCTAGGCAACTACCGTGCATCGCGACTAATTCCCTCCCTAGTACGGTCAATAGAGATTATTCATGCCCGCAAGGGATAAATCTCTTGCGGTCAACTCTTACACTTGGCAAAAGTCGAACTCTTGATATCTCAAAAGGACACCAGACCAACTAGGCTAACCTAGTTGATTCCAGTTATAAATTCTCTAGGTGTAATATTTGTGTTTAAAAGGTATTCTATCACAAAGCTTTATATTACATTCACAACTCTTTCTCTCTGGTGAGAATCGTTGTCGTATTTAAATTTTTTGTATTATATTACTTTTATCTTTATATATTCTCCATGATTGCTTAGTTGCTTTCTTAAATAAATTGAATCAAATTAAGCATTGGCAATTAATCTTTCTACAGGCATAAATGTCCACAACTAATTTCATGTGAGCAATATAAGAGCATGAAATGCAGATTACTCAAATTATTTTTCCAAATAATGTTGAAAAGTGAATTGAAATACATCACCAACTTGTTCTTCAAAAAGTAGAAGCTGTCAAATTATATTCTTTAATAGTATGTTTGGTACAAGGGAATGAAATGAAATGGAACGCCACATTATATTCTCATTCACTTGTTTGGTATCACATTTTGTTAAAATGATCATTCTCTCTTTTAAGAGTGGGAATGGCAGACCAATCTCTCATGGAATGAGAATATAAAACAATACTGGTAATATTTTTGCTGTCAAATTTCTTGAAAAAATAAAACATGTTTAGTAAATCTTTTTTTATTTTAATAATTCAAAAACAATTTAAAAACGTTGAAAATTTTTGAAAAAAAATACCTATGTTTTTTTTTTGTATTTATTCTTAAAACAAATCTTTCTCCCTTGCCACCCACCGCCACAGCCCCCATCACCACCCCTCGCCACCCACTACCACCACCATCACCACTATCACCCGCTGCCATCGCCAACCACCACCAGTGCCGGCTCAAGGGTAAAGCAAGCAAAACACTTGTTTTAGACTCCTAATTTTTTAAGGCCTCTAGATTTTTAAAACACTGTATAGTATAGTTAAAGCCCCGTGTACTGTTAATATAATTTTGAAAAAAAGAGCCCCAATTTAAATGAGGAAAAAGGCCCACAAGGGAAAAATAAAAGTCCTTAGTTTAAATGATTAAAAAAAAAAAAAAAAGGGCTTAAAAGAAGCCCTAATTTAAATGAGGAAAAAGGCCCAAAAGGTAAAAAGAAAAAGGTCTCAATTTAAATGAGAAAAAATACTCGGAAGAAGCCCCAATCTAAATGAACAAAAGGTCCACAAGAGAAAAATAAAAGGACCGTAGTTTAAATGAGAAAAAAGACTCACAAGAAAAACGGAAAAAAAAACGTCCTTAGTGTAAATTAGAAAAAAGGCCCATAAGAAAAGAAAAAAAATGGCCCTAGTTGAAATGGAAAAAGAAAAAAAGAAAACTATAGGAATAAAAAAAAAAAAAAAAAAAAGGACCAGCTCAATTACACTAGTTATCTTAGGAGAAAATTAATTTCAGAAATATAATTACCTACAACTTTTACCAATACAAGGAAGGTCAAATATCTAACCTATTCAATTCTCTTTACTATAGATAAAAAGATTAGATTCTTTTCTGAATGCATGTATTACTTATAGAATATTATCGACAATACCTGTAATAGTAACTTCTAAAGAAAGTAATTTTCGCAAAAAGAAGTTTTTCAATATTGAAATTGATAAAATCAAATCTAAGATAAACTATGTTATAAGAAAAACTAAGTAGATTAGATATATATACTATGAAATGAAAAGAATTTGTTAGCTAAACTAGAATATGAAATTTTGATTAGTAATTTTGCATTTCAGAAAGTGAGAAAAAATAAGTTTTAAATGATAATATTAAAAATATAAAAAGCCTCAAATTTTTTTTATTAGAAGCCTCGTTAATAGTTGTCACTTTAGCCCTCATAATACCTTGAACCAGCCCTGACAACCACCGCCGCCCCCACCGCCGCTGCACCATGAATGCGAGACGATTTTGTGTTGTTTAGAGACTGCTAGCAAAGTCAGTGTTAAGCCCCGTTGCACCAAATTGTCATTTCGCGTAGTTTCATTTGTTTAGAGACTGCCAGCCAATTGACACCCACCCACACATATATAAAAGCATAATTTGTATGCTATGAAGCCTAAGATCAACAAAATTATGATGGTAACAAATGATTTGCCTTTGCTCTACCGAAGGAATGGGTTCTAGTTTCTGATTATTATTTAATAAATAATATTTACTATTTTTAATATTTTATATATAATATAATATCGAAGGGTTCTAGTCTCTGATCAACATATTTCTTCATTCGCTTAGCTGCTTTGGCTAAACTATCTTTTGCCTCCTCTAGCAACTCTTGTTTTGCCCTTGCAAATCTGTAGGCAGCAGGACACCTTCCGCCCGTACGAGTCCTCGCCACTTCATGAGGAGTAAGTGGTTGTTGGCCCGTTGCCAACTCAAATGGACTCAAGCTCGTTGTGGACGACCGATGCAAATTGTAGCAAAACTGTGCACTGTCCAGCAAATCCACCCAATTCCTTTGGCTTGCCGTCACCTAGTGCCTCAAATATTCTTCCAACAACCCATTGATCCTCTCAATCTGCCCATCAGTTTGAGGATGATTTACTGTGGAGAATTTCAGCTCGGAACCCATCAAGCCGAATAAAATCGTCCAGAACCGTCCGATGAACCGTGTATCCCTATCACTCACAATTCCTTCGGGTAATCCAAAGTACTTCACCACATTCTTGTAAAACAACTCAGCAACAACTTCAGCAGAGCAGTCATGTGGAGCAGGAATAAACACAGCATACTCAGAGAAACGGTCAACAACGACAAAGATAGAACGCATACCATTCACTTTAGGAAAACCAGAGACAAAGTCCATGGATATGGCAACCCAAGGCTTTTCAGGAACTGGTAGCGGCTGCAACAAACCCGCTTCCTTTTTACGTTCTGTCTTGTCTTGTTGACACACCAAGCAAGTCTTCACGTAAGCCTCAATATCATCTTCCATCTTTGGCCAATAGTAAGACCTTGCCAACAAAGCCAACATGCGCTGCCTTCCCGGATCGCCAGCCCACTTTGCATCATGTGTTTCTCTTAGCAACATTTGCCTCAATTCCCCAATCACAGGGACATACAACCTATCTCCTTTGGCATGGAGAAGGTTATCATCAAGCCAATACCTCCGAACAGTGCCTTCCTCAACTTGCTTGATTAACTTTTGATATTTAGCATCTGTTTTGGCATTCTCCCGAATTTTGTCCGTAAGATCTGACTCAATCATAGCAATGGCAGCAACATACTCTTGCACCTCCTTGCGACTAAGAGCATCAGCAACCTGATTGTGTCGCCCTGGCTTGTGCTTCCACTCGAAATCATACTCTTCCAAGTATTCTTGCCAACGGGCTTGCCTCGGTGAAAGTTTCTTCTGCACCTTAAAGAAGGTGTTAGCCACATTGTCTGTCAATACCAAAAACTTTGTCCCGAGCAAGTACTCCCGCCAAGTAACCAAACAGTGTATTACCGCAGTCATCTCTTTCTCATGAGCAGAATACTTCCGTTCGGCCTCATTCAACTTTCCGCTTTCAAAGGCTACCGGATGGCCCTCCTGAACCAGCACTCCGCCGATTGCCTTATCCGAAGCATCAGTGTGAATTTCAAACGGTAACTCAAAGTTGGGCAAACGCCGCACCGGCTCACTTGCCACCGCAACTTTCAGCTTCTCAAATGCATCAGTACAGCTAGCATCCCAACACCAGTTGTGTTCCTTCTTGAGCAACTCTGTCAAAGGCGCTGCCTTCTTCGAGTAGTTGTGGATAAACTTCCTGTAATAGTTAGCCAAACCCAAGAAAGAACGTAATTCCGACACTTTGGTAGGTGGTGTCCAATCCAAAATGGCTTGGACTTTCTGCCTATCCATTTTACAATGTCCCTTACTGATTACATGACCCAAAAACTTAATCTCTTTTTGGGCAAACTCACACTTTTCCATCTTTACATACAATTTATGCTGCCTAAGTCTAGACAACACATCCCTTAGATGAGATAAGTGATCCTCCAATGTCTCACTATAAATGACAATGTCATCCAAGTACACAACAACATACTTATCTACACAATCGTAGAAAACATCATTCATCAAATTGCAAAATGTTGCAGGAGCATTAGTTAGACCGAATGGCATGACTAAAAATTCAAAAGAACCATACCGAGTCACGCATGTAGTCTTTGCCTCATCCTCCATCGCAATCCGAACTTGCCAATAGCCCGAACGCAAATCCAGCTTTGTGAAGTAGGTTGCTTTGCATAATCGGTCAAACAAGTCCGACACTAGAGGGACTGGATACTTGTTCTTTATTGTGACCTTGTTCAGTGCTCGATAATCCACACACATACGCAAAGACCCATCCTGCTTCTTCTGGAACAAAACCGGGGCACCGTAGGGAGCTTTTGAGGGCCGCACTAAGCCAGCATCAAGCAATTCCATCAATTGTTTCCTCAATTCAGCCAACTCCAAAGGAGACATCCGATAAGGGGCTTTAGCCGGAGGCTTAGCACCTGGTTGTAATTCAATTTGATGATCCGTAGCACGTCGAGGAGGGAGGGTCTTAGGCAATTCAGGAGGCATCACATCCTTGAATTCCTTCAACAACCCAGCCACTTCATCCGGGATTTCGACTTGCACATCAGGCTTAATCTCGATCAAAGCCGCAAGGTAAGTCACATCTCCTTTCCTCAACCCTTTCTGTACTTGGATTGCTGATAAACAGCCACCTTTTCCTCCCTTGGCCCGCTTATCCACCGCATGGCATGACACAAAACAGGGCTGCTTCTCATCAGCAATCAAGATCCCACCAAGATGTGGCATTACAACCACTTTCGCCAACTTGAAGAACTCATTTCCCAAGATTAGCTCGAAGTCATCAAGTGGATACACCATCAAATCCACTTTGCCACTCCAATCACCAATTTTCAACAAGATCCCACTTGCTGTTCCATGCACAGCCTGTGCATTGGAATTCACTGTTTTAATTCGACTAGGACTTTCAACAATTTTGAAATCGAGTGACTTGGCCAACTTGTCTGAAATGAAATTGTGTGTAGCCCCAGTATCCACCATAGCCAACACTTCTGTTTTGCCCAGCAACACTTTAATGTACATTAAGCCTGACCTTTGTGAAGTTGGCTCCTTATCCGCATGAATCACGTTCAGCAACTGCAAAGGATTGACCCGAATGTGATCATTCGAATCAGATTCCCCACCTTTACCATCATCCACCGAAATAGCATTGAGCTTTTCACGTTTTGGACAATCCTTAGCACGATGAGGTCCCTCACAAATGAAACAACCCTTGCTGGAGTTCCCTATGTCTTTCTGCTTGTCATCTGCCCCTGATTTGAATTTTTTACCCTTGTCCCATTTCTTAAAACCAGCTTTCTTATCAGCCTTCTTGTTCTTGTCTTTCGACTTTGAATTGTTGGATTCTGAAGAATTGGACTTGTTAGTCAATTGAAAATCCGACAACCCATTAGCAGCAGCAACAGCCAAAGGCAAATCTCTAACTCCCAGCCTTCGTAGTTCCAACTAAGCCCAATTCTACAGACCGGACATAAAGTTAAAGAGTTTATCTTCTTCCGACATGTTCTTGATGTCCAACATCAATGAACTGAATTCCTTCACATAATCACGCACTGTACCCGTGTGTTTCAACCGCTTCAGAGATTCCCTTGCAAGCCACGAAGAATTACAAGGAAGAAATTGCTCCTTCAACTCTTTTTTCAGCACTGCCCACGTCTCAATCTTTGGACGCACAGTGTCCTCAAATCGAGTTCGCCACCAGAGTTTTGCATCTCCAATGAGATACATTGCCGTAATCGTCACTTGTTCACCCTCTTGAACACGAGCAGCAGAGAAGTACTGCTCCATGTCCCAAAGAAAGTTTTCCAACTCCTTTGCATTCCACGCCCCACCGAAAGGCTTTGGTTCAGGAACTTTCACGTTCACCCAAGACTCGGATCCATCAGAGCGACCAGCAAAGGCCCTCTTCATAACCAGCAATTCAGCCTCCAAGTTGGAAATTCGCTCCTTCATGACACCCGAAAGATGGAGCATATCAGCCATCACCTCTGTGATCTTGGATTCAGTTTGGGCAACATGTTCTTTGTGATCAGATTTCTGGTTCTGAACCGAAGTATACACATAGTCCAAACGTTCAACCAAGGTAACTCCCTCATCTGATTCATCAACACCAACAAGCTTTTCCAACTGTGAAACTCGTTCCCGCACCGCATCAAGAGCATACACCGCATCAATGGCAGGATTCGCAGCCATTACACCCAACCTGGCTTTGATACCAAACTGTCACGGGGTTATAATCAGCAACAGATTTCCTCCGTGATGGCACCAAGGTTTCCACACCTTGATCTCAGCCAAACCCAAGTGTTTACACACACACACAAGAGATTAAACGTCTAGAACACAAACAACAGATTTACAGGCACCAACCCAACCTTTATTAAGCACCAACTTACAAAGGAACATTCAAGAGTCTAGACAGAACAGCCCTCTGCCCTTGAACTCGAAAAATGCCATGCATATATATATGCCAAGGCTAGAAAACGTGAGTAAAGCATGATAAGAGATCATGGGAGTAACCCATGACCTGGCAGTTGACACCCCTAACTGCCCTAGGGCTGTGCTGGTTCAACACAAGGCTGCCAGCACATAGAATCAAGTAACTGCCCAGATAACTGCTTGCTGCATGCCTTCCCATGCGACACCTGTCCATGGCACTCCAGCACATGTGCAAAGTCTGATAACTACCAATAACCGCCTAGTATTGACTCAGTCCAAAGCAACTTCGTGATTCAATTCCCAGCTCACACACTTAACCAAATCCAACCCACATTTCCCACAAGCTAGCTGCAACTCTAGCATCCGTGCCTCCATATAATTTTAGGGCCTTCACATGCATTGCCACTGCTATCTTGTTAAAAGGGACAAGTGCTAGCACTGACTAACACAACCGAGCCACCTTGTAAGACATGCCTCCCTCATGCCTTAGTTTCTCACTTAGTCTTGGGTGCAAGGTGCCACCCTAGCCAAGTGTAGCACTCTTGAAGGATCAAGGTGCTAACACTTGGCCAGAAGTGCGAGATTGAATGTGTGCAAATACTTAAATCCCAAACTAGCTTCTCCCTTGGGTTTACATAATTTTTTCCATTATAACCAATGAATGTTCTTTTCTTTTTTGTTTTGACCCACCAAAATCTGCCCGCCAAACAATTAAATAATATATACTACTTTTAATATTTTATATATAATATAATGTCGAAGGGTTCTAGTTTATGATTATTATTTAATAAATAATATATACTACTTTTAATATTTTATATATAATATAATATCAAATTTTCTTTTTATATACTAAAATTCTATTTCATTTTAACATTATTGATTTGTTTTACTAAACAATAGAATGAGAATGATCATTCTATTCCAACTAAGCAAACAAACAAGGGAATGTGAATGACCATTTCATTTTATTCTCTCTCTCATTCCCATTCTATTTTCTTGTACCATTCTATTCCCTTGTTCCATTTCTTCTCATTCTCATTCCAACTATATATGCACATCTATTAGCTCAGCTACCTTAGCTTCTGATGAATCCAAAACTGGAGGCGAGATAACCTTGAGATGCTTGGGTTGTGGCATCCATCGGTGTTTGTAGATTCTCATTGAGTTTTCAGTGCCTATGCGCCATCGATTACCTGCTTTCAAAATCTCTCGACCAACAAGAATACTTTGCCAAGCATAAGAAGGGTGAGAACCTAGAGATGCCTCCCAAAATGAAGACTGTAAAATATATTTGGACTTAAAAACCTGGTAGAATAATGAGTGTGAATTCTGATGCAATCGCCAACCTTGCTTGGCGAGAAGTGCAAAATCCTAATTGATTGCTAATATATTGCTAACAGAATGAGTTAATTAACACAAATTGATTTACGTGCGTGGTAATACTGATTCATAGTTCATAAGATGTGCTTATAATTAATCCTAAATCTAATTGAACAGTTTCTCAAGAATGCATCCTTGAATGAAATATCCAAACCTTAATTGGGATTGCAATACCAACCATGATGAGGGACTCTTTAAATACACACAAGGATTGGAAAGCTAGCCCTCTCTCTATTTTTCTTCTAAAAAGGCTAATACAATTTGGAGTTCTAAAATGGAAATAAATTCTGTAGTCCAAACACAAACCAAGTAAATTAGACATATGCTTGAATAAAATGACAACCAGATTTTCAAAAGCGGAAGACCATTTCTGCTTCCATGTTCTATCTAGGAGAAATAGCAGTAGATACATAGTTTAATTTCCAAAAGCAGCAATAGATAGATACCTTGGTAGAAACTGAAGAAAAAAGTGAGTGGGAAAGACAAAAGTCATGTATATATAATGTTTCTCAATGTTAAGCTCACATTCCCTGTTCCAAAAGAAACATATTAAATAGACAAAAACATAAAAGCTCTTCCTCGCTACAATAATGCAGAGAGACTAAAATGACTAGCAATCAGATTTTTTGAAATAGGAGGATCAGGTTTGTCTACTTTACCTAGAAGAAGAACTTAAAGATGAAGCATAAGGCTTTTTACGTTCAGGAACTACTGAATTCGAGCGGGTGGAACAAGCTGCAAAATAACTACTTTCTTTTTCCACTAATTTTTTTTCCTTTCTAATACTGTTGTAAGAACATCATGGTACACTGTTAATTTTTCAAGTGAGGCAGAATAAACTGGAAGACTTGGTTCTGTTTCTTTGCAACGAATTCCTAACACAGCTTTAACAAAATGTGATCATGTAAGTTGAGTTTCAGAACGAGAGAGCATTCTCATCATCTACGTTCTCTGGCACATAGCTCGACACATACAGTTAATTGAATTTCCTAACAAACATCCAATTTGCAAAGCGACAACATAACATTATACAAGATTATAAATCCTGACAAAATATTAAAAAGAAAAAAAATCAAAATAACAATAAACAGGTTCACAAATTAAAATCCAATAAACTTGCACACCTGCAAGCTGGCAGGGGACCTAAAGATACAGCACTCAGGAGTACCTTCCCACGTTTGACAAAATAATTAACAGATAAATGTAATACAGGCCACCATGTGTATTGGGGTCCAACGAACTTAATAACTACATCGGGGTCCAACGAAAATAATCTGCACATATCCTTGGCCGCATCAGGCACTCTCCTTTCCTTATACATCCCAATATTGTAAATGTGGCCTACTTTGCCCCTGTGGAGAATGATTTCAAAAGCCTCTGCAACATCCTCACAATTTGAGGTAACTCTGCACGTTACATCCATCACCATGAATTGGAAGAGGCTTTCCTCTCATGGCTAAGAGAATGAATTTGGGAATTAACTTTTCAGGAAACTGATTTGGCCCATAAACATTGTTTCCTCTTGTAGTAATCACAGGTAACCCATATGACCTTCCGTATGCCATCAAGAGCATCTCAGACCCAGCTTTAGTTAGTTGCAGAATATGGGTTTGTCGGGAGGAGCTGCGAAGCCTCATGATTTCCCACAAGTGCATACTCATCTGTTTCTCCATAAACCTTATCTGTGCTTACATGAATAAATCTCTTAATTTGACCAGTGACTTTACAGGCCCCCAAAAGGACATGGGTGCCATTAAATATTGTTTTTTGTAAACTCAAAGCTGTTTCCAAAGGAGCTGCCAGCGTAGGTCTGGGTTCCAAAGTTCATAATTGTATCGATGGACTCAGTTGGGAGAATGAAGTTGACTAGGTCAGCATTACCATTAAACTAGACGGGGACAAAATATAACTAAACTCTACACACCTGAATTTATTCATTTTTTGAGAAATTTTTTCTGAAATTCTTTTTCTCAAGCCAAACCAAACCAAGATATAAACTAGCATGACCATTGAACTAGATGGACTAGAAAAGCATTTTGCAGAAATTTTAAATAGAAACAAACAGACAACATGGACCAACACAATGCCTATGCAAGATATGAAGACAAGCCAAAATAGTGCCAAAACAAGAATTTCAAGGACATTCCATATTTTATTTTCATAAAATACACACATAAACAGAGAGCTGAATATGCCAAACAAAATTTCATGGCAGTGTCTTAAACGGTATATCAAAATAATAAAAAGGGGCTACAAAGTGGTTTCATCTGAAAATGCTATTAAAAAGCAAGATGTCCCAAACCCATGAAATTTCATTTCTTATAGAAGAACATGAACCCTAGGATTATAGAAGAACAACAGACCATATTAGCGGACATTAATGGCAAATTGACAATAATTAACAAAAGGACAAACTATAAAACGATGCCTTTAACCAGAACCCACCATAATTAAACATGAACACATATATTGATATGTGCAATCTTAACACCGGAGGTCTTCATCGTCCAAAAGCTTAGCCTAAATTGGTTCACAAGACATTGGGGCTGAATTTTCTAAATCAAAGAAAACAGGGGATTTTGTGCAGTCACAGATTTTGGGGTAACTTTACAGTGAAAACTG
Organism: Euryodendron excelsum; assembly: GCA_033060915.1. Classification (NCBI taxonomy): domain Eukaryota; kingdom Viridiplantae; phylum Streptophyta; class Magnoliopsida; order Ericales; family Pentaphylacaceae; genus Euryodendron; species Euryodendron excelsum. Next base: position 3,144,571 of record CM065396.1, read on the forward strand.
AATCAATTGGGAGAGTTCCAACAGTTGAGCCATACATGGTTGGAAATATCTAAGAGTCTAGTTTCCAACAAAAAAAAATGGTGCATCAATTGGAGTTTTCTAGAGAGAGTTATGGCTGTTTTCGTAAAGTGCAATTCTGCTGACCGTCAACCGCGAATTTTGCAACTTTTGGTATTCCTTTAGTTTTGCTTCAGCAGATTGTCTTGGGACTTTACCAACCTTATTTTTTAGTATTTCAAGCCTTATTAAGTGTCTTTCTAATTTCTAAATCCTTTTATTAAAATGTATTAATTTTGGTCAAGTCTTCTCTTTCCAAGTCGTTGAAACTTGTGTTGTTTGAAAGATGTCTTCACTTATGGCTGGAGGGTTGTTCCATGCCTATATTAGTACCTATTTTCTATGTAATCAAATCATGTTTTGAGTACTGAACGAAATTAGCCTTTGACTTTTGAAGAAAGAGTTCTTCTTGTTTACTCTTATCCCTTCATGGATTTCCATAGGGTGGCGAGTGTTATCCTTTACTCTTATCTCGTTTGGTGGACTTCCAATTAAGTGGCGAGCTTGTTACTTGAGTGTCCTCTAGTGTTTCCTCCTCTCTTCTCCATTTTTCGATACCAGATTTTGGTATCAGAGCTTGGGTTCTTGAAGGCTGGTTGGCATCGTCGTGGACCTAACGTCGAAGCCTAGGGTCGTGAACGTGACCTTAGAGACGTTGAGATGGATGACTTGAGGAGACAAGTGGAACTACTCCAGCAGCATTTACAACGTTACAAACCTTTGGAACGTGATGATTCACATCATGATTCAAAGCAACAAAGTTCCAACGAAGAGGAGGAGGTTAACCCTTTCCATCGTGCTCGTAACCAAGCATCGAGTGAAGAGGCTTCTCCCCATCGTCCATTTCATAGAAACAATTATTTCCATCGAGACTTTGATGTCAAAGTTGATATTCCAGAATTTGAAGGAAGAAGTCGTATTTTGACTTGGAAAAAGATGAAGAAAGAGCTCAAGAGAAAATTCTTGTCAGAGAACTACCGCCAAGATTCCTTCCTCAAGTTTCATAATTTCAAACAAAGGAGCAATCCATAGAAGAATATACAGTTAAATTTTATATACTCACGATGCGTTGTGATGTTGCCAAACCGGAGGAACAAACCATAGCCCGTTATCTTGGAGGACTTCAGTCAGAAATTGCTAATGTTGTCCAGCTGCAACCTTATTGGACTTACAATGATGTTTTCAAGTTAGCAATCAAAGTGGAGAAACAACTCAAAGAATCCCGTGGAAATAGCTCTCGGTCTTTGAACAAAGATGAGTTCTCTAACAAGGGAAATGTCTCTACTTCCAAACCATCTTCATCACAAAAGGCAGTCCCCTTAAAGCTACTGCTTAAACAAGATGGAGCAATGGGTTCAACTCGCCCAAACACCTCCAATCCTAACAATCGTCTATGTTTCAAGTGTCAAGGACTAGGCCACATCGCCTCCGATTGCCCAAACGGTAAGATTGTCTCACTTGTGGAAGAGGACTGAAGAGGAGTCCAAGAAAGATGATGCCTCAACGAATGGAGAGGAAGAGAATGATGGTGATATCACTTATGGAGATCAAGGAGAGAGCCTAGTTACAAGAAGAAGTCTACATGTGGTTCATGATAATGAAGATACTTGGCTCCGCAACAATATTTTTCATACAAAGTGTACTTCCCATGGCAAGGTTTGCGACGCCATCATCAATGGAGGAAGTTGTGAGAACATGGTGGCTACAAAGATGGTGGAGAAGTTGCATCTCAAGATGAAGGAGCACCCATACCCCTACAAACTCTCTTGGCTTTGCAAAGGAAATAAGGTAAAAGCAAGTAAAAAGTGCTTAGTTCCGTTTTCTATTGGAAAGAACTATAAAGATGAAATTTGGTGTGATGTTGTACCAATGGATGCTTGTCACTTGCTACTTGGGCATCCATGGCAATATGATAGGAAGCTTATTCATGATGGTTTCCAAAATACTTAATATTTTGAGAAGGATGGAATGAAAGTAACATTAGGTCCTTCCAAACTTGAGAGTGCTCCTAAACCTTCTATAGGGGAGGGAAGTAATTTACTCACTAAGTCCCAATTTGATAAAGCTTTGGAAAGCTCTAATGATGCTTATGCTCTTGTAGTCATAGAAGAAAATGAAGAGAAGATGGAAATCCCTTCCATTATGCAGCCACTACTTGAAGAATTTCATGATGTAGTTTTAGAAGAGATTTCACCCGGTCTTCCACTCATGAGAGATATCCAACATTGCATTGATTTCATCCCCAGAGCTGTCATTCCAAACAAGACAGCGTATAGAATGAATCCAAAGGAGCATGAGGAGTTACAAAGGCAAGTTGAAGAGCTTATGAACAACGACTTGTTGAAGGAAAGTATGAGTCCATGTGTTGTCCTTTCTCTTCTTGTGCCAAAAAAAGATGTTTCATGGCGTATGTGCATTGATAGTAGAGCGGTGAACAAGATCACTATCAAATATCGCTTTCCTATTCCACGCCTTGATGATCTTCTTGACCAACTCCATGTTGCTTCTATCTCCTCTAAGATTAATTTACGGAGTGGATATCATCAAATTCGAATGAGATTTGGTGATAAATGGAAAATAGCTTTCAAGACAAGAGATGGCCTTTATGAGTGGATGGTTATGCCTTTTGGGTTATCTAATGCTCCTACTATGTTTATGCGCCTTATGAATCATGTGTTTAAACCTTTCCTTGAAAATTTTTTTGTTGTTTATTTTGATGATATTCTAGTGTACAGCAAGGGTGAAGAACAACATTTGGAGCACCTTCGACAAGTGTTTAAGACACTAAGGGAGCAAAAATTGTATGCCAACTTGAAGAAGTGTCATTTCTTTACAAACAGCCTTGTGTTCTAAGGCTATATCATATGTAGTGAGGGCATTACAAGCAAGGTGGAAGCAATTATCAGCTGGCCCATTCCAAAATCAGTTCGTGATGTCCGAAGTTTTTATGGTCTTGCTTCATTTTATCAACACTTCATCAAAGGATTCAACACTCTTGTTGCTCCCATCACCAAATGCTTAAAAAGAGGCACATTCAAGTGATCGGAGGAGGCACAAAATAGCTTTGAAATCATTAAGAAGAAGGTGACTAAGGCTCCTATTCTTACACTACCAGATTTTAACAATGTGTTTAAGGGGATTGTGATGCTTCAAATGTGGGAATTGGTGTCGTGCTTGGCCAAAAAGGTAAACCCATTGCTTTCTTTAGTGAGAAATTGAATGGAAGTCGAAAGAAATACTCTACCTATGACAAAGAATTTTATGCTATTATTCGAGCTTTGGATCATTGGAGTCATTATCTCATATCCAATGAGTTTATTCTCTTTTCAGATTATGAAACTTTGAAGTATATACATGGCCAACACAAACTCAATAATCGGCATGCTAAATGGGTTGAATTTTTTGCAAGCTTACACTTTTCATATCAAGCACAAGTTCGGAAAACAAAATCAAGTGGCTGATGCATTGAGTTGAAGACATTCCTTACTATCTACAATTCAAGTGGGAGTCTTGGGTTTTGAAATCCTGAAAGAGCTATACAAAGATGATCCTTATTTTGGTAAAATTTGGGATGAATGTTTGAAAGGTTCCTTTAACCATTTCTTGCTACAAGATAGTTTTCTTTTCAGGAATAATCTATTGTGTATTTCAAAAGGATCTCTTAGAGAACCTATTATTAAGGAAGCTCATGGAAGAGGACTTGCTGGCCACTTTGGAAGAGATAAAATACTTTCTCTTGTGCAAGAAAATTTCTATTGGCCTAGAATGGATCATGACATTGCCCGACATGTGGAGCGTTGTAGAATTTTCCATCTAGCCAAGGGTCATTCTCAGAATACCAGATTATACACTCCATTGCTAGTCCCAACAGCCCCTTGGGAAGATGTGAATTTGGATTTTGTGGTGGGATTACCTCAAACTCAAAAGGAACAAAGACTCAATTATGGTGGTGGTTGATTGATTCTCCAAAATGGCACATTTTGTTCCATGCAACAAAACTTTGGATGCTTCTTATGTTGCTAATCTTTATGGCACATTTTGTTCCATGCAACAAAACTTTGGATGCTTCTCATGTTGCTGATCTTTATTTTCGGGAGATTGTTAAGCTCCATGGCATTCCCAAAACAATCACTTCAGATTGGGATTCAAAGTTTATGAGTCAAAGTTTTGGGGTAACTTTACAGTGAAAACTGAATCAATTGGCAGAGTTCCAACAGTCAAGCCATACATGGTTGGAAAGATCTAAGAGTCTAGTTTCCAACAAAAAAAACGGTGCATCAATTGGAGTTTTCTAGAGGGAGTTATGGTCGTTTTCGTAAAGTGCGATTCTGCTGACCGTCAACCGCGAATTTTGCAACTTTTGGCATTCCTTTAGTTTTGCTTCAACATATTGTCTTGGAACTTTACCAATCTTATTTTTTAGTATTTGGAGTCTTATTAAGTGTCTTTCTAGTTTCTAAATCCCTTTATTAGAATGTATTAATTTTGGTCAAGTCCAGTAGTTGAAACTTGTATTGTTTGAAAGATGTCTTATCTTATGGCTGGAGGGTTGTTCCATGCCTATATTAGTATCTATTTTCTATGTAATCAGATCATGTTTTGATGTATTGAATGAAATTCGCCTTTGGCTTTTAAAAAAGAATGAGTTCTTCTTGTTTACTCTTATCCCTTGGTGGATTTTCATAGGGTGGCGAGTGCTATCCTTTGCTCTTATCTATTTTTGGTGGACTTCCAATTGAGTGGCGAGCTTGTTACCTACATGTCCTCTTGTGTTTCCTCCTCTCTTCTCCATTTTCCGGCGTCAAATCTAGAAGAACTGTAATTAAAGCAAATTCATATACAAAAAAATGGGTCACTCTTATGGATAAAAAACTGAGAGAAAAAGAGAGTATGATTGACTTACAGTTAGGGTTGGGATGGAGCAAGAAAATAAAGAATACTGAAGGAGCAAATTGAAGACTTTCTTTTTCTTTTTTTTTTTTTTGATTGGTATTCTGAGTATGAGACACAGAGGTAAATAAGTAAAAGAGAGAATAAAGAAGAAGAAGAGCCCCAAAGACCTGGGAGTGATGAGAGAAGTGGTTTAGAATGGGCTATTTATAAGCTTGCTTTGTTGTCCAACAACCCACAAACCCCCACCTCTAATTCTATCATTTCACGATCTCTGTGCTTCTATTGATTTATTATATTTACACTATTATAACGAAGCATTACCTACATTTGGTTAATTAGGTTTGGTGTTTATTATTGTATCTATACTTTTATGATTAGGCCATACTCATGATTGGTCAAACCTCTCAGTTTTGGTAAAACTTCAATTTAAAGTATATTACATTTTGGAGAATATTGGTTACAACTGTTGTGTCACATCATCATGTTGATTGATATGATGGACCAATGATAGATAACTATATGAACATGTTAATTCCTAATCACCAAGATATCATCTTATTTTAGGCGAAAAATTTCAAATTTTAAACTCAATACTCTTGATGATTAGGATTTAAATAATTATGTGGTTCCAATCATTGGCTTGTTGAACTAAATCAACATGATGATGAGTTACCACTGCTGTAGCACTCAATCGCTAACTAATTTAGTAATTGTTAAAGAGTAAAAAGATGTAAATTTAGTATCTTTAAAAAACAATCGCTTACTCCCATTATATAAAACTACTCGACCTACTCTCTCTTGGGTTGTAATGTTATGTAGGTGGTGATCAGAAATACAGATATGATCCAAATTTATTGACTTAGGATAGAGAGAGAGAGAGAGAGAGAGAGAGAGAGATTCAATGGTTACTGACCAGGATGACTTGGCTCATGACTGTCAATGACTCTTAACTAGGATTGGTGGCTTCCCCTATTCTACCCAGCTCATGATCTAACATAAAGAAATGGGTTGTTTTGTCCTACCAAAAATATGATTGGAGATAGGGTGTTTGGACCTAGCTTATTTAGTAGCTTATGACTTAAACTTATGGCTTTTTTAAATAGTGTTTGGATGATGATAAAAAAAAGTGGCTTATATCAAACACGATTTTCTAGAAAAGCAATTTGAAAAAGTGGTTTATAACTGTCTGATGTATTGTGTAAGGGGTGAGCGGTCAAACCTGGAAGAGGGAGACCCTTTAGGAAGTTACAGTAGGCGCTATCTAGGCGAAAGATCACTGGAGATAGAGTAGAGAGAGTTGAGATGGTCCTAGGAAGAGAGAGAGTGGCAGTGTCCCAAGGGAACTAGAGAGGGTTATGGAAATCTTGGAGTATTCTTTTGCTGTTGTTCAAGTATTAATATTATATGATCCTGCTGTTGGAGGGAGGGATCCCCTTTATATAGGTGAGGGATGCTCTTAGGGATTGGTTCCTTGACTTGCAACCTGCAAGTGTTCAGGTCTGAGAGCTTGTTTCCCGAGGGCTGACATTCTAAATGTCAACTCTGTGCCGTGATCCCCTCTGAGTGGCAGGGATTCAGCTAGATATTAGCGGTTAGCTTTCATTACATGTCTTAATCGTCTCACTCTGATGGCGCGATTTGGTGAAAATCTCTCTCTAAGACCAATTAAGGGGCCAAGGCCCTCGAGAGGTGAGGCCCCTCAACGAACCTTCGATCCACTTATCTCCTAATGATCCTATGCGAGGGTGACCCCATAGGGGTCTCTAGGTCCTACTCCCAACCTAAGTTATAGAGATAAACATACGGAGAATTATGGCCAAGTATGGAGAAATGACCCAAAGGAGAGGGGGCTCAGCGGAAAAGTTCCACAGCCGTGCCAGGCGGTGCCAAGCGTGAGGTCATGGGCAAGGTGCCTTTCGGCGAAGACTCCCTCGATTCTGTCGAGGGAAGTGCCTCGAGGTCAAGTATAGAGAGGTGGCCTAAAAGAGCGCTCGGTAGAGAGGTTCCGTAGCCATGCCAGGACGTGCTGAGCGCGAGAGGCCCCTTTTAGTGAGGGGAGGTGCCCTAACTTGCAGGAGGTGCTCTTCGCGCTATCCTCAGTGGGCAAGGTTACCTTAGTCCATACGTCACCTCAATAGGCTGCTATGTGGGACCAAGTGTATAGAGAGGGAGGCGATGAGGTGCCTAAGTGTCTTACCATGTAGATGAGTTGGACACGTGTACTTACAATATGCCCCTTGTATGTCTACTCTTGCACGTACACACTTTTTGTTAGAAATATCTAATCAAAGCGTCAGTTGGAGGCAACAGTCATGCCCTTCAATGGAACGGTCATGTCTTTACTGTGGCAATGCCCTACTAATATGAAGTAGTGTTTTCTTATTTTGAGTTTGCTTATTAATCTGCGCTAGTTATGATAGCTAGTGACAACTCGTTGTTTGAGATGCCCCTTGGGAGATATAAATAGGATCCTTGGGCATTTGCCCCTTCACAAGTTTATCAAGTTCTCTCAAAATTTCTCTCTAAAAAGGGTTGGGGTTCTTGCTTTCTTGCCTTCAAGAAATCAACTCTTGGTGTGTTGGGGCGAGGGCGTGAAGTAAAGTACCAAAGCTGAGGGAAGCCAAAATTAGGGGGGAACTCGCCGAGGTCAGCACATGCCGCTTACCGAGGGCACCGTTGCCAAGCGCTGGTGCGTTTGGTTTGGTGCTTCACAGTGGTAGTGGGTTTCGTCGAGGTATCGCCAAGAGGGGCTCTTACCACGGCTTGGGTTTACCGAGGAGTGGCGGGGTTGAACGGCTTGTTAAGATCATTGCCGCCGAGGTCAAGTGCCAACTTTGCTCGGGTTTTATCGCCGAGGCCAACACAGCCCTTGCGGCAAGGTCGCCGTGGTGAGGAGAGTTTTGTTGACACCGCAGTGGGTATTTATCGCAAGACGGATAGCATATCAAATCAAATAAGTTCTCTCATAAATTTTCACCAATGAACATCCCATTAGGCTGGGAGAGCACAAAATGTAAAAATATTGAAACTCCAAGAAATTATGTGACACCTTTTGAAATCATCTAAATATTCAACTCTAAACATCCACCATATTCATCCAAGTACTACATAAACCACCCATACTCATGTATATATAAAAGAGTACAAAATTTCCATAAACCTTGTCTCATCGAAATAACCAATACATCCCTACAATCACTTATTAAACCAACCTCTGGATCGAACATACCCTTCTATTAAGTCAAGATGAGCCACCAAGCAGAACTTAAAAGGTCTGAAAGGAAACAAATAGGAAGGATAAGCTAGAGCCTAGTCCATGTGCATACCCAAAGACAACTAATAAAACTTCAGCTTTTATTAGGTTCAACAGTAAAATCCTAAAAGAAGCCTGAGAACTTGAAGTAGACAAATCTTCGCCCCTATTTACATTTTGTAATGATCAATCTCAAGACTTTCAAATGAATATCAAACTGCAATTAAGGTCTCTCATTTCCAAAACAAGTGTCATATGCCATTATAGATCATGCATTTACACAACTCACAACCACAATAGACACCCAACGACCTATGAAGTACCGACACAGCACTTTGATTGCCGTCTGTGTGTCCGACATGTGTCTAACACAGATATGCCATGGACATAGCTAGAGACGTGTTAGATACACCAAGTGGAGTGTAATATTTTTTTATTATTTTTATTATCCGGACACGTGAAGCAGGCCTCAGACAGGTCTCTTAAGAAATTGGACCACGAATTGCATTAATTGATCTCTTTCTTTTTTTCAGCAAACTAAAATCACATACCAAAGAAGAAGAAGAAGATAAGAATCATTGAAAGAAGAAGAAGAATTACCAAGTAAGAAGAAGAGAAGCAACAGCAGCGAAGGAAAAAGCAGCAGCAGCAGCAGCGAAAGAAGGAAGAAGGAAGAGCAACAGCAGCAAAGTAAGAAGAGGAACAAGCTGCGATGAAGGAGGAGGAAGAGGAGCACAAAGAAGATCTAGCGTACATCTGTCTAGAGATAGAGAGAGAGGGAATAGAACACCTCTTCAGAACCCAATGAGTCTGATCACTGACAAGCCATGTGAAACTAATGTGCTGTGATTTAAAGAGGAGAGAGAGGAGGGCTAGCATATTAAATTGTACCGTTAAGCATGTGCACAATAAATTATCTAATTTTGGCCTTTGTATTGCACATGTATTCATTTAAATAGATAAATATACTTTTGGAAGGTACGAAAAAAACCTTCTAGAATAATATTTAAATAGTGTTATTATTTATTATTTAAATACAATAAAAATATATATATTTTTCCGTCATGCTGTGTCCGTGCCTTGATTTATTTGAAATTGTCGTATCCCGTGTTTATATATCTGTCTGTGTCCGTATCAATACTTCTTAGCTCACGACAAAGGTCGTCACATGGTATCGTTACCCAAGAGTATATATGACCGTGCTTGGTGTATGGCATCATAGTATATTGCCCTTAGAGCCCCTTACAAATCAGGTCCCATGGCCCTATTTGGCATCGGCTCGTAATGTCCCTTACTATATTGGCCCTTGTGGCCCAAACACCACCTTGGCAAGGTGGTGTTTGGAATGTTTCCAAACAACACCTTGCCCACTCATCTAGAAGCTACAATTCTAGACCACAACAACCTGCAAATTTTGGCAAAGAAGCAGGAAAAAACCTATCAAGAGGAAATATTAAATGAAATGCCCAGAGATAGGGCTCTCACAAGCTATAACCTTCATATGAAAATTCCATTAGAAGGACAAGAGAACTACCATAGAAGCATATAAACCTTCGATTAGCACAAAGATTTTCAAATTTGAAATGTCTAACACAAACCATAAGGCCCCTGCAGCTCTATAAATTTCAAGTAAATTGTAAACGATGAAACTACTAAAAAATTTTGAAAGGTCCCATTTCATATATCAGCAAATGAGCAAAAATCAACATAATCCAACCCTGACCCAGGAATAAAAGGTAAATAAAATGAGCAACAAACAGAGACAAAGGGAATGGTTCCCAAAGGGGAAAAGTAGGATAACTTGGTGTCCCAAAAGAATAGGAATCCTCACAGTGAGTCCATGTTTGGTTATTTCTTCAGATTTATGGCCACAAGTACAGCAACCACTGCTTCAAACAATAGAATCCTGTCCACATCAGATTGGAACATGTAAGGCCAAAAATATATAGACCAAGGAGTACAGTCCACCTAGAACAATAGAACCCCGACTTCAGCTGAAAAAGTAAACCCAAAACCTCAGCTAAACCAATGTGCAACAATTGGTAGGCAATCAAGTGCCAAAACTGCCCTGCACTAAAGAACCCAACTTGGCCCGAAAGAACCAGAACTTCATTTAAAAAATACATGCAGAATTTCACAAGCCATCAGGTGCAGAAAACTTAAAAAAAAAAAAAAGAAGGAAAGGAAGAGCAGCAGACACAAGCAAGAGAGAATCCCACACCATAGCCTTCTTTCCCTTATGTTGTCACAATGAAAATCAGCGCTCAGACAATAAAAGAAAATTAAACAATTTCTCTTATCATACCTACTATCAAAATCCAAACATAGAATTACATATTGGAATAGAAGCTCACAAAACAACAAAGTGGCCCACAGTACATACTAGGCAAGCTATTGCGATAAAACATAAACTCCACCATATATAAATAATATAATGACCATATGACTGAGCAAACACATTTGTAAAAAGTTCCAATCACCAGTGACAGAACCCTCAAAAAAGTGGAAGAATGACAAAATTTCAGCACGCAACAAGACTATGACAGAGATAGGGGAGGGGGCGACATCTAGGTTAGATCCCTACAGCCGGTGAAAATGTGTATTTAACCAAGATTAAGAAAGAGCGACCAGCCCCAAGTTCATCCTCAGAAAACAACAGCGAGACACGAGGAGCATATCAATTGTGTGTAAAAATGATGTTATTGTCATTGAAAACAAGTGTAATCATTTTCCAAGTAAGATCTTTGAGAATCCCCTGAAAACCGCATGTATATTAAATCCACCAATGTCAATGTGCAACATCATGTAGGAAATCAACAATTGCTAAAGTAAAACACAGCAAAGACCGCAAACCATGGCCACCTAGCCCATCCTTGCAGCAAAACACGTAAGTGCATGAAATAATGTCTTGCTAATAAGAGAAAAGGTGGCAAACTATTACCAAAAACCTGTTCCAAACCATGGGCACGGCAGCAAGTGTTCCAATACTATTTGATATATAAATTGAAAATTGAATTAGAGCCAGAAAAAGAACGAAAACCAAAACAACGTGCCTGCTGGTTCAGATTCTAGTTGACAATCAACCCCTACTTGAGTCCTAGATAGTCAACAGATTTGACCAAAGTAACTCTAAACTACAAATCATAAATGGATAATAGAAGAACAAGAAGAATCGATTTGAGCATCGATTAGATTTCATCTTATTTTGCTCAGAAAAATGTATAATGATTCGAACATCGATTAGATTTCAACTTATTTTGCTCAGAAAAATGTATAATGACTATAGTGGGATATGAAGAAAATGATGTATTCACTCAATATTTTACCCTAAAATTTTAAGTGGGTGACCTGCTAATCAAACAAAACAATTATACTAGAGAGTTTGACTATTTTCAAATATCAGGCCAAAGCAAAGGGTATATCAGGAGCAATAGAAGTGTTTGGCAATCATCACCGAAATAAATCAAGAATGAGTCAAAAACAATGATTTTTTTTTTTTTTTTGGAAGGTTAGATAACAATGATTTCACCCAACATTGATCAAGAAAAGTCTAGATGATCGACCCTACATGAATAAAAAGTAAACATACTTTCTCACAAAATTCAAGATGCTTTCAACTTGCTAACTAAAAGGTCCAAGAAAATCAAGTTTTACAAGAAAAGGATTCCATATAAAACATAAAAAATGATTGGGGTCAGCTTGAATTTTCATAAATCAGATGGAAAAGTCCCACGAAGATGATAAATTTTGAAACCCATATAAAGTACATTCATTCACCAAAGATTTGGAAAGAAAAAACAAAAATGAGAAGCACAGAAACAGAGTAACAAAGAAAACGGTAACTCTTGGAAAACAAACATCCAATAACAGAACTTGTAATTCAATTCAAATTTCAAACGCACCAAAAACAAGAACCAATTAACGTAATCACACAGTTTAAAAGCTTTTGACCTGAACAGGTTTGGTCCTGAAATAGGAAGAGTCGCCAGAAGGCATTCTGTGAATGAAATGGAAGAGATCAGCTTTGGCTCGAGGCGAAGACCGCTTCTTTTCTGAAAGCGGCCTCATCGGAGACCCTGGAGACCCCAGAGACCACCGCCTCGACTGCCCAGTAGGCGGCGGCGCCGTTGAGAACCCCCTCGCCTCTTATTAGTTTTCTACATTAAGAACTTCAACTCGGAACAATCTGATTATGACTCGTTAAGTACAAACCCTTCAGGCCCTTTTCTTGATTGACAAAGCAAATACTTTCAGTGGTCGGAAAACCATTTTCTTTCGCAGGAAAATTCCACCGAGAGAGAGAGAGAGTTGTGATGAATGAAAAGGCAACCACAAAGGGAGTTGAGAAAGGAAGGGAGAACTAGCCGTCATGTATATATAGGTATCAGTTGAATCGATACGTCTTAATAGGGTTTAGGGTCCCCAGCGATTTTGGCATATGGTGAGTTTTTTTACTAGTTCTCTAGTAATTTACAACTTTTAATTCGTATATAGTGTTTTGAAATTGTATTTTGAAGGCATGACGTGAATCACAACGGCTTCAAAATGGGGAGGAAGTTTTCCTGACACTTGGTTTTTTTAAACTTAATTCCACACTTAGATGCTATTTTAACTTTATACAGCAATTTAAGTTTATTATTAACTCAATTGATGTTTTTATTGAAACCGTTCATTGAATTGGCGGTTTTAATGAAATCGTCAATTGAAATGGCGATTTTATTGAAACGGCCAATTCAATTAACGATTTTATTAGACGTAAAATTAGGACTCGTTCACGCCCCCTCTGTCTTTCTCTCTCGTTTGCCCCTCTCTCTCTCTCACTCTCTCTCTCTCGTTCATGCCTCTCTCTCTATGTTGTTCACGCTCTCTCTCTCTCTCAAGTTTTTGATAAGTTCTTTTAAACCTTATTAGAGTTTCTGCCTCATTTCAAAAACTTGTTTTAGAATTTGCTTTTTTTTTTTTTGTATAAATTTCATGAGTTTTTGGCAACTATGGTTTAGTTATTGACTTGAGAAAATTTCTTATAGGTGCACTTCTCGTAGTTTTATAACTTTTGTGTACTTTTAAAGTTTATTTTTATTAATAATATGTAATTCGTCTTACAACTTCATCAAATATTATTTATATTAATATTTTAGTTGTTCATGATGGTTTTATAATATTCTATTTGTAATTTTTAATATTCTCAATACAATTTTCTTTACATATTTTATATTTTTATATCACTATTTTCTATTTCTCATATTATTTTGAACCATGTTTCACAACTTTCGTTTTCTATGTGTCTTTTTATTTTTTATTATCTACAAAAAGTTAATTTGTATACAAATTTAACTTCATTAAAAATATATAACGATTGAAAAATTAAAGAAGTGATATAGCAATTGTAGTCAGTTTCTCTCTCCCAACACGTTGAAGGTTCGACTATGTGTCAGAAAACTTTTTCTCTAATTCAAGTGATTTTTGCTTATTTCTCAAACTCAGGTAATTCTTAATAATAGATATATATATCAAATTTTGCAAGTTAATATATAAATTTTTATAAATATATAATATTTATTATAATAAATTTAAAATAATACTCTAAACGTTGTACTAGTAGCAAAATTAGTACCTTAGTTAGTATCACATTAACAAATGTAGCTATGACTAAATCATAATTGTTAAAAAAAAAAAAAACTACGCAAAAGGGGATACAGATTTTCAAACTGAAACAAAAATATCATGAAATTTTAAAGAAAAATTTTAGAAAACGTTTTTGAGACGTGTCAGAAACTCTATTACGATTTAGAAGTACTTCTAAAAAATTATTTTCAAAATCTTGAGAAATTGTTTATAAACTCACTTCCTATAATTTTTATTAATTTCAAATATGTTAAGTTCATTTTCAATAATAATATGCAATTGCTAAATAATATTTTAGTTGATCATGATTGTATTATAATGTTTTATAGGATTTTTAGTCATTATATTTATTCATGGAATAAGTGATGATTCAAAAGTTCTTACTCATGGAACTCTTGGGCTTAGTTTGGGGTTTTTATTGAATCATCGTGGTTCTAGCATGAATCTGAGGTTTTAATCGATTCATAGGGTCTTAACAAGAGAATTCCTATCAATAATAAAGAAAACAATAGTAAAGTCACATTACGCACAAACACAAATAAATCAAAGAAAAAGAAATAGGAAAAAAGAGGATTCAAGAGGCCTATAAGGATTTTCATAAATAGACCCCCCCCTTTCCAATGTTGTAAAAGGAAAGTGCAGCTCTATCTGCAACACTCTTCTGACTTGATGTCACCCTTGAATCCCCTAGTACCGACTAGATTAACCTCTAAGATAAGATGAGAATATAGAAAGAGATTTAGTTGCAGGTAAGAGCAAATATACCTGTAAAGCGGCTCATCGCTTATTCATATTTTTATTTCTCAAATTATTTTGAATCATGATTCAAATTCTTATTTTCTATACATCTATTATCTAAAAGAATGTCAATTTGTATGCAGATTTAACTCATTAAAAAATATAAAAAAAACTTCAAAAAAAATAAAGAATCGTCACAACAGTTATATATTGTCACCTTCTTCCCCCTAACAAGTCAAAGGTTTGACATATATAATGCAGTAGGATAATTTCTTGTGCACTTGAAAACTTAGTTCCAAATTCAAGTTGTTTTCAGTTTATTTCTCAAATTCATATTATTCTTAAAAACACAATTTTAAACGCATAATTAGAAGTCATGTATTAGAACCATAACTTAAAATCTAATTGTTCTCCAAAAGATTATTTTTTTTAAATTTGTCATAATTTATAATATAAAGAATGTAGCTACGACTTAAAGTACTAAGTCCTATTTTGAAGCTGTCATGATTCACATCATGCCTTCAAAATACAATTTCAAAAAACCATATGAATTAAAAGTAGGAAATTGCTAGAAAATTAGTAAAAAACCTCACCATATGCCAAAATCGCTGGGGACCCTAAACCCTATTAAGACGTATCCATTCAACTGATACCTATATATACATAACGGCTAGTTATCCCATTCCTTTCCCAACTCTCTTTGTGGTTGCGTTTTCATTCATCACAACTCTCTCTCTCTCTCTCTCTCTCTCTCTCTCTCTCTGTGGAATTTTTTGGGGAAAGAAAGCGGTTTTCCGACCACTGAAAGTATTTGCTTTGTCAATCAAGAAAAGGGCCTGAAGGGTTTGTACTTAATGGGTCATAATGAGATTGTTCCGAGTTGAAGTTCTTAATGTAGAAAACTAATAAGAGGAGAGGGGGTTCTCAACGGCGCAGCCGCCTACTGGGAAGTTGAGGTCTCTAGGGTCTCCGATGAGGCCGCTTTCAAAAAAGAAGCGGTCTTTGCCTCAAGCCAAAGCTGATCTCTTCCATTTCATTCACAGAATGCCTTCCGGCGACTCTCCCTATTTTAGGACCAAACCTGTTCAGGTCAGAAGCTTTTAAACTGTGTGATTACGTTAATTGGTTCTTGTTTTTGGTGCGTTTGAAATTTGAATTGAATTACAAGTTCATGTTATTGGATGTTTGTTTTCCAAGAGTTACTGTTTTCTTTGTTACTCTGTTTCTGTGCTTCTCATTTTTGTTTTTTCTTTCCAAATCTTTGGTGAATGAATGTACTTTATACGGGTTTCAAAATTTATCATCTTTGTGGGACTTTTCCATCTGATTTATGAAAATTCAAGCTGACCCCAATCGTTTTTTATGTTTTATATGGAATCCTTTCCTTGTAAAACTTGATTTTCTTGGACCTTTTAGTTAGCAAGTTGAAAGCATCTGGAATTTTGTGAGAAAGTATGTTTACTTTTTATTCATGTAGGGTCGATCATCTAGACTTTTCTTGATCAATGTTGAGTGAAATCATTGTTATCTAACCTTCCAAAAAAAAAAAAAAATCATAGTTTTCGACTCATTCTTGATTTATTTCGGTGATGATTACCAAACACTTCTATTGCTCCTGATATACCCTTTGCTTTGGCCTGATATTTGAAAATAGTCAAACTCTCTAGTATAATTGTTTTGTTTGATTAGCAGGCCACCCACTTAAAATTTTAGGGTAAAATATCGAGTGAATACATCATTTTCTTCATATCCCACTATAGTCATTATACATTTTTCTGAGCAAAATAAGTTGAAATCTTATCGATGTTCGAATCATTATACATTTTTCTGAGCAAAATAAGATGAAATCTAATCGATGCTCAAATTGATTCTTCTTGTTTTTCTATTATCCATTTATGATTTATGGTTTAGAGTTACTTTGGTCAAATCTGTCGACTATCTAGGACTCAAGTAGGGGCTGATTGTCAACTAGAATCTGTACCAGCTGGCATGTTATTTTGGTTTTTGTTCTTTTTCTGGCTCTAATTCAATTTTCAATTTATATATCAAATAGTATTGGCAGTTGTGGCACTTAATTGCCTACCAATTGTTGCACATTGGTTTAGTTGAGGTTTTGGGTTTACTTTTTCAGCTGAAGTCTGGGTTCTATTGTTCTAGGTGGACTGTACTCCTTGGTCTATATATTGTTGGCCTTACATGTTCCAATCTGATGTGGACGGGATTCTATTGTTTGAAGCAGTGGTTGTTGTACTTGTGGCCATAAATCTGAAGAAATAATCAAACATTGACTCACTGTGAGGATTCCAATTCTTTTGGGACACCAAGTTATGTTACTTTCCTCTTTGGGAACCGTTCCCTTTCTTTCTATTTGTTGTTCATTTTATTTACTTTTTATTCCTGGGTCAGGGTTGGATTATGTTGATTTTTACTCATTTACTGATATATGAAATGGGACCTTTCAAAATTTTTAGTAGTTTCGTTGTTTACAATTTACATGAAATTGCTGCAGGGGCCTTATGGTTTGTGTTAGACATTTCAAATTCGAAAATCTTTGTGCTAGTCAAAGGTTTATTGTATGTTTCTATGGTGGTTCTCTTGTCCTTCTAATGGAATTTTCATATGAAGTTTATAGCTTGTGAGAGCCCTGTCTCTGGGCATTTCATTTAATATTTCCTCTCAATAGGTTTTTCCTACTTCTTTGCCGAAATTTGCAGATAGTTGTGGTCTAGAATTGTAGCTTCTAGGTGAGTTGGCAAGGTGGTGTTTGGAAACATTCCACATGGATAGTTATCTTCTTTTTTTTTTTTTTTGCAGCAGTCTAGAAGTGGATGGGATTGCAGGGTTTGCATCTTTTGGTGTTGTTCAGGAAGGACACACATTCGTTTTGGCCTTTTTTCTTCTTTTCAATTTAATTTTTTTTCCTTCCCCCAACCCCCTTCTCCAGCTTCATGGTGGTGCTAGTGGCCCTTAACCAATTTCGTTGTTTGTTGCACATTATAGGTAGGCAGAGTTCAGATAAAAAAGATGAATGAAACACTGAATGACCTTAAACATTATTTGACTAACAAATAAAGATCATGCTTATTCATTTCTTCCATTGCTATGATGTTTTTGTTTTTATTTTGTTTTTGTTATTGAAAAATAAAAATAAAAGCACAAAGGTTTTTGTGATTTATGCATATTTGAAGAGTTCATGACATCTATGCTTAATTTCATATGATGAGAGTAATGTAAATGGTGTTAGTCTAAAACTAGTGTGCATAACTAATGTTTATTTCTTTACTCTTAGTTTTGAGTGATGTCTTTCATGATTATAAACCTAGTGTTCACTGTGCACACTTGGTGCGATTGACTTGATTGAAACATGTATGTGTGTTTTATTAGTTTGATTATTCTCACGTTCTAAGAGAAAATTGCATACTCGATTGACCAAAAATCATGTTTCCCATCTCCTTCATTATTCCCTCATGCTTGTGGTGAAGAAAAAGAAAAAGAAAAAAAAAATCGCATGATGGAAAGGGCTACCTATGAGTATGTGTGAAAACCACTATGGATGTATATCAAAATATACACTCTCTAGGTAAAATCATAGAAAGGGCTACCATATTCAATATTCCCTCATGCTTGTGGTGAAGAAAAAAAGAAAAGAAACAAAAAAAAAATCGCATGATGGAAAGGGCTACCTATGAGTATTTGTGAAAGCCGCTATGGATGTATATCAAAATATGCACCCTCTAGGTAAAATCATAGAAAGGGCTACCATATTCAATAGTGTGAAAACCACCACATGATTGCAAGAACAAAAGAAAATTCTTACTCAAAGGAAGAATTATGGATGTGGTTGGCATTATCAAATTGAAGGAGAGTTTCCATTGAATATCCTACAAACATGATTGGTTTGACTTCTAGTAGTGTGAATTGATCCAGAATTTGAATAATCTTATTAATATTCATTACTACTATTGTTTTATACTCAAGTCTCATATTTGCGGGATCTAAGGAGTCGTGAGGGGCCCCCCTCTGTTGCTCTTTCTAACTCATATTTATGCTGATTTTGTGCCATGCTAAAAGTTGGCATTCCTATACTTCCCAGATGGTGCTGTCACTAATGTTAGGAACACTAAATGTGTTGTCACTAGTGTTGAGGTATGATCTAGAGGAATGTTGCACTTGTGGTTATGGCTTGCGAGAACACTCCCGCTGTCTTTTGGTTGTCATTTAATATTTGTTGTCAATTTTTCTTGCCCTTTTGTACCAAAATTTTCAAATCCTTGTGGCCTAGCATCATAGATGAGCTAGTAGATGGTGATGGAAACATTTCAGATTCCTCCTTGATGACCAGAAATTTTCTGACCCTTGTGGTCTAGCATTGTTGATGAGCCTGACAAGATGGTGATGGAAACATTCAATAATCCTTCTGGATGCTTATGTTGCCATTCCATTTAGTTGCTCATCTTTCCTTCTTGCTTCTCGTTGTTTCAATTTTGTCCTTTTCTTTCTTCCACTCTGGTATGTGTACTTTGTTGTACTGCTTGTGAGTTTCTTTTAGCAAAAGACTAGACATATATGAGATTAAGTGGACATCAATCTTTTCTTTCTTTCTGCTCTTGTTCAGGATATTGCTCTCTCTCTCTCTCTCTCTCTCTCTCTCTCTCTCTCCAGTCATCTATCTTCTTTTCAATTCTTTTTTTTTTCCCTGTTCCCCTTCTCTGGATTTTGTGGATCTTCTTGTAGTCCATAACAAAATTTGCTTGATTACAGCAGTTCTGAGGGGATAATTGGAGGAACCTGCATTGGAGATGGATGGCCATTAACCAATATTTCCTGATAGAATATGTTAGATATTTTGGAATTCTTTGTTCTTGTTTCTAGGTGCAAGTTAGCTCTAGTTGTTTTTTTTTAAATTTATTTATTTTTATAATTATTAGAAGATGCACTATAATTGCTTGTTTGCAGTCTTTGTAGGTTTTGAGAAAGCTCGACTGTGTGGTGTTGGGTCACATTTTGAGTACATTCTCTTGTTACCCTTAGATCATGAACCAATCTAGATTAAATTTTTATATTTCGTAGCTTTAAGAACATGACACATGCTTATTAACTGTCATTTTCTTCTCTTTTTTACTTGTCTATGTTTAGCAGTTCTTTCCAACTGTTTGGGTGACAAATTTGGGGCATCAGATTTCTCATTGGCTTTCACATCTCTTACACCTGGTTTGAAGCATTTTCTCTTTTTTTAACTCTGGTGATCGTACTAGTTTGTTTACGTCTGCATTGCAACAATTGAGATTGACCTCTCCTTTTTTTTCCATTTGTAGTGTGTTCTGAGGATCACATCTTTTTCTCTGAATATATTGGTCCTTGTTGCCCAGAGATCCAAAGTGTTGAGAAGTAATTTGCAAGGAAGCATGTGAGTATGGCTATTTGTGGTTTATAATTGAGATAAAGCTTTTGGTTCAGATTCCCTGTGGAAAATACCTTAGGTATTGTTCGACATTTTGGGTTGGTTGTAGCATATATTGTGTAGATAGAAGAGTGTCACCATAGAAGGACACCAAAACATCTGTCCTGGTTATCTTTTCAGTCATAATTTAGTACTATCCTATCCTGCTAGTCAATTTTTTAATCTTGCAGGTTCTTATTGCTTTGACACGCCCCTAGATGTTGTGCAAACTGTGTTCTGCATTTCTAATTTTTATTCTTTCCTTTGTTCCACTGCTGCTTTGCTTCGTCACTTCTATCCTTCTCTGTTTTTACCCCATTTTGCTCTTGTGCAGTTGTTTGTTAGTTTATGATATTTGCATAATTGTTTTGGTGGCCGTTTACTTTTGTAGTGCTTTGCAAAACATGTGCATGTCCTTACATTTGAGGAGTCTATTATGATTTATCCTTATCGCAATTATTTTTATCACTTTTAGTTTTTTGAAAATTGTTATTATGGTCATTCGTGAGAATTCCATGCAATGCATATTTGGTTTTGGTCTCTTTTTTCCCTACATTTTAGGCATTTTAGCTTCTTGCTTGGAATATTGTTTTCTTTTTCTTCTTTTTTTTTTTCTTTCTTTCTAGTACTAATCTAGATGCATTTGAAACTCGTTTTATTTTTTCTAGATGGATTCACTTTTTGCATATTTGCTGTATAAACCAGACATGAACTGGGGTTGGGTGGCCATTTATTCCCTGTTTCCTCTGGTTGCCAGTTTCCTTTTTCTACCTTTAGGGTTGTGTTAGAATGTATATATCTCTCTCATTTGCAAGCCATTATGTCATGCAGTTGGTGTGTTTCTGTAAGTATGGGTTGGGTGGCCATGGTTTGCACTTTGCAGTCTTTGGTGTGTTTCATATTAGCAAGTGTTGGTTTCCTACATCATGTTGTGCATTCACATCGGTGGTTTTTATATAACCAATATTTTCAGCCAATTCTCAATTTGGAAGTTGCATTATAAAGATCGAACTTAGAAAATGATTACGCCTATTATCAATGACAATAACATTATTCTCACACAAAGGAAAGAATAAAAATCGCCTGTTTGAGAATCGCCCTTTGTTAAATCCTAGGCACCACCTCCGTCCTCTTTTTTGTAACTCACATCTCTGGTAGTCTTGTTACATGCCAAAATTTTGTGATTCTTCCACGTTTTAGAGGGTGTTGTCACTAGTGATGGGAACTCTTACATAGTATGTAGCATGGTTAACTTGGTTGTTTTGTGAGTTTTTCTATCAATTTGTAATTTTGTGTTTTTGGGTTATTTTCGCACAGACGAAAGACTAAAAATTACCTTTTTGAGAATCGCCCTTTGTTAAATTCTAGGCACCACCTTTCCTCCTTTTTGTAACTCATGTCTCCGGTAGTCTTGTTGCATGTTGTTGCATGCTGAAATTTTGTCATTCTTGGTGTTGTCACCGGTTTGCTCTTTGAATGGTTGTTGCTAGAATAGTTGTTATTGTGGTTTGCTATTTGAATAACTGTTGCTGGATTAGTCGTTCCTAAACATGAGGTATCTTGTTGTGCAATTTTCTGCAGGGAATTGATACTTGTATTTGCATTTTTGCTTGTTGAAGTCCTAATATTTAAGTACTAAGAAGTAAGTTTATCTTTAAGATAACTTGGATATGCCTGTTGCTTTGTAATAGTAATGAAATTCTATCACATAAACTAGAAAGACAGTGCGCTGATTTTCATAATTAATTGAAGAGGGAAAAAACTGTCATTTTAATCAAGGATCAAAATTTCATTTTGATACACTGTTTCGGTAATGCTCGATGTCGGAAAGATGATGCAAACGGAGAAAAAAAATGGAAACACAAGGAAACATGAATATAACTTTACACGTGTATTTTTAAAGTTAACAAAATTAATAGTTGAACATGTTGTAGTGTTATATAATCATTTACATTAGAGAAGACCATGATAGCATTGAACAGTAAGTGCTAATATGTACAAATAATAGTTAAAGACTTAGTTCTAATAATTTCACCACTCATTTATAAAATGATTCTATCCTACAATATTATAAGATAATAGTTATGCTTTTCTTTAATAATACATTTGTTCTGAAATAAGTACCTCAAAATTTTGCCTAAATTAGTTATAGTAACAACAAATAAAATCTCTCATCAAGTAGTAAAAAAACATAAATCATGATAATTGTAATATTAATAATAAAAAGAAGGGGGCCATAAACGATAATCAAAATTGTCAAATACGTGTCCTATTAGCTTGATTGGAGTAGCATAAAAGCTATTGGACAAAAGTAGAGAGGAAGTGGGTTTGCTGGTGCATTTCTATAGTCAGCTTGTCATTGATATGCATATAGGATTGTAGTAAGGTGACTCGCTATCTCTGTTTTCTTTATTCTTGGTTTGAAGTTTTTAGTAGAATGATGGATATGGTGGTGTAGGTTGGCTTTTTTTAGGGTTTTATCTTTTATGAGGCAAGGCATAATAGTTGGGTTACCTTCGTCATACCGCGCTTGGCTTGAGGCTGTGTCCCAACTAAGTGTGAATTTGGTGAAATAAGCGATTATGCCACTCAGGGAAGTCTCAAACCTATTTGGAATAGTTCACCTACCTACTTTTTGTCTCTTTTTACTATTTTGGTCTCTGTTGCCAAGAGATTAGAGAAGTACAAAGGGTCGTCTTGTTGAGGGGGCATAGGGGGAAGAATTTAAATATCATTTGGGGTGGATTGGTGTGTGATGTGTGCTCCTTTTAGAGGAGGGTTGAGAATTAGGAGGTTGGAGGTGTTCAACCAAGCTTTGTTGGGAAAATGGCTTTGGAGGTATGGTTGTGAGAGGAAGAGGCGTTGGAGGTGGTGGTGGTTGCTAAGTATGGCTCTATATGGGTGATTGGGCCTTAATGGAGGTTTCAATGACTTACGGAGTGGGTTTGGAAAGGGGGGGGAGGTGGGTTTAGTTTCGAAGATTTACCCCTTTTGTGATTGGAAATAGGGAAAAGATCCAGTTTGGAAGCATCTGTGGTGCGAGGATGAGACTTTGGTGGCGTTGAGTATTTTATAAGTGAAGGCAATCAAATCTTCTAGGATGTGGATAAACCAAACATCCCAAGTCTAGTTCATAAGTATATGTACAAGACCTAAACATTCTCTCTCATAATCTTTTTCTTCTTCTTCTTTCCCCATTTTCTCAATAACCAAACAAGCTCCCTATAGCCATTTTCCAAATCCTCACTACCCTCACCCACCAGCCACCACCACAACCTGAGGCCACCTTTTACCTGCCAAAAAATGATCCGGTCGGCCAACCCAATTTCTTGCCATAACTAAAAAAAATAAACAACCTAAATACCACTCATTCTCTAGATTTTGTGAGGTTTGTTCAAGGACCAAGGCTTAGGACTTCATTTTGAGGTGGATTAGAAGCATCTAATCCATATGAATCTCTCTTAAATATCCTAGTTTTGAGGTTCACATTTTTTGTGAGGATGCTTTTGCATGAGGGTAAATGATTTATTTGATGATTGGATTAAAGATTGATGTTTGGGCAAATCTAGGGTTTGCATGTGATGTGAATTTGTCGATTTTGGTGCTAGGGAATTTGTATGTTGAAATTGAATTGATTAATGAAAAATTGGGTGTCAATAAATATGGATAATAAATTGTTGAATTTTATAAATCGATTTTAGTGGTGTTGTGTAATTAGAAGGTATTATGAAAAACTTGAAAATGGGTCTCGTGGTTTAAATGGATGGATAAGTGTTATTTTGAGGTGTCTATGAAATTGATGAAACAAATGGAGTAAGATTGGAAAATTGTAGTGCCTTGAGTTAGATTTGTAAATTTTAAGAGTATAGTAGATTGTGGCAAGTTATAGAAAGATGTAACGTTGAAAGTTCCAATTAATTCTAATGCCATAGGAATGCTAATTGGTCTTTATGCTATGAAGATAATTGAGATAATGTAGTTTTCATTGATGGCACTTGGTTGAGTTTCATGGGATGGCATTAGTGTTCATATGTTCAAGTTTTCACTTCGAAGCTTCAAGTGGCTATGTGTAGGAAGGTTTCAAGGTGATACTTAAAGAGCTGTCTTGGTTTGGGAGGACTAATTTAAAGTGGAGTTGTATTTAAAAGCTTATCAAACTCTCACTAAATTGGAATTGAGATGTCCTTTTCCTATTAGGTGTGTAAAGGTCGACCTTGAAGTGTAGCAACAAGGCTTGGGTGACCTATTCTACCATCACAATCTTTGATGTTGATTCCTTCTTTTGCATATCTCTTATACCTTGCATATTGTCCAAGTTAATTCCCTAACTCATTATTCACTTACTCTTGGGTTAGCTCCGGAAAAATCAACTTATATTCATATGAACTAACACTTACTGTTTGTGCTTTGCTCGTGTATTTTTGGGGGTTAGTTAGACCATGGAAACTAACATTTTTAGATTTTATTAAAATATGATTCTAGATTTGTATTTTATGTTGAAAGGAAAGGTCAAATTATTTATTTGTTTATGAAAATGTTACTTGTATGTTTATTAAATGGCTTTTGTTCTCAAAGTTGTGATGGAAATGATTTTTATTTTGAAATGTTCCAAATGAGTTATTTTAAATGTTTTCCCATGAGCTCATACCCAATGGTAGTCGTTGGGCCACAAAGGCCAATATGGTAAGGGACATTACGAGCCGATGCTAAAAAGGGCCCTGGGACCTTATTTGTAACGGGCTTTATGGGCAATATACTATGATGCTATACACCATGCATGGTCAGATATGCTCGTGGGTAACGATAGCATGTGACCACCTTCGCGTGAGCAAAGAAGTATTGATATGGAGGCAGAGACATATATAAATACAGGATACGACAATTTCAAAAAAAGCAAAACAAGGACACAGCATGATAGAAAAATATATGTATTTTATTATATTTAAATAATAAATAATAACAATATTTAAATATTATTCTAGAAGTTTTTTTCGTACCTTCCAAAAGTATATTTAAATGAATACGTGTGCAATACAAAGGCCGATATTAGATAGTTTATTGCGCACTTGCTTAACTGTACAATTTAATATGCTTGCCTTCCCCTCTCTCCTCTTTAAACCACAACATATTAGTTTCACATGGCTCGTCAGTGATCAGACTCATTGGGGTTTGAAAAGGTGTTCTCTCCCCTCTCTCTCTGTCTCGAGACACATGTACGTCAGATCTCCTTCGTGCTCCTCTTCCTCCTCCTTCATCGCGGCTTGTCGCTCTTCTTACTTTGCTGCTTTGCTGTAGTTGCTCTTCCTTCTTCCTTCTTCCTTCTTTTGCTACTGCTGCTGCTGCTTCTTTTTCCTTCGCTGTTGTTGCTTCTCTTCTTCTTACTTTGGTAATTCTTCTTCTTCTTTCAATGATTCTTATCTTCTTCATCTTCTTCTTCTTTGGTATCTGATTTTGGTTTGCTGAAAAGAAGAAAGAGATCAATTAATGCAATTTATGGTCCAATTTCTTAAGAAACGTGTTTGAGGCCTGCTTCAGTTGTCCAGACAATAAAAATAATAAAAAAATATTACACTCCACTTTGTGCATCTAACATGTGTCTACCTGTGTCCATGGCGTATTTGTGTTAGATACGTGTCGGACACATAGACGGCAGCCAAAGTGTTGTGTTTGTGCTTCATAGGTCGTTGGGTGTCTATTGTGGTTGCGAGTTGTGTAAATGCATGATCTATAATGGCATATGACACTTGTTTTGGAAATGAGAGAACTTAATTGCAGTTTGATATTCATTTGAAAGTCTTAAGATTGATCATTACAAAAAGTAAATAGGGGCAAAGATTTGTCTACTTTAAGTTCTCATACTTCTTTTGGGATTGTACTGTTGAACTCAATAAAAGCTGAAGTTTTATTAATTGTCTTTGGGTATGCACACTCACTAAGCTCTAGCTCATCCTTCTTATTTGTTTCCTTTAAGACCTTTTAAGTTTTGCTTGGTGGCTCATCTTGACTTAACAGAAGGGTATGTTTGATCCAGAGGTGGGTTTAACAAGTGATTGTTGGGATTTACTGGTTATTTCGATGAGACAAGGGTTATAGAAATTTTGCACTCTTTTGGATGAATATGGTGGATGTTGAGAGTTGAATATTCAGATGATTTCAAATGCAGAATCGGTGAGTAGGTGCTTTGCGTGTATGTGGTCTGCCCTCTTAGTGGGGTTCACCTTGCTTTGATTGGGTTGTGAGTCTTGTGACATTTTAGGTATCAAACTTTTAGGTTTTTAATTCTATAGACAAAGTGTCATAGGGTGTTGTAAGTGGGGACTACGATGTGATGTGATGATTTACAAATCGAAAAGTTGTATATTTATAGGTTTGGGTTAAATGCTTTTAGATGGCATAATAGAATATATTCTTGAAAGTGGTCTAGGGTCCAAATATTCTTGTAAGCATTATCTATTTAGGAATACTTATGAGATTACCATATTATATGAATCTGAATTTAATCCTTGTAGATGGTCTATAATGAGGGATATATAAATTGTAGTGATAGGTTGTATTTCAAAGTTATCAGAAATAGGTTAACTTATTTTAAAGTTTCATGATGTTGATGGTTTTATTAGAGTATTACCTTTGAATAGGAGACATCACCTATGTAATGGATCAGTGAGATTTTAATGACATTCTAAAAGATTATAATAGTAAGTTTTGATATTTAAAGAATGATTATGATAAGAGAATGTTGTGAGGTTTTATTGATATGCTTGTCCAATTTGATGGCAAGTGCTACAAGATACATCTTTAACAAAATTAGAAATATAAGCTCTAGAAGACAATATTTCTAGGCAAATATTATCATATTCAACTTTGACATAAGCAAGTGCATTAAAATGGAATGGCATCAATTGTTGGGTGCTAGTAACTAATAGATATCTAGTTATTTCTATGGTGATTTTATTGTCAAGATAATAAGAAATGAAACAATTTTGTTTGGGTATCTAGATGTTTCTACATACTTCCAATGGTTTAGTGCAATTTAGCCTTTGTAGACAAACTTAGTGATCCAATTGGGGATGAAACATTAATATGCATTGGTTAAACGTCAAAAGGTGTCAGATAATTTCTTAGAGTTCCAATATTTTTACATTTTGTGCTCTCCCAAACTAATGAGGGGATGTTCATTGGTAAAATTTATGAGAGAACTTATATGATTTGATGTGCTATCCGAAATTTTGACATGGTAGGAGTATTGACTTCGAAGACTTTTTGCCTAGATAGAAGTTAGAAACTTTTTAGCACAAAATTCTATTAGTCAATGAAATTTGGATATTGTGTTTGACATCATTAACTGTTAATTGGAGAGAAAGCTTATACATTGGCGTAGGTATGTTATGATGAGTGTTGGATTTAGGAATGGTCCAAGCTACTTGTTGGATGTTGATTGGAAAAGTATGTTAATGGATAATGATCGATATTTAAACTTGATTTATCTACATGGGGAGATTGATAACTGTTTAAAAAATCTTTTGGTGACTTAGCAATCTTGCTAAGCCAATGAATGTAAATATTCGATGACTTAAGGAAATCGATAGTAGGAGTTCGAGTTTATCATTTATAGGACTAAAGTGTACCTTAATCATATTGGATAGAGTAAGTCATATGCTTTATAGATTTGCTTATTATTTGGATCATCTCATCCTCGTGGTTTGTTCTTCGTAACTATGCTAAGGAATTATGTGCACAAATCCTAACCATTTATTTCACGATGAGTCTTGCGAATTGGAGATGAATTTCTCACCTGATAAGTTGGCAAAATATATATATATATATATACATGGATGAGATTGTCAGACTTCATGGTGTGCCCATCTAGTGTTTCAAGCTGAGACTCATACAACCTAGTGTTCATAATGCTTTGGGTACTGAAACGGCATGGGGGCATGGATATGCCTACCGTTGATTGATTACCCTAATTATCCAACTATAAGGATGAATTAATATCCTTGTGTAAGCACCCCATTTTTGCCCGCTCGGCAATCTCCGGCTCGACCAGGTTCGGTTTCCGACATCACAACACATGCAAGCTCAAGATGAGCCTTTCAATCTCCAATCCAATCAACTGGTCGCTTCTCGGGTCCACAAGGATCCGTTGGAGCCTTAAGCACCATTATTCCAGACAGTTTTCTGGACTGGGCGGTCCCGGAAACCAACGCCATCCAGGTAGCTTCCCGAGATCGGGCGATCTCGGGGACCAACACCTCATCAAATTTCAGACGGTTCACTTCTGGCGCCTGTTAGCCCGCCAACGTAGAATGTCCTTCATTTGGTAGTTCTTCGAGACCGGGCGTTCTCGGAGACCAACCCCACACTTCTAGGTAGCTTTCTGGGATCAGACGTTCTCAGGAACCAACACCACCCTACAGGTAGCTCTCTAAGACCAGGCGTTCTTAGAGACCAACACCGCACAGGTAGTTTTCCGAGACCGGGCGGTCTCGGGAACCAACACCTAGGTTAACACCGGCGCCTGCTAGCCCAACTCGGTGAAAAATGACCAAACCTGCCCTTTTGGGCCTTCAGGCACGTTTTGGGAAAGTTCAAAATCCCTTAAAACGATAAGTCCATCCTTCCATAATGTTGTCAAACCATCGGGCATCCCCCGCACGCCATTTGGTCCAAATCAGGTCCTATTCCGGCTCACTCTGGTCAAAATGACCATTTTGCCCCTGAACGACTCAGCACGACACGAACCCTGCTGAACAGCGACAAACTCTCTCAAAACCATCCCTGAACCGCCCTACACACCTAACACAATATACCAGACTATTCCTGACCATTTCCAGCCAACTCCGGTCAAAAATGACCATTTTGCCCCTAGGAGCCCAAAAACGCCCCGAAACAGCACCAGCCTTAGGATTTTGAGCAAAGGGTTTCACCATGCGCCCTTATTTAACCCAAGGAACACCCTACGATGCTAAACTCACATGACTCGACAAAAGTTCCCTGGAGCGTCTCGCAGACGCTCCGCCTAAATTATCTTTTCCCCTGATTCCCTAGTTATAACGCACCGTCAACTGACTTGAGAAATGTGTAAATCAGGGAATTCACGAAAGCTTGTCCATAGATCTTTCCATCGATACGGTTCGATGGAATAGATCGCTTCCTGAAACCCTCCATCGTACGGTGCGGAAGCTATAACTTTCAGCAACCCCTAGAGCATCTCGCAGACGCTCCACCAAGGTTGACTTTTTCTTCGATTCCCTAATCAAAACGCACCGTCAAACGACTTGAGAAATGCGTAAATTTGGAAATTCTAGAAAGTATTTCCAGAGTACTTTCCATCGGAACGGTCCGATCGAATATATCGATTCTCGAAGGCCTCGATCGCACGAAACGAAAACAGCCACTTTCGAACACACACGGAGCGTATCACAGACGCTCCACAAAAGTGTCCCTTTTAGCACGCTTCCCCAGATGATATCCCATGCTTCTGAACATAATTCAAACTCTTCGAAAACATGAAAGTTCATCGGTTGCACTAGGAGAACATCCCGAGTGCGATCGATTCCCCTAGAACCTTCCCAGTTGGCCCAATTATCGAGGCAAAGTTTGGGCGAATCTTCCCGGTGATGGAGCGTATGCTACATGCACTCAAATTTTGTTTAGATTGACTGACTTTCGATCAACGGTCGAGATTTAATCAGTACATGGGGTGCCACGTGTTATTCTGGCAATGGAACAGTACCTGCGGATGTAGCACATGCGCACGGTCTGTTCCAGATTGCCTATAAATAGAGGCCTCCCTCCTTGCATATTTCAGGTCCGAAATTGATACGAAACTCTGCTGAAATCACTCCAGAAACTCAAATCTCTACATATATTCCTCCCTTCCAACACTTAGGCTAGATTCCACCTCTCCTAAGCCTATACACTCCATATACAAAGCCTCGTACATACTTATACACTTCACTCAAGCCTCTCAAGCCTTCTTGAAGTCACTCAAGCTCCAATCAAGACATCCATTGAAGATTACAAGAGTGTTGAAGGCAAAAGGTGGTATCCCTTTTACATTTGTGCTCTCCCCCACTCTTCTCTTCTCCCTCCTAGCCTACTTAGGCTATTCTCTATTTTAATCCCCAACTTCAACCCCCCTTTCTTGCATGCTTGAGCCAAGAGGGCTCCTAGATCATGCCTAGAGGAAAGCAAGTGAGAGCCACCGTGTAGGGGGACCTCTCACTAGCCTACTTTAAGATGGTATGGCCTAAAAGCCCATTGTTTGTATGGTAAAGCCTAAAAGCCTTGTATGTGAATCATAACCCCTTGCATATTATTATTTTGATCATGTCTTGTATGCTTGGCTTCATTTTATGTTTATTGTCATATCCCACAATGCTTGCATTGCTCTTAATTTCATGACATTTTCAAGTTCTACATGTCCTTCAAAAATTGTTTCAAGAGTTGGCCTCTTAAAGTTTAGGATGAGACTTTAGGAATCACACTTCCTCTCAACCCCCTAATTTATGCTTTTGCATCATTGCATTTCAACTTGCACAAAAGTTGCTTTCAAACCCCTTAATTTTCAAAGGTTTTCATTCTCTCAAATTTAGTGGTTAGAATGGCCCCATGGAACCCTCTCTTGAGTGGTCTCCCTTTATATTGGCCATAGAAACCCTAAATTGATAGAATGGTTCTCTTTTCTCTTTATGATTGCCTAAGAATGATGTTCAAAATCTTTGATTTCTTTGGTTCCTATTCTCTCAAGTCTAGTGGTTGGAATGGCCCCATGGAACCCTCTCTTGAGTGGTCTCTCTTTTATTGGCCATATGAACCTTCTCTTGATGAAATGATTCCCTTGAAAAATGGTTTTCAAAGTCCTTCTCCAAAGATGATTTCAAAAATGCATTATCTCCATCTTTGCATCAAAAATGATTTTCCAAAAATTGTCATCATCATGTTGAATTTTAATCCCTCCACTCTTGTCAAGATAAAGGTTATAATGGCCATGAGGAAACCTTCCTTGGAATGGTCTTCAAGCACCATCCATACAAACCATACTCTTGACTAGAGTCAAAATTTTCACGGAAATGATCTTCAAGGAGGTGGCATACTAAAGTCCATTGCATAACATGTTGTGTTTTCCAAAACTCTTTCCAAAAATGCACCATACCACACTTCAAAATCATCTTTCAATCCAACCCTAGGTTAACTTGACCCTAGTTACCTAACCTTAGGTTAACTTGACCTTAGTTGCCTAACCCTAGGTTAACTTGACCCTAGTTACTTGACCCTAGGTTAATTTGACTCTAGCTACCTAACCCTAGGTTAACTTGACCCTAGTTACCTAACCCTAGGTTAACTTGACTCTAGTCACCTAACCCTAGGTTAACTTAACCCTAGTTAGTTAACTGTAGGTTCCCCTTAACCCTAGGCTAACCCAACCAAGGTTAATACACTTCAAGGTTCCAACTCTTGAACCATTTTTTTCAAATGATCATTCAAATTTTCCAATTACCCTCCTAACCTATTCTTCTGAAACCTCCTACCCCCATGATTTCAAAAACCCAATTCCATATACTCTTCTTATGTTCATACACTCCGTCTTCAAGACCTTTCCAAAGATGTTTCCAAAGAGTCACAAACCTAAGGTATTCCTAGCCCTCTCATGGTTAGGAATTCCAAGGACAAGTGATAAATCAAGAACAACCTCTTAGGTTGTCCATGTTAGGATTCCAAACACTCCATTTTCAAAGACCACTTTCAAAAATTAATCCATTCAAACATTCTAAAGTCATGCCTCCAAGGTCTTCAAAACAAAACTCCAAAAACACTTTCAAGTTCTTTTGAGTCATGCCAAATCATTTTTCCAAAACTCCCTTCGAGTCAATCCAAAAGCATTTTCAAAACAATTCACATCCAATTTCAAGTCAAAACTTCAAAGACCACAAAGTGTCTTCAACTTATCCAAAGACCTCAAAGTGTCTTAAACTTTTTCAAAGACCCCAAAGTGTCTTTAAACCTTCCAAAGGCCCTAATGCGCCTATTTTTCATCGGGCTCTTGCTCGAACTACGAATGACCTGATTCTCGCCAAATGAGATACGTAGGCAATCTAAAATGGTGCGGTCATAACTTTTATTTCAACCCCAATCCCTTTTTCAAAAATTCCAATCAATTCAAAGTTTCTATTCCAAATTCTTTCAAGACCTCCATTATTTTCAAACTTCTTCCAAAACTTGCATCATGCATCATTCATCCAAAAAGTGATGACTAAATCCCTTTTTCAAAGTTCTAAAGTGGATATTAAGTGGACAATGGTAACCGATTATTCTAGTGAGTGAACCAAGGGTGATTAAACATGTAGGTACCGAAAGGGCGGGGTAAGGTGATGATCTTAGGATATCTTCCCTACACGTAACCAACCCCTGAACCTTAGATTTCTGTTTTCGAAAGACCAAAATGGAGTTATTTTCAAACAATGGCTTAAACATTTCAAAAAGGTTGCCAAACAACCTATTTTCTTAAAACCCTCTCTTGAGGGAGTTTTTCAAAACCTTTTTCAAGAAACCCTAAGTTTAATCTTCAGATTGACACTTAGTTTTAGGTGTCCTAACTCACCTTAATGAAGTTAGGTGGCGACTCCTATTTTTCTAAAAAGCCCCTAGTCAAACCAATTTTTCAAACCTAGTCGCACTTGTTCTCTTAGGAGGGCGAGTTCTAGCAACAGAGTTCCGTGCTTTAGGGTCTCCGAGCCGAAAGGACCTTGGACCCCCAAAAAATCGGGGTGCGACACCTTGGTACATCAATATTGCATGCAACTTTAAAGTGATAAAGTAACAAGACAGGGCACAGGTATTTTAGCGTGGAAACCCTAGACCAGGGAAGAATCCACAGGGCCACACAGCTTCTAATATACTCAATACTAACTAATTAACAGTTACATGAACAAACTTACAAGCCAACCCATTGATCCCTAACTATGACTTCCTCACATCTTCTTTTGAATTATACTCCCCTAGCTTCCTGTGATTGCATGTGTTTATTACATGCTCATCTATGTAACCATACACTCATTTCTGCAACATGTATATATTTTTTTGGTTAGTCGTCTATACATGTTGATTTATTCTTAGCATTCTGTACCACAAGCACGGCTTTCTTTACAGTTTTATAATGAAAATTGATAGTTGATGCAAATGCTCTTGTGTTGTGATCTTATTTGTTTACATAGCTATTCCCTAGCTAAAAGGAAGGAGAGAAAAAAGAGTGAGTGTAAGAGAGAGAAGACTCCTAGGAGGCTCAATTAAACTACTTTGGAAATACTAGCAGTTGGATGTTAATAATATAATTTTTCTCACCATTATCTATTAAAAAAATATATACATAATTTTTCTCACCATTGGTTTCACATGGTTCAATGATCACAAGAAAAGGTGACTCCAAGTTTTACACTTGAAAAGTGATCCTTCCTCTATAGTCATGGACAAGTTGTGAAGCTAAGATGGGAAATTCATGTACAAGTTCCCAAATTGGTAGCCATTTTAGTACACTTGATGTATCCATAATTGGAGATATTCTGACTGTCAGCAGACGTGTCCTCCAATGCGAAGCATAAAACTGAAACTGTTGAGTGTTGAAAAGTGAGTACAGAAATCCGTCTTGAATTTGAGTTTGATTAAAATATTAAGCTGCTGTGTTCTTCTATATACTTAAAACCAATTGTTAAATGGTTATTACATGATGATTTTTCCTAAAGTTCAAGAAATATGAGTTAATTCCAACAATATAAGACTGGCATAGTTTGCTGATTGAACAGAAAGTGTGTACACTTCTTTCTAAATTTGTTTAAATGAACTCCGAATTCCTTTTGACCCTGAAATTGGCCCATAGGAAGGTGTTCATCATTCAGCGAATTAAAGTTTGTTAAATTATCTTGATCAGAGAAGTTTGATAAGCTTTTTTGACAAGATAAATGGTGGATTCTGATCTTTTAAGCCAATGGGCACGAACAAAAATGAACTCCAATTTCATAAGATTTTTTTGGCCTTGTGTTGCGAGTGTATTTAGTTGTCATTTGCAGGTTGAGAAGATTTTTGGACCTGGCAATCAGCATGTCACAGCTGCAAAAATGATTCTTCAAGTATATCTTTGCTTTTTATTGACTCATAGAGCTAATCTGTACTTTTTGTAGAACTACATGATCATAAAAAAAGTAAAGAAATTCATGGATAGGTTTCTTGTAGTTGTTTGACTCAGTTTCCTCTTTATAACTTATTTCCTTAATAGAACTCTGGAGGCTATGGTGTCAATTGACATGCCTGTTGGACCATGGGAAGTTCTCATCATTGCTGACAAGCATGCCAATCCTGTTCATGTTGCTGCCGATCTACTTTCTCAAGTGTTTACTCAATCTGATATGCTTCATATTTCTATTGGACACCTCTGTATAATTAAAAAGGCTGCTATGAAATTTTTGCCTTTCCTAATGTCAAGATTGTTATCAACTTAAAATGTGTTCAACTGGGCATGCAAAAAACATTGTTCAGTCCACTTGCTTGATGAAGTTCAAGGTTTAGGATATTGTTTGCATCTCTACTTATATTTAGAGTTCATCTAGTCCATTGATTGGGCAACTTAGCGATGATAGACTTGCCACTAGGTTATAGGGATCTTAGTGAAAAAAGAACAAAAAGAAAAGAACAGAGCAATCTAGATCTGAAATGATTTATTCAAGGTTCAAGAGAGTTCAATACAAATCACAAAATAGCTAAAAAAAATCTCAAAATGACTTTCCTCTCCTCTAATCTCATTCTAATAAATGGTTTGTTGTAGTAACTGCTGTCAACCAACCCCAACTAACTTCTTCTATTCCTTGACTCATCAGTAACTTAATATTGTTGTAACCAGCGTAACTGATTTAACTATCCTTCCACCTCAGCTATTTAGCCAGATCAGCTCCTTCGGTCTATACTTGGTAAAGTATTCCATCCCCTTTAGAAAATGCCTTAACCTCAAGGCATAAGTTATAGAAATTTGGCTTCAATATTTTAGAAATTCTCCCAGGTGGCATCCTCAGGTTGAGAGTGAGACCACTTCACTAACAGTTGAGGAACAACATAGTTAGGCTTTTTAACTATCTTACAACCCAAGATAGCAATAGGTTCCACTAAGAACTCTCCCTCTGTGTCAACCATAGCCAACATAGGTTGAATTGGAGTGGTCAACCAGTTTCTTCTTCAACTGGGAGACATGAAATACTAGATGAATCCAAGAGGGTGTTGGTAATTGTAGTTTGTAGGCCATTGGGCCAATCCTCTGGACAATCTTGAAAGGGCCATAAAACATAGGAGCTAGTTTTCTATCTTGTCTAGTTGCTACTGAAACTTGCTTGAAGGGCTACAATCTCAAATAAACCCAATCCCTTACCTCAAATTCTCTATCATTCCTCTTCTTATCTGTTAGCATCTTCATTCTGGTCTAAGCTTGTTATAGGTGTTCTCTTAGCAGCTGTAGGATGATAGCTCTATCCTTGAGCAGAGTGTCAGTAGCTGCAACATTAGACACTCCTGAAATGTCGGTGATTGTTGGGGGAGATTGACCATATAGGGCTTCATAAGGAGTTTGGTCAGTAGATGAATGGTAAGTGGTGTTATACAACCATTCTGCCATTGACAACAAATTTGACCCTTTTTTTGGTTTGTCTCCAGTTAAGCACCTTAGGAAATTTTCTAAGCACCTATTAATCACTTCGGTCTGCCCATCTGATTGTGGGTGATAAGAAGAACTCAAACAACGTTCTGTACCCTATAGTTTAAACAACTCCTTCCAAAAAGAACTAGTAAAAATAGGATCCGTGTCACTTATTATAGTGGCTGGCATTCCATGAAGTTTAAAGATATTATCTATGAAGATTTATGCAATTCCAGCTATTGAATAAGGCTTTGTTAATAGCAGGAAGTGAGCTTACTTTGTGAGCTTGTCAACCAGTACCAGGATAGCATTTTTGCTATGAGAGGTGGGAAGTCCTTCTACAAAATCCATGGAGATATCTGTCCAAACCTTGGAAGGTACTGGCAGAGGCTGTATTACAACAGGAGATGGAACATGCTCTGGCTTGTTTCTCTAGAATATCACATTCAGCCACAAACTTCTTGGTTGCTGCTTTCATCCCCTTCCAATAGAAAGCTTGTTTAAGCCTCTTATAAGTCCTTTCATTCCCTGAATGTCCTCTTACAGGTGTGTTGTGAATCTTGTGATGTTCTGCTATCAGTACTGTTCTCAAATTCTGCAATTCTCCTATCACCAATCATCCTTTGTAGCACAGTAATTGATTATTCCATGTATATCCAGGGTGTTTAGAGGCATCAACCTCTAATTCAGAGATTAACTCCTTCAGTGGTCAATTTCCCAGTTGTCTTTCACTTGTTACAACCAATCACACTCTACTGCAAATGTAGCTTTGATCTCCCCTTCACCTTCAGCTCCTTTTCTTGACAGTGCGTCAGCCACTCTATTCTCTATTCCACTTTTATAAATGATCTCAAAATCAAACGCTATGAGTTTTGCAATCCATTTTGTTGCATTGAGTGTGGTGATTCTCTGCTCCAGAAGGTACTTCAAGCTAAGATGATCTATCTTTATCCCGAAATGTCTCCCTAAGAGATAATGTCTCTATTTGCCAATAGCTTTTACTAATGCAAGTAATTCCTAATCAAATGTAGACACTTTATTTTTTTGAGATAATGCCTGATAGTAGTAGGCAAGGGGTTTCCCTTATTGCATTAGAACAGCTCCCGTCCCATGTTAGATACATCAGACTCAATTACAAATTCCTTAGTATAGTTAGGAAGTGCTAGCACTGGTGCGGAGGCCATAGCATTCTTTAGAGTGTGGAAAGCAACTCCTGCTGCGTCATTCCAATTAAAGGCATCCTTCTTCAACATTTTGGTTAGAGGCTCACTGATTTTTCCATAATTGTGAATAAACCTCATGTAGTAACCAGTTAGCCTCAAGAATCCCCTTAAAGCTTTCAATGATTGTGGGATTTGCCATTTGATCATGCTGTCAATTTTAGTGGTGTCAGCTGCCACCCCCTCCTTAGTGATAATTAGCCCCAGATAGTCAATTCTTTGTTGCATAAAACCACATTTGCACTTCTTAACAGAGAGTTGACAACTCAAAATCTCAAATGTGACTTTTATATGTTCCAAGTGTGGCTCCCAGAAGTTGCTATATACCAAGACGTCATCAAAACTTACCAATATAAATTTCCTCAGGTGAAGTATGAAATATCATGGTTATCAAAATCGCAATCCGGATCGTACGATCGTATGATCCTATGACTCAATTTTGCTGGATCAATCTGGATCAAATGTAAAGTCGTTTTGGGCTAGGATCGTTCTAGGATCATGCTAGGATCGCCATCCTATGCGATCAAATTTCTATCTCTTTTAGTGTTTAAATATGGGCTTTCAAATCTATTTGGCTGCTGTGGCCCTACTTTCAAAGCCTACCCATGCACAAAACAATCAATCAACAGAGAAAATCAAATCGTCGAAGCCTCAAAGGGCACAAGTTCTGCGTAGAAAATTAAATTTCTCTCTAGGTCTCCATCTCCATTGCCGACCTCTCCACTGTCCAAGTGTTTTTCTCTTCTTCTTCTTCTTCTTCTTCTTCTTCTGTCCTCTACTTCTTATTCTTCTTCTTCTTCTTCTTTTTCTGCGCTATTCTGTTTTAGTGATGTCCTTTTTTTTTCTTCTCTTCTCTTTTCTTCTTCTTCTTCTTCAGTTGTTGCTTTATCGCATTGTTTTTATTCTCTTCTCCTTCTTTTCCTTCTTCTTTTTTTTTTCCCTATTTCTTCTTCTTCTGCTGCTGCTACTCTATTTTGTTGTTGTTGCTCTATTTTGCTACTGCGCCTCTGTTTTGCTACATTTTTTCTCTGCTGCTCCTCCTCCTTTTCCTTCTCCGCTGTTTCTTTTCTTTATTTTTTTGAGCATATTATGAAGGTTGGGTGTTGACATTTGACACTTTTGAACATTTGCTACTACAATCTACAGACTTGCAGAGTGTAGGCTTTATTTTGGGCATTGCATTGCAAGTTATTATCAATGTCAACTGGTTCATGTGATTCGTTTTGTTCTTCATGATATTTTTAATTCTTTTTATATAATATAGGCTCATTCTCTATACATTTTGAAGTAATCATCATAAAATACAAAAAAATTTATCCTTTTATTCCCTTTTAGTAGGATCTTACGATCCAATCCGGAAGACCTACAAAACGATCCAAGGTAAGATCCCGATTTTGACAAACTCTGAATATGTCATTCATGAGGTTTTGAAATGTTGAGGGAGCATTTGTTAATCCAAACCATAAGCTCATAATGGCCTTCATGTGTTTTGAATGAGGTCTTTTCTATGTTCCCAGGGTATACTCTTATTTGGTGATACCCAGCCCTTAAGTCTAACTTGGTAATGGACTGAGATCCAAACAATTCATCCAATAATTCATCAATGATGGGAATTGGAATTTGTCCTTAATGGTTTGTTTATTTAGCTCCCTATAATCAATACACATTCTCCAGGAGTTGTCTTTTTTTTTTTTTTTACAAGCAACACTGG
The DNA here is from genome assembly GCA_033060915.1 of Euryodendron excelsum. Taxonomy (NCBI): domain Eukaryota; kingdom Viridiplantae; phylum Streptophyta; class Magnoliopsida; order Ericales; family Pentaphylacaceae; genus Euryodendron; species Euryodendron excelsum. Next base: position 3,183,184 of record CM065396.1, read on the forward strand.
TGACGAGTAAGGGCTTCTGTTGTGTCTAATAAAGCCCATTTTCAGCTTTTCCCTCACTATTTTATCAATCTCATTCTTTTGTATATAAGGGTATCACCATTCTGGTGGATTCAGGGAGCACCCGCACTTTATAGATTCATGCATTACCAAAAGGATAGGGTGTCACCATTCTGGTGGATTCAGGGAGCACCCACACTTCATAGATTCATGCATTGCCAAGGACAGGGTGTAAAATCCAATTCATGCATTATCACGGGGTCTTCTTCTTGATTTTGAACCTCTTAATCTTGATTTTTTTTTTCTTCTAGTTTAGGCTCCTCTTCTTCTCCTTCATCAACCTCTAACAAGAAAAGTTCCCTTTTGTTACAAATATGGCCTCTGGTGTATTTCTCATCACATGTATAACATATGCCTTTCATTCTCTTATCCTCCAATCCTTTCTGTGTCATCTTCTTAATAGGGGGTAGAGAATTTCCAATTGATTCTCCATGGTTCTTGCTTGAATGAAAATTACTGTTACTACTATTAGGGTTAAGATTCTTGAAGGCATACCAGTTTTTTTTTACGATTGCCTCAAGGGTTTCCTCTTACAATCTGGCCAACCCTATGGCTTGGGTTATACTAGTAAGTTGGAACATCAGCAATCCAGCCTTCACTTCCTCCTTTAACCCACTAATGAAGCAACTCACATAGAAATGTTTTGGAAGCCCTTTAACCTTTTGGATATTCTTCAAAGTTGCCTTGGTAGTCCTTCCTGTTGGCCCAAGTATGCAATCCGAGAGAGGGGGGGGGGGGGGGTGAATTGAGTTTCAAAAATAATTTTAACTAAAAACTGATTAAGCAATCTGATTAAACAATCTAATAGCATAATCAAAGTGTGTGTGCAATGTGTTCAGGCAATCTCAAACAACAAATGAAAAACAGAGCACAAAATGAACACAATGATTTATCGAGATTCAGCCACAACTCGTAAGCTACGTCCTCACCTTTAAAATCCCCTTGAAAGCTCTTCCACTACGTAATGAACAATTACAAAGCAGGTGCTAGTTGATCTAGTACTTAGCTCACTTCTTACAAGAGCTCTTCCCAGACTTTCAAATCTCCCCAAGTGATTTTATCTAAATTTCACTCAAACTTACAAGTGTTTTTAATAAGAACGCTCAAACTCATAGGTTTATAAACTCACCCAAATAGAATAAATGAGGTTTTCACAAAGTATTTCTCTCAAAAAGTGGATGGAATCAGTGTAAGATCAATAAATCCTCAATATCTCAGCAAAGTAACAATAGCAACTAGGGTTTATGCATTCAAATTCGATTGTTGCACTTGTATGTATGTCCTCTCTTGGTATATATGTTGTGAAAATCTTGTATATATGCCTTAGCTTCGATTCTAGCCGTTAGAGGTAGTTGAGGTTGCATTAAATGCAAGAACACAACTGTAAAACGTTTAAAAATATTACAGTTACAGTGGCACGGGTTGACCTTTAGGCTGCAAGTGTCAACACCTTCCTGTTCTGAACACAGTTCTTCAAGCAATTTACCTCCATGTGCCGACTCTTGAGAAATTAAGTGTCGACTCCTCTAAGTTTTAAGCATGTATCTCTAAGGCACTGTCTCGATGTGTCAATTCCTCTAGGCTCATGTGTCGACTCCTTTAAGGATATTCTCAAGGTCATGCACTCTGTCTCCATTTGTGGACTCTTGTAGGCTCATATGCGACTATTTTAATGATTTATTAAAATCATGCACTCTGTCTCCATGTATCGACTCCTGTAGACTCATGTGTCAACTCTTTTAAAGATTTTTTAAAGTTGTGCAATCTATCTCCATGTGTTGACTCTTAATTGTCTAAATGTTAACACCTGATGAGCTAAGTGTCGACTACTGGAATGAATGTGTCAACTCTTGTCAATTCAAATGCTCAGGTTTAAGTTACTGTCTTCAAGTGTCGACTCTTAGAGTGGATGTGTCAACTCTTACCAATTCAAATGCTCAGGTTCAAGTCACTATCTTCATGTGTCGATTCTTGGAGTGGATGTGTCGACTCTTGTTAATTCCATAGACTTCATTTTGCAAGACTTCTTGAATCCTCTTCTAATTCTTTAAGTACTTCAATGATGTTCCAGATTAGGCTTCTAAAACTTGAAATGTCTCCTTCCATGTATGTTGTTCTTCAAGAACTTCTTCAATCAATTCATGGCTTCACTTGGTTTGTTAAGATTTCAACAAATCTTTCAAAAGTTGTGATATTCATTTCACTTGATCACCTTCAATCTTTTCTCAATGAAATCATTTGAATTAGATTGCATCTAGGACTCCTCAATCCATATAGCTTCTTCCATCCTTTCAAGGTTTCAAACACACTCTTCAAATCGTCTTAACAAGCTTTACAAATTTTTCAATATATTCAAGTTTCTAGTCATAGTCTAATTAATGTAGGATATAATCTGCACACTAAGTAAAGTAATTGGACATTTAAACAAAGTTTTGTTATCATTAAAATCAAGGCATGGAGTCAACACTTCACAGTAGTTATCTGCCTAAGTTTTGTCAATTCTGCTACTGCAACACTTTATACACTTGGCCCAAATCTTACTATCAATGCCCTTGAGAAATCCTTCCAAGATCTGCAATGATGGGTTATCTCATACAAACCAGTGTATATCATCAAAGGAGCCGCTTTGCCCAAAACCAAATTCCCTATAGACAAGCTTGAGCCTAGCCTTCTGAAGATTGATTCGGCCCATAGCTCACCCATAAGTTGAAGCTAGCCTGTAAGCTCGCCCACAAAAAACTATAACTACAACTAGTTGGAAATTGGAATGTACTTAACCTAGTTATAAAACATATAATATAATGTAATAAAAATAATAAAAATTTTGATTTAAAAACCGATTAAGCTTAGACTAGTTTGCCCAGATAGCCCTGAAGCCACCTAGGCTCAGTACCCTTTAGGGCAGCAGGTTAGGCCTGGGCTTCAGATTCTTGGTTTTGGCCTGAGTCGAAAATTGGCAGTAGCCGAACTGGCCCAATTGGGCCCAAGCACAAGTTGGGCCAGGCTGAGCTGAGTTGAGCGAGCCAAATTTGCATGCTTACAAAAGATTGAACATTTGAGAAGAAAAAACAAGCATTGGAACATTCTGTTTGGAACTTGAGAAAAGAAAGGAAAAGGAAAAAATAATTATTTTCTGTCATGCCTCTGTTTGGTTGCTAGTTTGTGAGAGAAGAGAAAAAAAATCTAAATAAAAATAAGAAAAATTGATTTTCCTTCTCCCTTATGTTTTATTTTATTTTATTTTTAATTGTTACCATATTATTTTCTTTCATCTTTTGCTTTTAATAGTTACCATACTATTCCCTTTCCCTTTTTCTTTGAATTTCAAATAAGAGAAAGTCATTTTTCTTCTTTTTTATTTTTATATCTCTCCCAAACACGTGTTTCACTTTTTTCATAAAAATTATCATTGGATTTCATGCTCATCTAATGCCATTTATGCCTTGCAAATTTCAAGCAAATTAAAGATCAAGAGTTAGGTCATTCATAGACTTGCATTTTTCAAATATTATAATTCCTATTTTGAGAGATCTATGGATGAAATAGCTCTTTATTTGATGATGCTAAGTTTTGTGGCAAAAATTGGCAACCAGAAAAATATGTCGTCCCCAAACATATACTTTTGGCAACGAGAAATAAATTGAGTCGCGGAATCCCTTAATAATTGGCCACAGGATACCGCTGGCGTCGCAAAATCCCTAACAATTGGCAACAAGAACAAAGTATCATCGCGCTATGACTTGTTTTGGTGACAAGGAAAAATGTTGTCACGGAAGATACCCTTTTGGCAACTAAATTATGTATCTGTCACCAAATGTCGTTGCCAATAGTGTAATTTCTTGGAGTGAGTAACGCCGCCCCTCTTCGTTGGTGATTCTCCTCTTCTATTAATGAACAGTGGCTGATTAGTGTAGCATTACTATTTTACCCTGCCTCTTCCATTTGCCCAAATCTTAGACACTTGACAATCTATTCTAGCCACTCTACTTCCTCCATAAGTTAACTATTGTTGTTGTCGCAGTTCTATTGTGACCAACTTGGTTGGAAAATGGAAGTAGTTTCTGAATGAGTGGTGTTGGCCTAGCTTTGACCAATTAATTGTTATGTGAGAAACTTAGTTGAGGCTTGTGGCTTTGTTGGATTCACTCACAGCCATGGTGGATGAAGCTTCTTAAAGGTTCTTGTGCAAGTGTATCCATTTTCTGGTGGATCAAAGGTACTTCATGGAGGAATGCACAACTGTAAAAGTAGATTTTTTTAGAGCTTTAACTGGGACAAGGAGGGTATGGGGCTATGGCCAAGCAACTGAACCGTTTTCAAGCTGCTATAATTTCCTTTTTTCACCCACGGAGATATCAATTATTTTTACAGTTTGCCCAGTAAAGACGCTCAAAGGTTCTAGCATCAAATTTTATAATATTGGGCAACAAGCATCCTTGGAGAAATTCAATTTTTAAGTAGAAATTCTCCTTTAAATGAGACGACATAAAATTTTTAAATTATTCAACTTCATAACAAAGGACCCCATATCAAGAAAATCCCCCATCAGTATAGGAAAATTTTCAATCTTCTAAATTAGATATCATGCAATTTTCATTGAAAACCCAATATTGATCTGAAAAAGACACAACTTCGGTGAAGACGACAATGAGGATTTGGATAAGAGTTCGTCCATTTAATGAGACAAGAACTAAGAAAGCCTCCACAGAAGCTCAATTTCGCCTTAAACTATACAAGAATTGAATATGAAATTATAGGATTTGTGATTTTATATTACAACTCATTATATATATATATATATCTCTTTTGATATGTAAAATTTATATTAACAAGACCGCCAAAAGGGGAACTGAAGGTATGTGAAACCCGAACTCTTTTTTCTTACTTCTCCCTGATTACCCATTCCTCTTGCAAATATAGTCAAATTTTGTAGAAGTACATAAACATGCTCTGTAGATTTCTCAATCAATCTTTACACTTATGAATGTAGTTATTATAAAGACCAATTTCTGTTCAATCAACTTCTTCATTTTACATACATAATACAAGTGGTGTTAAACCAGATGGCAACCCAAGAGGGGGGGGGGGAGGCGAATTGGGTTTATAATTAAAATCTAAAATTTAAAATAATCTAATACACTTAATGTTCAAGAGGTAAGATGCAATAGAAAAGATATAAAATATTAATCTAGCTAAGTAATGAATAAGACAAGCTAAGATATGATCAATGTGAGATTAGTACAAATGATTCAAGTGTGTGTGTATCTCAAGTATATCAAGACTATATATAAGAAAGATATTAACCAAGATATAAAGAGATAAAAGAGAAGAGATCAAAACACAACGATTTAAAGTGTTTCGGTTGGCTTCTCTTATGCTAAACCTTCGTCCATCTCCAAGGCTCATTCTTTGGGCAAATCCACTATTCTTCAAATAGCTTTACACCACTAGTTTGCCCGGTTGCTAGCAAACCTTTACACCAAGTGTTTTGTTTAAAAAACACTAAAAAAATAACCTTTTGTTTTGCTCTCCAAAACAAAGTATCAAGATGATATTTTTTTCCAAGTGTTCCTCTCAATCACTCAAGAAATAAATCACAAGGGTTTAACAACCCTTTTACAAATGATATAGGAAAGTTGAATATCACAACAATAGATACAAAACTCTCAAGAGTTGAATAAAACAATAAAGCTTAAAAATGAAATGGAATGATAAAGAAGTAAAACTCAAAACTTGAAGATCTTGATGAATATCACTTTCTATGCTCAATCTTTGTAATCTCTGGTGTATCCTTACTTCTCTTATGTATCTCTATTTATAGAAGAAGAGTAGTGGATTATTTACAGCTTAAAATCAACTTCTAGTCGCTGGAGAAGTTTGAACACATTTCTTCTCGTTTGAACAAAGTTGCTGCCAGTTAGGTAATTAAATTTCAAATCAGATTGCTTCTGTTCCTCCTCAATTTTTGCCTTGATAAAATTTGAATTTGAAAATTTCTATAAGAGAAAAGTTGTAGACATGGAAGTCAGCTTTTCAAAACCTCAAGAATAAGGTTGATCCAATGGTCAGATCAAAAGTTATCATCAAAATACTCAAATTGACATTTTTCAGTTGGCATATTTGAATTTTTGCAGAGTTGTCTTCAATTCCACCTCAATTTTCTCCCTTATAACGTTTGAATTTGAACATGGCTATAAGATAAAAGTTGTAGTGATAGAAGTCAGCTTTTCAGACCTATAAGAATTATGTCGATTCAAAGGTCAGATCAAGAGTTATCATCAAAATACTCAAGCTATCTCCCAGTTGGCATATTTGAAATTTTGCAGAGTTGTCTTCACTTCCACTACGATTTTCTCCATTGTAACGTTTGAATTTGAAATTGTCTATAAGATAAAGGTTGTAGCCTTGGAAGTCATCTTTTCAGATCAATAAAAATCATAGATATCAAACAGTTAGATCAAAAGTAATGATAAAATTAGTCGAGCTATCTCCCAATTGTCATATTTTTTTTGATTGCTCCAATGTGTCACCTTACAGCTCAGTTTTGTCTCACAAGACATTCTAATCATGAAGTCCTTATAAAATACCATTTATAGGAATTTGAGTCTCATTTCCAATGCCACAAAAATTAAATCAATCTAACAGTTAAATCAAAAGTTATATACATAATATTGAAATTATCTCCAATGAGCTTTCTTGCCATTATCTTTAACTTAGTTTTCTTCTTCATGCTATGCATTCCTTTTAAGTCCAAGACTAACAATAACTTTAAGAAATGTTAGATAATTAACATTTAAAACATAAATAAAAAATTAAGTAATTTATCATTGAAATGCACAATATATTTAAACTTTTAACATAAAAATTATTTAAAAATCTTAACTCATACATCAAACACACTTTTTTATAAAATTTTGAGATTAACCAAATTTTAATTATTAAAACATTTATATTTGTTATCATCAAAATCAATTAATGAAAACTTAAGACTAACAAATGGAAGCACAAAGAAATAAGTATATATATCTATATATACATGCTTTATTCATAGAGAGAGAGAGAGAGAGAGAGAGAGAGAGAGAGAGAGAGAGAGAGAGAGAGAGAGAGAGAGAGAGAGAGAGAGGTGGTGATGACAATGCCTTATTGCTTTAACTCGGAGGTTGCCATGTGGTGGACCATCATTGATAGCTGGACATGATTTGTCTTCTGAGAAATAAATCTATTGTTGTGGTGTTTTGCTGTTAGTGGCGTTATGCTGTCATGCTGTCACAATTTTGTTTCTCTGCTTATTTTTAGAATATGAATTTGGTTAAGGTTCCAGTTTAGATTTCAATTTCGTGTTTTGTGAAACAAAAAAATTAAAAATTCATTTTTCATGTTCCTAGAAACCAAAAAAAAAAAAAAAAAATAGAACCATAAAAAACACATTGCTTTTATAACGTTTACATGTTCAAATGAAAACCGTTGCAGAAACTCAAAAAATAATTTGTTACTAATTCTTAAAACCAGGGTATTTTTACAAAAATTTCGAAAACAAGTTCCAAAATTGGTGCACCAAACGTGGTGTCGACGAAAATAGTTTTCGGAATCAATTTGCTAAATGTAAGAAATTTTAGAAAACGAAAATAAAAAACACAAGTCGAAACCATAACCATAACCAAATAGAGAGGCATTTTATCCAATCCCATGGGATAGTAGATATGTTATACCATGGCCAAAATTTTCCTTTGCGAATTTTTTATTTTGTTTGGTAAGGATTGGACAAAAAAATAGAGTAACAGAAGCGCAATTATTTTTTACTATTGAATTACTTATGGAAGATAATTTAAACCATCAGAATAATTATTACTACTTATGGTATTAATTGTTCCACACAGTGTGGGATAAGTAGTGTGGAATATTCTGAGCAATTTTTTCACACCAAATGCACAATATGTGGACTACACGAGATGGTGAATACAATTCCACCCTCACATTTTGCAAACAAAGACAGCCTATATACATTACTCAAAAGTTATCATTTTTTATTCCACCAATAGAGAAGAAAAATATTGGAGTAGTAACTGATTTTTTAATTATGTTACATTACTCTCAGTTACATTACTCACATTCTGCAAATAATGACAAACATATATTTAGTTCACGTAAAGTTCCTACATTTTGTAACTGACTTCATTTTATTGCCATCTTACCTTTTTATTTACTCTGGGTGTAAGAGTTTCGTAACTTTTTAAGTATTTTACTTCTGCAAATCCCATTGTTTAATTTAATGCTTATCTTATGCCTGTAAAATAGAGGTCAATCGAAGGAGGGAAAGGATTGGCGCCAAATATTAAAAAATTTTGGAAACAACCAAAAGCTGTCGCAAAATTTCTCTTATTTTTGGCCACTACGTAGTTTAATTACGAAAATTGCTCCTAGAAATAAGAAACCCATTATTTATCGCATTTATCTTCTACCTGCCTCTCTTTCCCTCTCAATCTTTCTCCGTCTGTGTCTCTCTAGCTGTGTCTCTTCCTCTCAACCTCGATCACAGCCACACAGTATCTAGCACTTTGTTTTTTTTCGCTATTGTGAGATCTAAAGGGTTTGCCGAATAATGTTCCTCACCCACAATTGGTATTCTTCTCTCTCCACATTCAGGCCCTAACATAATCTTACTCTTGCGCAAACTCCAAGTGTGGTTTCCGTAAACCCGGCTGCTCGATATTCTCACATGAAGAAATCAACTATTTTATTCGACATGTTTATTTGTGGAAACTGATTGACTTGGGTTGGATTTACTGTCAGCTTGTTGATTGATTTTTCAGGTTCTTCAAACTGCATCTCTGCATAATCGTCATGATCGCTCCAACTTTCTTCTCCATTTTAAGGTAAAATTTGTATGTATAGAGATTAATCTATAGATACAAATCAAAGTAGATCGTGCTTTTCATAGTTCGAATCAAAACCGAAGCCACATTACATAGACCAATTCTGTTATTTTATAGGTATGTTTGTGTGTCAAACGTGTATGTGTATCTGTGTGTGGTCATGTGTCTACATATGAATGTATATTTTTGTTTGCATTGTATTGGTGTAAGTTTTAGGCCCTTCAAATTCTTCTCAATTGGTTTTTAAATTGTAGCTTCTTCCACGGTTATGCATTACCCAGTTGGTTGCATATGAAATGTTTGATAAAATGCTGCAATTAGATGTCCCTCCATTTGGGCACATGTATGTTCATTTATTGAATCAGTATAACCGTTTATCCTTAACATTTTTATAATTTATAATCTATCATATGTGGGGAAGTTTATGTGATTATTGGCATGCATTCCTCATTGAGGTCTAAGAAACTGGCTTTTGTAGGACTGTAGGCTTCACCTTTTTGTCCTAAGCAACTATGAATTCCCTTTTGCACGTCGAGAGAACATGAGACCATTGGAATTATCCTTAGTACAGTAATAGTAATTTTTAAAAGGCACTGCTTCATATGAAGCCAGTCATCTATTTAATATCAAAATTTTTAGTGGGTTTATTGAGAAAGATGAAATGCAGAGGGACACCACACTGTGAAGTGGGAGGCAGCAGTACAAGAGTTAGCTGGATTTTTAAAATAAACATGGCAACATATGTTAACTAGCTTTTAGCAACCCTGTAGTCCAATTTAGTGTCTTGAGTCTTGGACATGAGAGTCCCTCTACAACACTGCCTTGCCCAACCAAGAAATTAGGAAATTCTGGAGGAGCTAATAAATTTCTTAATGACTCTAATGATGATAAATAATTGTTGGATTTGTTTTCACTCTTATCCAACAATCACTAGTAGAGTATGGTATTCACCCGAGGCAATATGGAAGCCTGATTCTTGTCATGGCTGCATTTGGATAACCAACTAATTCTATTATCATATCAAATGCTAGAATGCTGTTAATTAACATGGTTGTTAACTTTTATCTAACTTCCCAGTATGAATTAGATACCTTCTAATCTAGCTTGTCATGCTAATTAGAATCACTATACCACTCCATGTTAATGATTAAGTCCAAAAATTTATGATAATGAAACTCCAGCCGAGTCTTTATTGAAAAAGTTCTTGAAGAACTCATTTTTATGTGTTTTATATAAGTCGACCCTAGTAGTGCTTACTGGTTAAAATCAACGGTTCATTGACTGAATATGCTATGTTACTAAGAGAGTAATTGCAGAACCTTATCTGGTGCTTGGTGAGCATGCATGCAAATAGTTTATGAAAAATCCTAAGCAGCTACTAGGTTGTTGGTTGTTGAGATTGGTTTATGCTGGCATGGTGAGCCTTACTAAATAGTTTTAGTAACTTGGTTCCCTAACAATTATGGTCTTGGGCTTTTACCCTGGTTCTCAGCCAATTTTTAAGCTTTGTTAAGTCTTGGGTAGCTTGGCCACAAACCTATCCCAACCTGGTCATGAAGCTAATGAGAGCAATCAAGTTAAGCACAATTTGTTTAGCTGTTAAGTTTGGAACTCAAGATAAGAGCAATGTGCACTTCTATCATTGAAGTAGTTCTTGGTCCTAACTACATACCTCTTACTCTATAACTGGCCCTGAAATATTTTGTCTCAGTTACATAATCTTCCTGACCCATTACTTGCTTGTATATCGTTATAATTTTCCGTGTTCAAATTTTGCCTTGGGCTTAGCACACGTCCTATGGCCCAATGTCTTCTTTTTCTATGCTTGTTCCACCTGCACTAAGGATCAAATATTTCCTAGGGATTTGTTGTGAAGTAATTTAATTCAAACTAAAATAAAGAAAATAGATATGCCTGCATGTTTTTTCTAAATATGTAAATCTATGGATGTATAGCTTTTTTGGTATTCCGACCATTTCGTTGCATTTATTCTCTTTAACCAAGGACTTGGCATCTTCCACTAGAGTGTTGGCAATATTTTCACCTTCTGGACACTTGAAGTCACCTGCTACTCTCAGCTAAACTGAGGCTCTGTCCTCGATATTGGAAATTTTTGTCAAATCCACATCATGTACAGGAACAATAGAATTTCTCAACTTCAACAGATTCATTTGCAGGATATCTGCAATCAATTTGACTTTTTAGCCGTGTCTTTTTAGCCATGCCTTCAAAGACACTCATCTGAAACTGCCATTCAGAAATTGTAGCCACGCCTTAATTGTATATAACTGCCACGAGTGTTCTTTTGTTAACCAGGCTAGTGGTATCTTTTGATGTCCATATTGAACTTTAGTAGTCTGAAAATTTCTCCATGCCAGGGGTAGTGAATTTGGGGAAAATTACACCTCATTTGCTTGTTCAATTGAGTTTCATTTATGAAGAATTAACATTGTGTATTTTGCACAATGACAATTGGGGAACAATCAAGTCGCACTTGTGATGAACATGGTAGATTGTTTTTCCTAATTTTCTTATCTATAAGTGACCTTTAAGTGTTTAATTTGAGGGAGCATTTTGTCCTTTACTTTGAGATGGATGTATAGTATCTTTTTTTGTTTATCACGTGATTCATGTCTCTAGTCCTATGTTGTATGACGTGGGCTAAAACTTTTTTTTTTTTTTTTTTGTATAGATAGGCCACGGGCTCATGCATGCGGAGAGATTTGGACATCAATGAAGATTTTTTTGTTTTTTTGTATTCAGACATTACATTTTGTTTAAAGATTTTGTATTTTTTAAAAAAATTTCAATATATTTATACCTTTGTAAATGTTACATTTTTAATATTTACTATTGATTTTTTATCTTGATTTAAGATATTTGATTTATAAATTATTAGTTGAATAGATTGTGGTTGAATTTATAGATATATATATCTGCAAGGAAAAACGTAATGTCCAATGTATTGTTTTGGCACAAAAGCACTTTAAGTGACAATCTAATAACTGGTCGTTGTAGAAGGATCTTTGGCAACCATTTTTATTTGTTGCCGAATGTGTAGTTTTCAAACATACACCTCGCTACTTCTAGGCTTTTGGCGACGCATTCAATTGTCGCAAAAAAGGGTTTTGGCAAACTTTTCAGACAGTCGCGAAAAGTTTTGTTTTGGGCGATGAAAACTTTCAAACGGTTGCATAAAGAATCTTTTTGGCAACAATTAATTTCGTTGCAGAAGGCTTGCATTTGGCAACGACATCGTAATTGCCGCGAAAGATTTTGTTCAAGGGTTCAGTGATGAAATAAAATTTGTCGCTGATAACTTTTAGCGACGAAAATGTTAATTTTAGTGACTTATTTTTTTGTTGTCAAATATGACTTTTTCTTGTAGTGACTGCACTGGCAGAGTGGCTGAAAGAGAGTACTCCAAAGGGAAAGGACGCTACAACAGCTCTTAATGACATTGGATACCTGAAGCAGAATGATAGATGCGGTAGCTATCACAACAAGTGCATTGGGTTCTCCAGTTAGACAACCATTGGGAGCTGAAGCGGTTAGGACAAAGGAGATAGCAATTCCAAGGTTGGTTGAAATTATGTGGAGTGATAAGAGTCCTGTTGTAACATTGCTAGAGTTTTGCTAGGTTAGTGGATCAGCTGCCACGGAGAGAGTTGTTAGTGCATTTGCAAGCTTGCTTCAAATTCTTTTGTATACAGGAACGAGTAGGAAAATGTGGAAGCAGCATCACTTGCTAGAGTTTTCTTGAGGTGCTAGGCTAGCCTTGCCTCATTAATTGTAGCCAGTGGGATGTGCATTTACAGGTAACTTTGCTGCAAGTTTGGGATCATGCTTTCTTAATTATGTTTTGGTGTCAATTTCCATATCAAGGTTGTTTTATTATTGTAAGCCCCTTCCCTTAACATCCTCTTTAGTTAATTTTCTCTTAGTCCTTTCTTCCGTTCTTTCTTCTTCTTTTGCATATTTGGTGAAATTGGAATATCTATCTTGTTATCATGAGATGGGTGGAATTTTTTTTTTAATTAAGTTATAGAAACATCCCCATCTGTTTTGGAAAAATGTTGTATCTCTGATTCTCAGCTATTAGTTTTTCTTTCCCTATTTTCCTACTCTCTTACTTGGCCGTTTTGCACTTACAAAATATGTGTGTGCTTTAAGGAATTCCCCACCCCCCCAAAAAAAAAAACCACTTTTGTAAGCTTTTTATAATGATTGGAGGGAGTTGATAAAAGAACCGAGTCAAATAGATCTAGTTGCATTTGGAAAATGAATCAGGGGACTCTTTCCCCTATTTTCATGCACTAATTTTTTGGAGTCTACTGAAGAATTTTGCGAGTGGTACAATAAATTAATACCACCTCAAAATAGCTTGAACTCGTAGAAACAGGAGCGTATAACATGTTAGGTAGTTAGGAAAGAGGTAGGCTGTTATTGTTTAATTCTGCAGATTGCAAGAGACAAGTAGTTAAAATAGCACAATCATTGGACGACATTCAATTCCTTGCTAAATTTCTTAATCATACCTTGGTGCTTATGCTGACAGTATGTATTTCACTACTTGTGAGTCCCGAAAGTATGCTATGACTCTATGTGCCGTGTCTCTCGCTTTGTGTTGTTAGATTATGCTGAACGCATGGAAATACCTGTTATAATGTTGTAAATCCGACCAAGTTGTTAAGAGGCTAGTCAAGTTGTTCATGCTTGCTTACTGATATGTGTTTCTCATCCTCATTTAAGTCTTACTCTGCAAGTATGGCCTTGGCCACTTTAATTGGTTTTAGTGTACATAAAAAGCCTGTTAAATTCCATGGAATCCATAAACTTTACTTATCAAAAGAGATAAAAGAGTGGAAATGTTTCTTTCCAACTTTGTAGTGGAGAGGTCCAAACTTTTCAGGGTTGCAGCGTAGTTATCAACAACTTGAACCACTTTAGAAGGCTGCAATACATGTTACTGAGGTCGGGATATGTATGGGACTTATGAGTGCGACCGATTTAGACACCCCTAGTGGGCCAGGTGAGTTTATCATCCCCCATTGCCTACATATGGTTACAGTGAGGCTTTATTTATCTTATTTAGAATGCTGCAATATTAATATCTGTTGAGGCATTTGTTTTTTAATCAAAATTAGTTCACATCAGAAGGAGCTCATATCCACTTCTAATTGCTCTTTAGGAGGCAGTAAAATGGAGATTTGAGGCCTTTTGGCAAGATGCTAGAAGAACAGCCAATGTGAGGAGTTTCAGAACCTCTCCAATTTCTATGTCGGTAGCCTATCTCCATCAGTAGCTTTGGATGGGCAGATTCCGTGGCATAACAAAGACTCTAGTATTCATGCAGATCCAAGCACTACGAGGTGGTAGTAGGCATCAATCTATATAACAAATAATTTGCACTACACATGTAAGATCAGCTGTATCAAGTGCTGGTATTTTTTCAGATTGTAGTGATTTGAAGCATTCAAATTGGTATATATTTCATGTGGTGATAGTTTGTCAGTGGGTGGGAAATTCACATTAGAATTCAAACCCCCCTGAAAACAGAGTTGGCAATAATCAGCAATTACCTGGCTATGCTCCAAAGCCCTGTCATCATTCGCTCCTCTACAGACAGCCATGGATCTACTAGAACTTTGCTGGCATTCTGCAGAACACCCCCCCAATAATTGATATTGATTATCTTGTTTAGATTAATAGGTAGCTTGGATATGCAAAAGGATACTTACCTGAGTCACCCAAAAAGGTAGCTGGGGAAGAGGGTGCACCATTTTCTTATAATTACCACTAGGACCATAGTCTCCGTGTCCCTATCCCGGCAGCCAACTCCCTCTTGTCGGCATAGTCTATCTACTCTATTGGATGCCGAAATTTTGGTTCTTCACTAAGAAGAAATAATGGTGGCTTGAGGCTTCGGTTTATAGATTTTATTCCTGTGTTTGAAAGTGACTCACCCAGAGAATAGCATTTTTTATGTTGTTTGTTTGTGTCTATGTTCTTTTTATGTTGTTTCTTTGTCTCTATGTTCTCTTCATATTTATATGCTGACATGAAGTAGTGTTATTCTTAACCCACCAAAGAGGTGCTCTTTCATGGTTGGTGGTGCTCAAAAAGAAAAGATTTAGTGGTTTTGAAGAAAAGAATCCAATTCTTTCAGACTAGTGGTATCTGTGGTAAGAACTTTCCCAATAGAGTTTGTGCCACTCAAGAGAAAGATCTACACAGAATAACATAACTGGTGTGTTAATGTATCCTTCTGATATTGGAGAATTCAGATTCTCATGTTTGGAAAAAAACTTGGCATTTTTAATTCCTCAACATGGTTCTTATTACTTAGGTTCTTAGGACAGTATTTAGACAAGTGGCATCTGGTAAGGGGATGTATCGAATTTTATGAATCATGATCAAATCAATTGCGAAATGTCAAATTTTAAAATTTTCATAACTTTCATTTTAGAAAAGAAATGAAGCATATTATTCTAGGATGCTATAATGATTTATATGGTCTGCTTCTGCTACATAGAAGAACATCATATATAGGTTGCAAACTTGAGACTTATTGATTGCCCTCACACAAGGCTCAAGAAGTTAGAATTTAGCAACTTTACATCTAAAAATGACACTTGCGTTGGACAACAAGAGAGAGAGAGAGAGTTATGTGCACTTGTGAGGCTTTTTGTCCTAAGTTGTCATGTTGTCTGGTCTGGTGGCAAGTTGTGATCACGATGGAGCAATGGTGGGTTCAAACTCCAAAATCCTCCATTCTGATAGAAAAAAATATACCTCCTAACTTTGTTGATCCAAAAGGATTTTGAAACAACTTCTTTGGAAGGAGTTAGAAGTAGTAGTAACTAAGTGTGAGATTTTATCTTTGCTTACCCCATAATGAAGTGTACAAAGTAGTAATCAATTCATTTAAAAAAAAATAAGGCAAAAAAGAAAAAGGGCTTGTAAGTGGATCATGTCATGAAGTGCACAAACTGTAATGCGATGTTTAGATCTTAGATTTTTTCAAGAGAAAATAAAATGAAAGGGAAATAAAATTACTTTTACATATTTATTTTTATAGGTAATTAAACAAAACAAAAAGTACCTGTTCATTGTCTTCTCATTAACTTTTTTTGCTTTATTTTCTTTTCTTATCTTTTTTGTTTCCTTTTCCTTTTACTCTACAAGTCTAAGATTCAAACATAACACTATAGAGAATAAAGAAAAATGAAAAAAAGAATCCATAGTCAGAAGCAAAATCCTCCAACATGGAGGCAAATAATTTGATTTCCGGGCCAGTATTGTCAAACAAAGGATTGCAAGTTGGGGACAAATTTTCATTGGTAAGGCAGTACCACCTACTATTACTTTGGTTTAAGCTTTACCACATGAGATTGACCAAACAAACGGAGGATAATTTTAAAAACATGGGTGCTACCTACTTACTGAAATTTTTTTCCTAAGTTTGGGAGAATGCCAGGCATGAACTTAAAAAGAGAATTGAACAATTGCTTCCACACCTCACACTTCCCTTTAACCAATGGCTACCTACTTTTAGGCCCAAAAATTAATGAAGTGTAAACCAACCCAAAAAGTTCAAATACTAATGAAGCTCAAAGCAAGATATTGGACTTGAGAATGATACTTGATGCTCAAATTTTGAAACATTGACATCAAGTCTTATCGATAATGTGGCAAAGGAAGTTACTTGTTCATAATGAAGACTTAAAGAAAATATAAAGCATGTCGACATGAAAGCAATGCAAGGGATGAGCTTAGAATAAGAGCTACAGCTCAGCAGTTTGGACTTCTCAAGCCAAAATGGGACTTCAACTAGATCAGATAAGCAAGACCACCCCAGGGTAGTGACGCCCCTTGAGTCACACCCCTATTTACACTAGAAGTCAAGCCTAAGGAATGGACTCATGAGCAACAATCGAGGCAGTCTAATTGCATGATTAGCTCTAGAAAAGCTTAATTAAGGATAAACTAAAACACTAGGTATGACATTTAAGCTCTAAGAATTTTAGCTTACTTTATATTGAATCAGATAAGCAAGACCACCCCAAGGGTGGTGACACCCCTTCAATCATGCCCTTATCTACTTTAGAAGTCAAGCCTAGGGAATGGACTCGTGAGCAACAATCGAGTGAGTCTAATTACATGATTAGCTTTAGAAAAGCTTAATTAAGGGTAAACCAAAACACCAGGTACAACATTCGAGCTCTAAGAATTATTAACATAATTACTTTATATTGAAGAGATTGTGCTAACTTAAGCATCAGAGCTCTTTAGGCTGGCACCAGGCCAGTGTGGGGAGTCCTCTATACTCCATTTCAGGTATCTATCACTTGTTGGGGTCATAACTAGTTTATTGTCTCATCAGTTGGCCTCGGTAACATTTTAAATTCTGTTTTCATTCAAAAGCTTATATGGTATGGATGAGGTCAACATATCCAACCAAAAGCCAACCCCAACAAGCAACCGGGCAAGATGAGCCTCCCCTTGCTGACCAAACGAAGATCACAACCTTAGAACAATAGACGAATCTAGCAATTAGCATACTGCCACGATTTCTTCTCCATGGTGCTTGTCCGTGTCAACCTGAGGTAAGAAGCAAAATGGCGAGAAGAGGTTAATAATCTAGAGAATGACAATAATGGAGATGGGAGTCAAACTACGGAACGACTAGAGGGAAACCAGCAGGTCCTCTGTCGTTGAATTCTAAATCTTGGTCAGAGAAGAATTTGTGGAAAAGACAGAAGCGCCCATGCTATGGGATGAGCAGCTCAAATAGATGAAGGCCAAAGGTAATGATATCATGGCCGTTATAAAAGGAAAAACTTTAGCGACTGTGGAAGACCTAGTGCAAAGGACAGATCTTCCATTCACCCTTCATATCATGAGCAAGCTGTTGCTACCAAAGTTCAAAATGCTACAACTGGAGACTTTCAATGGGACAAAAGGCCCATTAGGTCACATAGATACATACAAAACTTTGATGCACCTGCAGGAAGTAACAAAAGAGATCATGTGCAGAACATTTTCAACCATGCTCAAAAGATCTATAAATGTCTAGTTCAAGAAGCTCAACCGAGCTCTATGAATTTTTTCTTGCAACTGAGCAAGCTGTTCGTTGGGCATTTCATTGGAGGACATCAGTAGAGAAGACCAGCCACATATCACTTAAACATCAAGCAAGAGAAGGGGGAATCTTTATGTGAAATTTGTTGGAAAAATATACTGTATAATGTCTCCAATATAATAAAATGAAATTAGCAATATTAAATAAAGTACGTGAAATAATGTGACATGACATACTCATAATTCATATGTGATAATACAATAAATATGTAAAGAAAGGCTTATCAAGTCAAGTGTTTCACACTCTTTCTATAAGACAGATTCACTCCCTACACAGGTGCTTATGGGATTAACGAATGTCCATCTCCAGGATAAAATGATCACGTCACTGACTAAGTAGCACTACAATATTCAGGTTCAGGCAAATCAAACGTTAGATTCTACTCTCTCAATGTACAATATGGGGAGAAAATTTTTATCTAATTTAACACAGAATTATGATAGTAAATTTCATACAAAAACCTACACCGTCTATAGCAAAAGACAATATTTTCTACACTAGAAAAATACTGCAATTCTGTAGAATTTTAATGCTGAAATTCAATACAGAAACACAAAACAAAATGGTTGAATTTCCACACAAATTCACCACACATTATGTATTGAAATTAATCTAAAAACACGAACCTAGATAGAAATTTGTACAGAATTTGTAAGTCTGAAAGTGAAGCTGGAATCGATCAGAAAAGACTGACTAAATAATTAGGAGTCGCCTGGAACAGTCGTAGGAATCTGAGTAGTATTTCGTCAGAGAGAGAGACAGAACAGAATATATATATGTATATATAACCGTTATTAAATTCGGAGGGGGATCTTTCTATATATAGAAAGATCTGCACCCCTTTAAAAACGGTGCCAGCCAAACTCGTCCTTAGGAAGGGTTACGACTATTGGAATCTAAATTTAAACTTAAACCTGAACTTCCCACCCAGTTTAGACACTTCTGGTTCAAATCACTGGGTCAAACCGCGCCCAAAAATTAAATACTAAATTGACTTAAGCTTATTTAATATTATTAAATTGCCCATGCACCTGACCCGACCGGACTTGAGCCGCGGTGCATGGAGTATTGGGTCAACCCATGGGTTTCATAAGTCCTCCCTTTTTCACAAAAGTGGATTGCCCCTTAAGACCCAAACCCTTCTCCAAACCTAGGCTTTATATACCCATAAATTTTTCCATAGACAATCAATGTGGGATAAGCCTTTAGTTCTACCCAATAACCATACTCATGGTATCTATTTTGGGGGTCATTATCTCATTCAAATCTTTATGAATTTAAGTAAGTAGATACTTGTTCTTCATCTCTTCATGGAGAAGAACACAAAACACATTAGACCCACTAACAATGACATGTGAGTCCCACCTTAACAATGCAACGTTGGTGTATCACACCAAATATTTCAACAAAATTTTCATAAGATTCAACCTTGAAACACCGCATGTGGATGACGTCGATAATAAAGTAGTCCTGACCACTTTCATAAGTGGTCTCAGCTCCCACAAGTTCCTGTTTTCCCTTTCAAAGAAGCACCAACAAGCATGGCAAACTAATGTTCTGGGCACAGAAGGAATGAACGTTGAAGATGCTTTGACTGCCAGTGCCACGCCCCATAACCCGGTCTATGCGGATATGGGGTACATGACTGGCCAATAACAAGGCTACCCAAGGCCGCATTACATAAACTGATTGATCACCTGTGTATACTCATTCAAAATTTGTGGAATAGAAACTTTTATAACTTGAAATATAATCCGTGTCATACATGATAGAGTTGTGCCTAATTCAAAACATAACATACATAAGGACCTAATCAAGGTCCACTGAAGTTATAACATTATATCATTACAAAATATTGGGTTCAGCCCTCAAACATAATACAAAATATAGGCCTGTGGACCGTAGCTCAAAATCCACGTATGGCCTCGCTCTAGGGCCTCTCGGATTGACTACTTGAAAAATCATTTCAGAAAACGTAAGCTAATGCTTAGTGAATAACAATGATGCATGAGCGAGAAAATATCATGGACTAGCAATTATATCCAACGTACAAGAATAGATAATCATTTATGTATAAGGAAATGAGCTTTTAAACGTTTAAAGCATAGGCTTGCAACTCATAAGTAACGTCAATGTCATTTAAAACGTTTCACCATTTCAAAACATAGTATAATAAGAAGAGATGTAACATAACATTGTTCTTGATATAACATTTCATATTTTGTTGTAAAACAAGTGAACATATCATAGTTCTCAGTTTAAAACATAAGTGTGCTACAACTCGATATGTGAGCTAGGCTCCATAGTAACCATGTGGGTCACGCTAAGGCTCTTTAGGCCAGGAACGTCTCCCAACATAGACAGTTTATTTTTCGTCTCCTATCGTAGGATTATCGGGCTAAATTAAGATCTTGCCACGAGAAGATTCGAGTTGGCACTATACAATGAAAACTTAGCATCTTTTTCATTTAAGCATTATAGTACATGGTTTTTATTCATAACATAAATATAACTTGCATGCATTTGAAATATGACATTTGTAATTGAACATAGCATTGATGCATTGAAAATGTGTGGAAAGCATTGCATGATATGGAGGTGAATTTAAAATATTTAAAAATTAATAGAGTTTTACTCATGGCATATCGTTACTTACCTCTCTTCGATAGAATGGGTGGTAGACGAGACGTTTCTACACAAAATACACGTAAATGTATGAAAATATCAATACAAGACTCCAAGGCAAAGCAATAACGTAAAACGAGTACATAAGGTTGAGGTTTGAAAATGAAAGCTGGGACGTCAACTCCTTCATTGCGTCTCAACCACTTCACAAGGAAGATTTCCCACTCTAGGTTAATTTCATTTGAAAATAAGCTTAAAGGGCTTTAATTTGATAGGTCATGGGCCACAAATGCATTTCAGATGAAGAAGTTATGCCTCATAGAAAATAGACTAAAGTTTTGGAAGAAGAATGTTACTGATAGAATTATGGGTCAACTTCAAAATTCAATATCTCTCAATCTATAAGGAATTAGAGTACAAACTTTATATGGATACAAAGGTCTATGAATCTACTATCCAATACTTCAAACGGTGCATCAATCCGAGTTTTTTAAAGAAAGTTATGCCTATTTTACGAAATAGTGTCTGAGCTGAAAAGTGAAACTGGGGACTGGATAAAAGTGTTAACTCTAGAGACTAGAGAGTCGACTCCTGAGCGAAAAAAAAAATGAATCTGGGAGTTCTTTGGACAAAAGAGTCGGCTCCAGAAACAAAAGAGTCAACTCCAAAGCTAAATGAATGAATCTGGAAGTTCTCTGGACAAAAAAGTCGACTCCGGAGACTAGGGAGTCAACTCTAAAGCTAAAAACCCAGATTTCAACCCGAAAAATCTCCAAACCTCACTCAAACTAAAACCAAACTCCATCAAAACTCTCACAAACTGTTCCAATACTTTTAAGGTCCAAAGATTGATTCAAGAAGACCACAATAACTTAAAATGAAACACTTTAAACAAGTAAATCGAAGGGATTTAGGGTTTTAGTAACCCAAGCCCTAACTTGCATAAGTTGGGGATTTCAATCCCAACTCTTAAATCTTTCAATGGGGTTTACAACACTCTATACTTAGCCAATTTGGGACTCCAAAGAGTCACCCACAACAACCCAACAACACAATCCACAAAGATAGATACATACACATATACAATTGGAGAAAGAAATGGGACCTTACCTTTCCTCAAGCTTGGTTAAGTCTTCTATTGGCTTCAAACACTTCCTTTAAGCTTTTTCCTCCTTTTTCTCTTTTCCTCTTCTCTCTCTCTTCCCTCTCAACTAGTTGAAATGTGTGAGTTGTGTGCACATAAACATATATAAGATGATACACATGGGAATAATCCCATGTGTCTCACCCATAGGCTTAAGTTACAACATAAGCTCTCATTGGTCATTTTTTATCCAAAAGAAGAAATAATTAATATTAAATATTGCATACATTAGAAATTCTCATTAATATAAATAAATAGAGGTTCGGGATATCACATCTTTCCCCCCTTAAATACGTTTGGTCCTCAAACTTGATATAAACTATCATTCAAATAAAAAGGGATAACACTCTCGATTCTCATCTTCACGTTCCCAAGTAGATTCCTCTCAAGTGTGATTTTACCATAAAACTTGTACCAATAGAATGATTTTGTTCCTAAAAACTTGGTCATGACGATCAAGAATCTCAATTGGTCTCTCGACATGGCTTAAATCTTCACTCATAACCAATGGATAGTGATCAATCACGTGTGTCGGATCGTGGACATACCTCCATAGCATCGAAACATGAAAAACGTTGTGGACTTGCGAAAGTTTCAGAGGAAGAGCAATACAATAAGTAACGGGTCCAACCCGTTCAAGAACCTCAAATGGTCTGATGTACCACAGACTAAGCTTTCCCTTCTTGCCGAAACGATTTACCCCCTTAGAAGGAGATACCTTCAAGAACACGTGGCTCCCTTCATCAAACTCTAAGTCTCGCCTTCGCACGTCCACATAACTCTTTTGGTGACTCTGAGCAATTTGTAGTCGTTGTTGGATGATCTTGATCTTGTCGGTGGTCAGTTGCACAATCTCTGGCCCAAGAATCTTCCTCTCGCCGACTTCAGCCCAACAAGCTGGAGATCTACACTTCTTCCCGTAAAGTGCTTCATAAGGTGCCATCCCAATACTTGCATGAAAACTGTTGTTGTAGGCGAACTCCACTAGTGGTAGGTGATCCTCCCAACTCCCCTGAAAGTTGAGAACACATAACCGCAACATGTCTTCTAAGGTCTGAATGGTCCTTTCTGATTGTCCGTCGGTTTGTGGATAAAAAGTCATGCTGAACTTCCATTCGGTGCCTAAAACCCTTTGCAAACTCTTCCAAAATTTTGATACAAATCTCGAGTCTCGGTCGGACACTATCAAAACTGGCGTGCCGTGTAATCGAACAATCTCCGCAATGTAGAGAGTTGCATGCTTTGATAAAGAGTACGTAGTCTTTACTGGTAAGAAATGTGCGGACTTGGTGAGGCGACCAACAATAACCCATATAACATCACAACCTCGTGGTGATCTCGGCAATCCGACGACGAAATCCATGGTGATATGCTCCCACTTCCATTCCGGTATCGGTAAAGGTTAAAGTAGTCTCGCCAGTCTTTGATGTTCTGCTTTGATCCGTTGGCATTGTAGGCATCGTGATATGAACTCGGCTATTTCCTTCTTCATTCCCGGCCACCAAAATGTCTCCTTCAAATCCCGATACATCTTTGTGCCTCCTGGATGCATAGTGAACTTCGTGTTGTGGGCTTCTTCCAAAACTTGCTCCCTGATTTCGAGTACATTTGGAACACACAATTCGCTTCTGAACTTTAAAGCTCCATCATGCAAGGTGAAATCGGGCTTCGAATTCGTTCCCAACTCTTCATAGTTCTTCCACAAATAAGGGTCTTCAGGTTGCCGTTGCTTTACAACATCTATCAACGCAGGTTGGGCGATCATGGTGGTAAGCATCACACTAGTTCCCGATACAACAACTTTAATCTCTGATCTCTCCAAGTCAAGGAGCAAGGGCTGCTAAAAAGTGATAATACATGCTAGGTTGGCGGTAAATTTTCGGCTCAAGGCGTCGGCCACCACATTGGCCTTGCCCGGATGGTACTGAATGAGAACGTCATAGTCTTTGATCAACTCGAGTCATCTTCTCTGTCTCATGTTCAACTCTTTCTGTGTGAAAAGATATTTCAAACTCTTGTGGTCGGTGAAGATCTCACATGTGACTCCATACAAGTAGTGGCGCCAAATCTGTAAAGCAAACAACAGCGTTGCTAATTCACAATCATGAGTCGGGTAGTTCTTCTCATGTGGTCTCAACTGTCTCGAGGCATATGCAATCACCTTACCGTGTTGCATCAATACGCATCCTAGTCCTCTATATGAAACGTCACTGTAGATGGAAAACCCGTCAGTCCCAGTAGGCAAAGCTAGAATTGGTGCGGACACCAATCAGTTCTCCAATTCTTGGAAACTCCGTTCCTTCTTCTCGTTCCATTCAAATGATGTGTTCTTCCGGGTGAGCTATGTTAGCGGAGTTGCAATCTTGGAGAAGTCCTTCACAAATCTTCGATAATACTCAGCTAAGCCTATAAAACTTTTGACTTCGGTTATATTCGTCGGTCTCGGCCAATTTACAATGGCTTCAACCTTCGAAGGATCAACGGACACTCCATCTACACTGATGATGTGTCCCAAAAATGCTACACTCGGCAATCAAAATTCACATTTTTTTAGCTTAACATACAATCTCTTGTCTCGCAAAGTTTGAAGAACCATCCTTAAGTGATGCTTGTGATCTACAAGACTCTTAGAATACACCAAGATGTCATCAATTAACACAATTACAAAATCATCAAGAAAGGGTTTAAAAACCCAATTCATCAAATCCACGAAAGCGGCAGGTGCATTTGTGACTCCAAACATCATTACCAAAAACTTATAATGACCATATCTAGTTCGGAATGCTGTCTTTTTCACATCACTTGCCCTCACCTTCAGTTGGTGATAACCCGACCTTAGGTCGATCTTCAAGAATACTTGCGCGTCCTGTAGTTGATCAAACAAATCATCTACTTTCGGCAATGGATACTTATTCTTAATGGTGACCTTGTTCAATTCCCGGTAGTCAATGCATAATCTCATAGTTCCATATTTTTTTTTTACAAATAACATCGGAGCACCCTATGGTGAAACACTAGGACGGATGAATCCCTTTTCTAACAAGTTTTAGAGTTGGACCTTCAACTCCTTCAACTCTAAAGGGGACATACTGTATGGAGTTTTGGAAATAAGTCTAGTACCCAGATTAAGGTCAATGTGAAACTCAATCTCCCGGTCCACCAAGGAACCAGGTAGCTCATCAGGAAAGACATCGAAAAATTTTCGGATAACATGGATGTCTTCCAAGGGCAGTGGGGAAACGTGTGTGTCAAAAACGCTACACAAGAATGCATGATTCCTTTTTTGAATTAAACGACGTGCTTGCACAGATGAAATGAGATAGAGTGAAGGCACGACACCAACTCCCTCAAATACAACTCTTGAATGGTTAGAAGAATGAAACACGCCTCGTTTAAGCTCACAATCAATGATAGCACGGTGGGAGGACAACCAATCCATTCCTAAGATAACATCAAAACTTTGCATTTCTAGGGGAATGAGGTTTACAAACATAGGCACATCATTAATAAGAATTTCACAAGAATTATAAATCCTATCACATAACATGGAATCCCCGGATGGCAATGATACTACCAAAATATAATTAAGAGGTACCGGTGATGTATATAAATATTGAGCAAAGAGATATAAAACAAATGAGTGTGTGGAACCAGAATCAATAAGGACGTGTGCAGGCCGACCACAAATAGGAAGTATACCTGACACTATGGAGTCGGTAGCTGGGGTGTTTCCCGGTGTAAGTGCGAAAGCTCGGCCCTGCCATGGTTGATTCTCTCTCCTATTTGCCATAAATTGCTAAACTGAGGCTGATACTGACGCCCCAGATCTTTGAGCCCTGTTCTTCTTCGGATAATCCTTCACTTGGTGACCCTCCTGGCCACACCCATAACAAGCCTTGCTTCCCAAATGACATGCGCCCCAGTGCTTCTTCTGACAATTGGAGCATGTTGGTAACTCACTGGTCACGTCACCTTCTCAGTTAGAGGTAATCCCCTGTGGGGTAGATGAATTCCCACTGGAAGATCCAGAACTTTCCCACTTTAAACTTTGTCCCTTGTCTTAGTCACTTTTCGATCTCTTTTTATTCTTCTCTTGGTATTGAGACATTTCATTATTTGCCATTTCGATAATCGTTGCTTGTTGTACAACCTCTTGATGGGTCCCTAGCCGTAGTATGTCTACTTTGTTGCGAATGTTCCATCGCAATCCTGTCTCAAACTTCCTCGCCTTACGAGTCTCCGATGACACAATACGCGGAGCATATCGTGATACCTCCATGAATTTGGCGTTGTACTCTGTCACAGTCATATTCCCTTGTGTCAAACCAAGGAATTCCGTAGTCTTCTGATATCTAACAGTCTTAGGAAAGTATTTCTCATTGAACACCTCCAGAAACCTAGACCACAACCATAGTGGCTCCGTTGCTTTCTTCAATTTTCATCAAACAAGTGCAGCTCCTTCAAAGGTAAAGGTGGCAAAGGTCACTTTCTGTTCATCTGTGCAAGGCAGCACTTCGAACACTCTCTCTATTCTCAAAAGCCAAGACTTCGCGACCATTGGATCAGGAGTCCCCTAAAAAGTTGGGGGCTTTAACTGTTGAAACTGCTTAATGGTAGTACGTGCCACTACTTCTTCTCTCGGCGCGTGCGCTGCCGGCTGCTCCGGCACATTGGCGGTGTTACTATGGTTATTCTGGACCACTTGCACGAGTCCAGCTAAGATCCTTTCTATGTGATCAAATCGGTCTTCCGGCTCTTGGACCCCTCTACAACCACCTCTTCTCGGCGGCATAGTTATTACAAGCGCACAACAAAACATTAAGCATTTAACATAACACTACATATATTACACCTTGGCTTGTCATTGTACATGTAGCATACATATACATATACACATAGCATATACTTAAGTCAAACCTAGAATCCTATCTAGACATAACTCAATTCTACGGTGTCAACCTGTAGCCCTGATACCACACTGTCACGCCTTATAACCCGATCTATGCGGATATGTGGTACATGACCGGCTAGTAGCAAGACTACCCGATGCCACATTACATAAACTGGTTGATCACCTGTGCATACTCATTTAAAATTTGCGGAATAAAAACTTTTATAGCTTGAAATATAATTCGTGTCATACATGATAAAGCTATGCCTAATTCAAAACATAACATACATAAGGATCTAATCAAGGTTCACTGAAATTATAGCATTATATCATTACAAAACATTGGGTCCAGCCCTCAAACATAATACAAAACATAGGCCCGTGGGCCGTAGATCAAAATCCACGTATGGCCTCGCTCTAGGGCCTTTCAGATTGGCTACCTAAAAAATCATTTGAGAAAACGTAAGCTAATACTTAGTGAATAACAATGATGGATGAGCGAGAAAACATCATGGACTAGCAATTATATCCAACGTACAAGGATAGATAATCATTTATGCATAAGGAAATGAGCTTTTAAACGTTTAAAGCGTAGGCTTGGAACTTAGAAGTAACGTTAACGTCATTTGAAATGTTTCAACATTTCAAAACATAGTATCATAAGAAGAGATGCAACATAACATTGTTCATTTCATATCTTGCTGTAAAACAGGTGAACATATCATAGTTCTCAGTTCAAAACATAAGTGTGCTACAACTTAACATGTGAGCTAGGCTCTATAGTAACTATGTAGGTCACGCTAAGGCTCTTTAGGCCAGGGACGTCTTCCAACATAGATAGTTTATTTTCAGTCCCCTATCGTAGGACTATCGGGCTAGATTAAGGTTTTACCACGAGAAGACCCGAGTTGGCACCATACATTGAAAACTTAACATCTCTTTCATTTAAGCATTATAGTCCATGATTTTTATTCATAACATAAATATAACTTGCATGCATTTGAAATATGATATTTGTAATTGAACATAGCATTGATATATTGAAAATGTGTGGAAAGTATTGCATGATATGGAGGTGAATTTAAAATATTTAAAAATTAATAGAGTTTTACTCATGGCATATCGTTACTCACCTCTCTTCGATAGAATGGGTGGTAGACAAGGCGTTCCTA
Source organism: Euryodendron excelsum (assembly GCA_033060915.1). Taxonomy (NCBI): domain Eukaryota; kingdom Viridiplantae; phylum Streptophyta; class Magnoliopsida; order Ericales; family Pentaphylacaceae; genus Euryodendron; species Euryodendron excelsum. The sequence continues at coordinate 3,211,091 of CM065396.1, forward strand.
CACAAAATGCACGTAGAAGTATGAAAATATCAATATAAGACTCCAAGGCAAAGCAATAACGTAAAACGAATACATAAGGCTGAGGTTTGAACATAAAAGCCGGGACGTCAACTCCTTCATTGCGTCTCAACCACTTCACAAGGAAGAGTTCACACTCTAGGTTAATTCCATTTGAAAATAGGCTTAAAGGGCTTTAATTTGACAGGTCATGGGCAGCAAATGCATTTCGGATGAAGAAGTTATGTCCCATAGAAAATTGACTAAAATTTTGGAAGAAGAATGTTACTGACAGAATTTTGGGTCAACTTCAAAATTCAATATCTCTCAATCTATAAGGATTAGAGTACAAACTTTATATGAATACAAAGATTTATGAATCTACTATCCAATACCAAATGGTGCATCAATCCAAGTTTTTTAGAGAAAATTATGCCCATTTTACGAAACAGTGTCTGAGCTGAAAAGTGAAACCGGGGACTGGACAAAAGTGTCGACTCCAAAGACTAGAGAGTCGACTCCTGAGCAAAAAAAATGAATCTGGGAGTTCTCTGGACAAAAGGGTCGGCTCCAAAAATAAAAGAGTCAACTCCAAAGCTAAATGAATGAATATGGTAATTCTCTAGACAAAAGAGTCGGCTCCAAAGACTAAGGAGTCAACTCTAAAACTAAAAACCCAAATTTCAACCCGAAAAATCTCCAAACCTCACTCAAACCAAAACTAAACTCCATCAAAACTCTCACAAACTCTTCCAATGCTTTTAAGGTCCAAAAATTGACGTAAGAAGATCACAATAACTCAAAATAAAACACTTTAAACAAGTAAATCGAAGGGATCTAGGGTTTTAAGAACCCAAGCCCTAACTTGCATAAGTTGGAGATTTCAATCCCAACTCTCAAATCTTTCAATGGGGCTTACAACACTCTATACTTAGCCAATTTGGGACTCCAAAGAGTCATCCACAACAACTCAACAACACAACTCACAAAGATAGGTACATACACATATACAATTGGAGAAGGAAATGGGACCTTACCTTTCCTCAAGCTTGGTTAAGTTTTCTATTGGCTTCAAACACTTCCTTTAAGCTTTTTCCTCCTTTTTCTCTTCTCCTCTTCTCCTCTTCTCCCTCTCTTCTCTCTCAATTGGTTAAAATATGTGAGTTGTGTGCACATAAGTGTATATAAAATGATACACATGAGAATAATCCCATGTGTCTCACCCATAGGCGTAAGTTACAACATAAGCTCTCATTGGTTATTTTTGACCTAGAAGAAGAAATAATTAACATTAAATATTGCATACACTAGAAATTCTCATTAATATAAATAAATACAGGTTCGGGATATCACTGCCAAACAAGATTGCACAGAAGAGGCACCAAGTCGCACAGATAAGAGAAAGAGGGATTTCTGCACTCAAGAAGAGAAAGGAAGCAAAACCCACCAAAACACTACAAAGGTCTAAAGTCGAGTCCAGACATATAGATACTCAAAAAAGAAGATTCTCAAACTTCACCCTGTTAACACGCCCAAAGAGAGAGTCTCATTCCAGATAAAAAAATGACCTTGCAATAAGATGACTAAACAAGTTGCGAACGCCTCTTGATAAGAGAGCCTGAGATAAGTATTACAATTTTGAGCATGACCATGGCCACAACACGGAGGAATGCTTTGACCTGAATGAACAAGTAGCGGCATTGATAAACCAAGGATGCTTGGAATGATACATGGTTGGTAGACCACAGAATAAACAAGTCCCACAAGGTCCTCGTCTTAGTGAAAAGCATAACCAACCGCCCCACAAAGAAATAATAGTGATAGTTGGAGGATTCGTCTGGGATGGTGAATCGGTTAGCACAACCTGTAAGACCATACAAGGAAGCTCATAGCAGTAGAGGGTTAAGAGATTGCCCATCTACCTCTAATAAATGAATAAGAAAGGAAAAAGAGGATTCTTTAGGTTGAAGCCCCTCCAGATGTCCAAGAATCTAGTTCACATGATCATACTCCTCAACATCAATTGTCGATACAAGACTTCGTAGTGGGGTTGTAAGGTTGTAACGACCTTCATAGTCTAAAGGCCAAAACTTCACAAACTAACTTATAACCACACCCATCCAAGCAAATGGGTCTAAAATTCTTGAGTTCCACATCACCACCACCCTTCTCCAAACTCAACACAATAAAAGACACATTTAAGCTTCTCTCAAAAGTTCCAACAAACTTTTTAACTATGCTCCATCCTCTTAGAAGTAATGTCATGTTATTTGGTCTTGGCAGTTTATCCTAATAATAATCCTTCAATCCCTTCAACTTCTTCTTTTATAATTAATTGAAGTCCTACTAAGGGTGGCCATGGGCCTCATGGCCCACTAGGCCCTCCAAGCCTACTCATCATCTATAGGGCTTGAAAATTTTTTTTAGACCTGATTATATCAAGGGGTGAGCTTGAAAATTTTGTTTAAAACCCATCACGACCCAAAATATATGTAGAATAATGTATTTATATAATTTAATATATCTATATATTTGGATTTTAAGTTATTTAACATTGTTTTTTGAGAAAAAAAATATTTATTAAATTTTTTTGGCTAAAATGGGAGGGCTTCGCATTTAATTTTGATTTTGGCTGGGTTTAGGATTTATTTTGGCTCGATGGAAATTATGTATAAAATAAGCCTGGTCCAACCAATATCCGCTTTAAGTGTTAGCCAATTCCTTACCTCATATAAAGAAAAAAGTTCTAAATCATGAAAGAAAGAGTCTCCTCCCACGAGCCTTGAAGCACAACCTTACACAAACAACACCACTCCCTTATCTCCTCATCCTTCGTGGTCTCCTCCTAATCCCCCACCAAGCTCCCATGATGATTAATTCTTTTTTACAATAATTAGCTAGTCTATGAAGTAATTTGGTATTCATATCACGTTAAGCCATAAAAGCCCTTGACTTATGCATCCAACTAATTTCCTTTACCAATGCAATTCTCTCCAACACCCTTTAGCTTCCTTCCTCCGCACATAAAGCCAATTTTTCCTCCTTTCGTATCCAACTTCTTAATTGTTTCAACACCCTAACCTTACAGAATCTAATTACCTAACTCCTAGTTCTACCTTTTAAGATCTCAATTTTTATGTTTTTGCAATAACAAAGCCAGGTTCCAAATAAACTACTAGATTCTTCACCAATCACCCACTTGCCTAAAAAGAATTCCATTTTCAACCACGTATTCTCAAAATGAATGACTTTTTTCCCATTTTGGGGATCCCCAAAATCCAAAGTATAGTATATGAATTTAAACTGGCTTTGACAAAGCTATTTGAGCAATAGAAGTGTGTGCAGTTTAGTAAATGTTAGTTTCTCAGGAAACCATTATTTGGCTTGTGACATGAAAAATGCTTATTCTAAAAGTTTACATAGTACACGCAACAGGATTTGTTTTGGAGGAAATTTCATCTCTAGGAGTCATGTCATGGCACTTTGAGTTTTGACTCTCCACATGCTTCTGACTTGGATTGGTTTTGATACTATTATGTCACGATTCAAGATCCACATATTACAATATTGTCCGATTTGCACCTTGACATGCACTTCTTTAAAAACTATTGTACCAAATAAATATGAGTGCCTGCATATATAATATTTTCCCTTTCTTTTTTCAAGAAATGTGGGATCATAACATATAACCTTTGAACCAGTCTGCCATTGCCTTAACCTATTAGGTATCTCATCCTGTCCATGTACAACTGCTCAGGTCTTACAAGTCAGATAAATGGCAGGTGACGACAAGTAAACCTTGGCAATTTTGTTGGTCACGATCAACGTGCCATTGTTATTAGGAAAAAATACTTTTATTCTCTTGCCAAGGGGCATTGCTTGGTGCAATGCTAAAGCTCTAGCTGCAAGCATGAAAACGTGGATTGAAGTCTAAGAGCAGTCACTTTGCACATATAATGCAAAGAATAGGTCTTTCATGCACCCCCCAGTGTCCTGATTGATGGAGTCCGAAATTAATAATGTCCTTATGTTCTATGCCTTTACGAAAAAAAAAAAGAATGCTTTTGAAAAGAGTTTTGGTATTCTCTATTATTGGAAAGTTTGGTATATCTTTAAAATTTTTTAATAAGATGAGCATGGTTTTAGGTCATTTATTTTTCTAATGTGAGTTATAGTAATAAGCAACACTGATGCTTTTACAAATAGTCCACTTTTGATCATGATAATAGTCTAACTGGGGTTAGCTGCATGGATGCTTTTCTTTCATCCACTATTTAACCTTCGATTGTTCTCTCTCTTATTGTAAATGCATTAACAAAGAACTTGATTTATGTGTTTGTATTGTGGCTTCTTAATCGTCTCCTTGGTTATTCTTCATATTGTAGCTCAGAAAGGTCATCTTGAGAAGAAATAAATTTGGCAGCTGTTAGGATATGTATACGCAATAACTAATTTATTGATTTTGAACTAAAAAAATTTAGATAATAATGTTAGTGGCAGTAGTAGTTTAGGATTATCTCTCTTCTGCTTCCTGTCATAATAATGGGTTTTCCTCACCTATTCAACAATCTCATCCATGGCTCTTATAATTAACATAAGCTCTCTAGTGAATAGACCTGTTATAGTTATCTATGCAATGATATTGTTTATGGGCATTGTACCCTCTCTCATTGGCTAAAATTTTTCATATGATGAGCTTTTATTAATTGATTTTTTTATTATTATTAAAAAAATGTCTAAATTGGATACTGTTATCAAACAAGCATTATAGGCTAAATTTGGTAATGTGATCATATTGGGTGAGCCTATACACACCTATTGACATGTTAATGTGGTTGGACAACTAGTGTATGCTTGATTTGAGTCTGATACAATTGTATTATAGGTGGATAGCTTTGAATCCTATATACAATGGTCCCCTCTCCATTCTTAAGTAAGATTGATTTATCCATCGAGAGCTATTATGGAGCAGGAGAGGAAGACCTAGTTCTACTTTCAAGAATAAATTCATTCAAAAATCTAACAAATTACTCGCAGTTTCTACAATTTAATTTGATGTTTTGAATCCACATACATGTTATTATAGTTCTTACTTTATTCACTCAGAAATTGCAAGCTGACAAACCGGACATTGACTGTTGGTCCTTACCCATGACAGAATGCAACCTTCATGAAAAATATGACTGTTACATATTTTTGAAGAATGATCAAAGAAAACATGTAGTGGATGTGAAGAAAGGAATCCCATTCTTTCCCACTACTGTTACATATATTCTTACTTTGCAGTGGTAATATAGTGTGAAGTAACTGCACCCTCTTTAAAGTCGTACCACATCACTAGATGATGCTCATCGTGTCACTGGCACTCAATCAGCCACATGACCCCTCTAATTTTTAAATTAGCTTCCTTTTTATACAGATCAAACTTTACATCTTCAGCTCCTCAACATGGGTTCTTAGTTTCTTACATCTTCAGACAAGTGGCACATACCATGTGGTGTCTCAATTTTTTGAAAAAAGCAAAACTACAAAAGATTATTCCAGAATGCTACGCTAATCTACAGATTTTTAGACTACTCTCTCTCTCTCTCTCTTCCAATTTCTTGTACATTATTATAAATAGTAGAGAAACAGAGAGAAGGAGAAGAAAGAGAAATATATTGATACAATTATGTTATATATAGTGACGTATTTACAATCAATTACAAAGAGAAATATATAGAGAGGAAGAGAGACACAAATTGGCCATTGATCATGGCACCGCCTTTGACAACGGCCAATCTGTATTTGACGAGAGTTTTGACAATTGAAACTTTGACAATGGAAGCTTGAGAAGTTGGACAATGGCCAATCTGTGTACATATTAACAGCCTTATGCAAACTCAATATGGTAATGTAGAAACCAAATTGAGTTTGGAAACCAAATCATGAAATCGTCCTAAGGGATGAGACTTGGTGAAGATATCAGCAGTTTGAGTAGTAGATGGCATAGAGAGAAGATGAATTGTGCCACTCATGACATGCTGATGAATGAAATGCCAGTCAATCTCAATGTGCTTAGTACGATCATAAAACACATCATTATGAGTTATCATGATTGCACTACAATTGTCACAATGAAGAACAGTAGCACCAGAATGAGAGACACTCATGTCTTGAAGTAACCATCGAAGCCAAAGAAGTTTCTGAGTAGTATCAGCCAGAGCACGATACTCGGCCTCAGTGCTAGAGCGAGCGGTAAGAGTCTGCTTCTTACTATGCCAAGAAATAGGAGAATTGCCAAGAAACAAGCAGAATCCTATAGTAGAACGACAATCAATAAGGTCATCAGCCCAATCAACGTCAGAATAGGCATGAAGTTGTAGAGAGGAGTGACGAAAATAATGTAGACCATGAAAAAGAGTTCCCTTAACATAAGGCAAAATGCTAAGAACTGCAGCATAGTGAGTGGAGCGAGGCAATGACAGGAACTGACTAACGAGGTGAACAACATGAGCAATGTCAGGATGAGTAATAGTAAGATAGACAAGACTGCCAATAGAGAGTAGCGTTAGATAGAAGCTCACCATCCAGAAGAATAAGACACACATTAGCTTCTAAAGTGTTAGGGATTTATACTAAAAGACATGCTATCTGTAATGGCTTTAGTATTTATTAATAAATTAGTTATTCCATTTTAATGAGAATCTGTGTGAGTAATGGTCGCATTACATTATTTATTTAATAATTATGTATGTGTGTCTCTTATTCTGTATAGTAGATGATTTGGTGTGTAGAGTACGGCTTATACACGGAAGATCATATCAGCGATTTTTATGCAATATAAGCTTATCGTTCACAGTCTCATATGGAACTGGACACACCATCAGTAGGACTGTAGCACAAGATTTTAATAGATCTGTCTTGACTATGGAGAACGGTATAGTTTCAACTCCTTGTACTAGTACACTTTTGTCTGTATTGAACAGGACCGTGTTGAGATAATTATTTTTATATTGACTATATGAAACAATTAATACCTCATGATTATTATGAGTGCTTATACTCTTAATCCTAATATAATAAATAGACACGTGCATGTAGTGTTATTGTTTTGATTCACAGAAGAGTGAGATTCTTTGAGAGTCAATAAAATCAGTGAATTGGACAATAACATTACGAGTATGGTGAATCTTAATTATTGATAGAACCCACATCCCAGTGTAAGGATTGATGATGCCCCATTGAGAAATCTTATAAGTTTTGATTATGTCAAACCCTATAGGTGTATTATGAATCTGACATATCAAATAAGTTAAATAAACGGTCTCAAGTAATTAAATAAGTCTATTAAATTTAATTGTCAGTAATTTAATTTAATAGACGGGTATCTGTAATCTTAACGTAGAGAGATAAATAAGCATTTAATAATATAGAGCTCGAAATATAATTCCTAGTATGACAAGGAGTGCAATTATAATTCATTAGTGGTATAAATAATAATTTACATAAATAGGGATTAATCTAGGTTAGATTAAGAATCCTTATTTGTATAGATGGCCCTAGTTATACTAATTCTATAGTCCCTATTGTAACCTCTATATATACGTACTTTAAGAGAAGATAGGGTTACACTTACTCATAAATGAGCAATACACGTTTTGTGAGGAAGAGAAACCCTAGCAGCTGCAACACCACTCTCTCTAGAGTAAGCGTATACGAAGGATACAACAAAAATTCGAAGGTTGAGTTCAAGCAGTTGATTCGTGCTTGTTACTGTTACTTGTTATTCGGAATCAAATCAGAGAGATCTTGAAGGTATGATTCTAATCACGTAGATTAGGCTATGCAAATCAGATCATAATTTTTGGTAGTATACGTATGTACTATAGCCAAGTCGTGAAAAATTTCATAGTTCCCAGTACAAAGGTGTGAAAACAGTCTTACTATCATTGAGACTAGCACGAGTAAGAAGATGTGAGGCATACTTAGCTTGAGAGAGAGAGAGTAATCAGTAGAAGCAGAAGATGTCTCAAGATCAAGGAAGTAACTGAGAGGACTAAGATCTTTCATCTCAAATTGTCTGCTAAGAAAAACCTTGAGCTCAGAAATACCATATACATCATCTCCAGTGAGAGTCATATCATCCATATAGAGTAGTAGGAGAACAGTGCCACACGTAGTTTTGTGAACAAAAAGAGCAGAATCATAATCACTAAAAGAGAAGCCAAGCTCACTAATGGTGGAACTGAATTTAGCATACCATGCACGAGGAGCTTATTTAAGACCATATAGAGCACGACGAAATTTGCTGACCTGATGTGGAGAGTGAGGAGAATCAGGAGGAGGCTGCATATAAACTTTCTCAGAGAGATTACCATTAAGAAAAGCATTTTTGACATCCATCAAATACAAACATCACTGCCGGATAGCAGCAACTGTAATAAGTCTCCGAACAGAAGTGAGACGAGCAACAGGAGCAAAGGTCTCCTCATAGTGAATGCCATACTCTTGAGTGAAACCTTTGGTAACTAAACGGGTTTTGTAACGTTTCAAAGAACCATCTGAACGGGTTTTGATCTTATAGACCTATCGACACCTAATCACAGATTTACCAGAATGAAGATCAACCAAGTCCCAAGTGTGAGTCTTGGCTAAAATTTGTAATTCATCATCCATAGCTTGCTGCCAAAGAGGGTTAGAATTGGCCTCGCGATAGAAGCAAGGCTCGTGATGAGCAAGAATGGTGGAGAAACAGTGATAATCATGAAAGTAAAGAGGAGTCTCCGCTACCCGAGCAGAATGCCTGATAGTGGGCTCAGTAGATGAAGAGGGCAGAGATGGATTAGACAAGGAAGAGCTAGTAGGAGGAGCAGGATCAGTAGATGAGGACTTCTCTGAATAGACAGTAACAGGCAGTACAGTAGGTGTCTCAATAGTAGGTACATTAGTATTCTCAGGAAAGAGCTCAATAGTAAGATTAGTGAAGTAAAAAGTGAAAGAAGAAGAGGATAAATGAAATAAGGATAAGGAGAAAAATGTCTTATATTCCCAAATGATAACATGACAAGAGATATGAAGACGTTTAGACAAGGAATCCAAATAACGATAACCTTTGTGCTCAATCCTGTAGCTTCAAAAGCAGCAAAGACAAGCTCAAGGCTCCAATTTGGTGCGCTCATAAGCATGAAGTAAGACAAAACAGGCACACACAAAAACACGAAAAGATTGATAATCAGGAGAAGTACCATACAGACGCTCATAGGGAGTGAGGTTACCAAGAGGAGCTGAAGGTACGCGATTAATTGTGCAAGCAGCAATAAGAGCAGCTTCACCCCAAAACTGTTCAAGATAAGAGGCAGAGAGAAGAAGAGCACGGGTTGTATCAAGGAAATGACGATATTTTTGTTCAGCACGACCATTTTGTTGTGAAGTACTAGGACAAAAACGATGAGGAATGGTCCCATGCTCACAGAGAAAGGCAAGAAAAAAGTTGTCACAATATTCCTGAGCATTGTCAGACCGAAAGATCTTGATGTCACGAGAGAATTATGTTTTGACCATGCGAGCAAAATCATAATAAGTTTATTGAAATTGAGCGCGATTTTACAAGATATAAATCCAGGTATATCTAGAGAAATTATCAACAAATATAACAAAATACTTGGATCCTCCCATAGTAGAAGTGGGGAAAAGACCCCAAATATCAAAGTGGACTAAATCAAAAGGAGCTACAAAAAGAGAAGTATTGTTATTAAAAGATAAAGCCAGTTGCTTGGCAAAAGGATTGACAATGAATATGTTTATTGGGGACAGAGCCTAAAACACTCTGAGATAAAAGAAAGCATAAACGACCTATAAAAACATGACCTAAACGTGAGTATCAGATATCAGGAGAGGAGTTTGGAGCAAATGAAGCCCTAGTCAAGGTGACAGCAGTAGTCTGAGTAGGCAAATGAAGGTGAATGAGCTGAAACAGGCAACCATGTTTACGGCCTATCCCAAGAGTTTGTCCCGTCTTTAGATCCTGCACAACACAACCAGTAGAAAAGAAAAGGACAATAATGCCAAGATCACATAATTGGCTGATAGAGATAAGATTCAATGTGAGTTTAGAAATATAATAAGTATGAGGAAGTGTAAGAGTGGAAGTGGAGACATGACCAATATAGTCAATAGTCATAGGTGATTCATCAGCAGTATAAATGATATGAAGAGTAGATATAGAGGATTTGAAAGAGAAAGTAGATAAATCAGAAGTCATATGATTACTACACCCTGAATTAAAGAACCACAAAGAAATGCTTGAAGTGGTAGACAGAGCAGTAGAGGGTGGATTACTAGAGGTAATCATGAACTGCTAAAAGAGTGTAGAGAGATCACTGACATTGATCATAGAGGAGGAGGAGGGAACATCAGAATCCATAGTAGTGGCAGCGACAGATTGAGGGCGAAAGTCTCGGCGGTGAGGATTTTTAGGACAGTCACTACGATAGTGACCAGGGCTACGCTAATGACAATGTTGGCAGATCCGAATAGGACAAGTAAGTAGACGATAATTAGTAGCATGGCAAAATGTACAGGCATCGTTTCGAGATAGAGGATTGAAAGATGTCCTAGAAAAGTTACAAGAACCACCAGAAGCAAACTAATCTTGAGAACTACCTGAAAAACCTCTAGATCGAGAGCTAGAGGTGGCAAGAACTGTGTCTGCAGGTGGCGATTAGATAAGACCAAGGCGAGTCTCCTCAGAGAGGAGCTCAGAAATAATCTATTTCAAGGAAGAGAGAGGAGAGCGATGCAGAAAAGAGACTCGAACAGGCTCAAAGACATCAATGAGAACCATGAGAAACATAATCAGGCGCTGCTGATCTCAGTAGCGAGCAAATTGAGCAGTATTATCAATACAGGTCCAAGTAGGTTCAGATGGAGTCAATTGATCTCATAAAACATACATCTGAGATAAGAAGGCATTGATAGACTGGCCAGATTCTTGTTTCAGACGATGCAGAGAAATCAGAAGTTGGTACTGATGAACAAGATCTGTAGTAGTGTAACGTTAGGTTAGAAAGATTCAGATGGAGTAAGTAGTGTCAACGCGTCCGAACTGGAGGCTTATGGAAGGAATGGACGTATTTCTAAACCAGGTGATGATCTGATGATTTTTACTGTCCCAATCCTCAAGTCGTTCAGTGTATACTGTAGACATTTCAGTGTCACTTTTAATAAGTGCTTGAATATCTTCAATGACGTAACGCCAAATTTTCATCCTTTGAAGAACCTTGACATGGCTTGAAACCAGGGAATGTAATTAGAGTCTTCCAAACTGACAACAATAGGTTTAGATACCTCAAGACGCTCTATAGTACAGTGAAGTGGGATAACATAAATAAAAGGAAAAGATCAACAGTGAAAATGCTTCCAATATAGAAGAAACAATATTAACCCAGCAGAATTTGGCCAAACCGAGAGCAGAATCAAATTCAGGAGGCCAAAAATAGCCATGAACCAGTCTGAAACCAGTCCGAAAAAAGTCAAATAGAACCTGAACCAACCAAAAATAAGAAAAAAAACTGTTCTAAATTGGTTCAGGTGGACCAAAAACAGACGCGAATTGGGGGCTGGGCGGCTAGGGCTGACATCAGCGCTGAGGCGTGCGCGTGGGGGAGCTCGTGAGGGTGCGTGGGCGCGTGCGCATGGAGCGGCAGTGCGTGAGGGTGCATGGCTAGAGCACTACGCGTGAATCTTACACGCAAAACTTCAGACGACGCGTGGGGGCGCATGTGGTGGTTTCTGAGGATGGTTTTTGTTCAACTGGACTCGAGTCGTGGAGAAAAATCTGATGGTGTGATCAAATTTGACATTCAGACAGTGTTGTTGTTGGCAGAAAACCCAAAAAACGCAAAAACAGGCCAAGAAAGCAGAGCAATGTAAGAAAAAATTTGTGGTCACCAGATCTTCGACTCTAATACCATGTTACAATTGGTAGAGAAACAGAGACAAGGAGAAGAAAGAGAAATATATTGATACAATTTTGTTGTATATAGTGATGTATTTACAATCAATTATAGAGAGAAATATATAGAAAGAAAGAGAGAGACAGATTGACCATTGATCATAGCACTGCCTTTGATAATGGCCAATCTGTATTTGACGAGAGCTTTGACAATTGAAACTTTAACAATGGAAGCTTGAGAAGTTGGACAATGGCCAATCTGTGTACATATTAACATACATAACTAGGAAAAATTAAAGGGAAGATTCAGCAGAAGCAAGTCCGGCTGAAGGTATTATGAGGCCGAAAGTCACAACTTTTAACAAGACTTTTATTAAAAAGATTCGAGGCTTTTTACATTTTTAATATTGTAAGTGGGATTTCTGATAAGGCCTGGCCGATCACTCAAACCAATATCAATGAGCTCCAACTTGCTGTAAGGAGACAAAGGGGTTAGAATAGGTCAACCCTCTTTGGGCCGATCACACTCTGACGATTAAGTTAGCAATCTTAACTGAGAATTGAATGAAAATACAAACAGTGTATGCTTAGAAATCAATTGTCCATACCTTACTCCTTGAGGCTCCAGTGTTTATAATGTAGTGTTCTCTATCCAATCTACTCTGATAATCATGACCTATCTTGTAGGCTCGTGCCGGCTAAAGTTGGCTGATCGGACAGATATTAACCTTTATCGCCATGCTCAAGTTCAACTGACCGGATGTGAGCCATGCGTGTGTCTGCTGCGTCTCCTCCACATTAAATGCTAATATCACAATATTAAATGCTCTAATATCCCTCATGATAACCACAATATTATGGGCTGTATAGGTCTTGCGGGTTTAAGCTGTTTTTCACTATTTGGGCTTCACTTATAATGTTGTCTGGGCTGTTTAATATAAGTCGGACTCACCCTTATGGGTTGGGCCAGAGTTTATTTGACCCACAATTGCCCCTCAACCCTAACGCCTGTTGGTAGGGGCTGGGCCTGATGTATCATTGCCCTGATGTCAGCTATCAGAGATAGTTTAATGCGACGTGACCGTTGAGTAGCCAAAACCTGTTGCTGCCGATTCGAAATTCCTTGTAGACGGAAGGGGTTTGGCTTACAGTTAAGCGCAGAACACTCCCTCATTTTGCATCTGTTTCTTTTGTGAAGATTGTCGTTCTGTAATTCCTTCTTTTTTCTCCTCTTACTTGCTTTTCCAGTGAGTAAACCCTAGGAGTCTTTACCCCTAATTCGTAATGGATTCTCGTCTTAGGAATATGCTTGTGTCCTCCGATAGTATCGCGGCGTTAGAGACCCAGTATGATTTTCTGGCAGGTGTAGATATTAGGTTAATCGGCCCTAGGGACAATGGTTGGGTAGTGACGGAAGAGGGGACCCCCTTCCCTCTTATTGCCATTGTTGAGGGAGGACTCCGCTTCCCCATTCATCCTTTTTGACCGAAATTCTCAATCACTACGAAATCGCTTCAATCCAGCTTGCACCTAATGGGTATAGGATAGTGATGGGGGTGATTGAGTTGAACAGAAAGTTGGGTTTGAGCTTAGGGCTTTACAAGTTCGACTACTGCTACTCAGCAGTGGAAGTGAACATTGCTCAAACAAACAACCATAGATACTATTTTAAGGTTAGGGCTAGCATAAAGAATTGGTTTAGTTTCTTCCCAACTCGGGAAAGCGGATTGACGATATTATAGTTAAGGTGAGGGCCCTTGGGAGTTTAGGGATGTCCCAGTAAAGTTAGCCCCACCAACTCGATGCCCCAGGGTCCCGAAGAAAATAAGTCGATCTCCTCTCCCTCGATCTGGTATAAGCTTCTTCTTTTTATCTATTTGAAATTTCATGTAGTTCTAACTCATCACCCTCTTATTCTTGCTTTACAGCCAATTTTGGTGTCAGGGACAAGGATACTGAACTTCTGGGGGGTAGATCTGAACGCTTAAGACATTGCCTAGGCGTACAATGGTGAAGGAGCATTAGCCCGGATCGAATGAGCTGCTCACGTTTTGTTGGGATACCCAGTTTGGTATCAGTCCTTTACAGCGATATATCGAGTTGCCGCCCTAGTTCTCGCAGCGCAGAAGGCAAAAGGAAGTCTACATGAGATCGGCGAGTACCCGGCATTGCTGCCCCCACCCCCTGCCGCTTTTACTGCTGTGCCTATAACTACCATCGCTGAAGGAGACATGGTCCCCAAAGTGTGCGATCTATCGCTAGCACTAGGAGGAAGGGTCTCTAAGAAGAAGAGAGGGGTGGCCTCATCATCTGTCACCACCACAGCTCCTGCTAATGACATTAGCATTTCTCTTCCTCCTACTGTGCAACCCGGCACCAAAGCTCCTGTCATCCCCGAGGTGGTTGAGCTGGACGACTCCCTTAAACCCCAAGAGAAAGTGAAGAAGAGGAGGCGGGTGAAGGTCGCCGAGAAAGAGGCCGCTCATGCCAAAACAGTGGAGTTCGCTACTACCCCCTCTTGTGTCGGTAGAGAATGACTCAAAGGGCAAAGGCAAAATGGATGAGCCGATACCCGAGGAGTTTATAGCTCAGCCGAAGGTTATTGGTCAGGCCATGACCGTCCAGGAGTCAATCCTAAACTATGCTGGCATGGTTGTTGGGGCTCTTCAGGCCATGGTGCCACCTGAAGACGTCAAGGAGTTGAGCGAAATTGACGATAGGGACTTGCTGGCAGGCGCCATCCATTCGTCCCTGGTGGTAAGAGATCTTTCCCCTTCTTTCTTTCTGGGTCGAATCTTTTGTTGAGCTTTCCATTTGATTTTTGCCATTCTTTGTCCTACATAGGGAGCAATCCAAGGCCTGGAGATCTTGCATCGATTCGACACTTTGCAAGATCGGCACATTAACTTGCTGACGCATTATGAGCGGCTGAAGTGCAGTTTTCATACGAGAGAGATCTTGAGGCTAGAGGCTTCCACATGGAATTTCCGGATCAACAGGTCCTTCTCAAAGAGACACAAGCCAGTTACAAACAAAAGAAGAAAGATTTTGATGAAGCTAAGGCTGAAGCTACCGATCTGACAGCTACGTTGGCCAAAGTTGAGAAGTCAGCATCCGAAGCGAAGGCTACTCTGGCTAAGTCTCTACTAGAGGTGGAGAGACTGAAGAAGGATGGCGAAGCTCAGTACACTAAGGGCTTTGAAGACACTGGGGATCAATATGAGATCTAAGTGAAGAAAATTGCTGAAGGCGCTTTCCAAAATGGCTGGGCGTCAACCTGAGAAAGTCAAAGCTGAACAGATTTTTCTCCCTTTGGATGGAGATTCTTGCTTGGGTTGTTGCCGAGCTGCGGTACAAGGATGAAAAGGACGTTGACGCTCAAGGCGGAGGGGCGAACACTGGCTTTGAAACCGGGGTAGTTAATGAAGTCAATCTTGCGGAGTTGCCTATAGCTGATCTTCCACCAACCACCGAATTACCTCTGGCTGACCTACCCCTTGCCGAGCCTCCACCCACTGAGTTGTCTTTGTCTACGCTGCCCCTTGTTGAGCCTCCAGCCATTGAGCTACCTTAGGGGTTTCTTTTTTGCTTTTGTAAACCCAACTTTGTAATTTTAATTTTTTACGAATGAATATTTTTTTCACTTGTTGTCTTTTGTGTGCATTTTCTTTGATAGATAGTTTAATTTATAATACAAACATCTATGCTAATTTGCCAAAGACAAAGTATTCTAGATAAGTGAGGAAAATAAAAGGTTTTCATTCGCTTGTCGAGCTGCCATACTTGGACAAAAAATTAGTTTTAGCGAAGAAGATGACTGCCTTAAGTTATAAATTGTGGCCCCCTACTAGGCCAATCCTACCAGACTTGGGTCGAGCTAAGTCAAGATACTTATCTTTTTATTCCTCAGTTTTTGTGGCTTTCCTGCCGATCTTCTTGACTTAGGCACGACCAAGGTGGGTCTTGGTTATAAGCTTGTTTATAAGAGCTATGGCTTTCGTGTAGCCGACCTGCCCAATGTTAGATAAGACCAAGTTTTCTTGGATACTTGGTCTTGTGTGACCTTCATTGGCCGACCAGGCTATGAATAGTCTAAGACCAAATTTTTACACTTAGTTTTTATGACCTTCATTGGCCGACCTGGCCATAAATGGTCCAGGACCAAATTTTTACACTTGATTTTTATGACCTTCATTGGCCGACCTGTCCAACTTGGACAATACTAAATTTTTACACTTGATTTTTATGACCTTTATTGACCAACTTGACCATAAATGGTTCAGGATCAAGTTTTTACAATTGGTCTTTATGACCTTCATTGGCCGACCTAGCCATAAATGGTCCAAGACCAAGTTTTTACACTTGATTTTTTCTTTCTTCAGTGCTTTGTGTTTTGTAGTAGCATCAAACAAATAGATTTGTTCAAATGACTTCAAATTCTTATTGATCACATGAAGTTTCAGAAGAAGTAGACATTGCTAAGTTGCTACATCACATAGGAGTCAATTCTACTGGTAAAGCTTCTTCAAGTTGTTGGCATTCCAGGGCCAGGGTAGCTGTCTTCCCTCTTCAACAATTTTCAGTCGGTATGCCCCCACGCTGATTTGGGACGCCACTCGGTAGGGATCCTCCCAATTGGGACCGAGCTTGCCATCTATTGGATTCTTCGTTACCCCTAATACTTTTCGCAACACTAAATCTCCTGGTGTAAAGGTTCTTGGACGAACCCGTTTATTGTAAGAGCAATTTAATTGTTGCTGATATCCGGTGAGTCTAATCAAGACAGCTTCCCTGTTTTCTTCAGCAACATCCAGATCTCTGACACGAGTTTGGTCGTTAAGTCCAGTATTAAATGCTGTCGATTTGATCGTTGGTAGCCCCACCTCCAAGGGTATAATTGCTTCTACTTCGTAAGCCAAAGAAAAAGGGGTTTTGCCGGTAGACCTCCTCGGGGTAGTTCTATAGGACCATAGGACGCTGGGCAGTTCCTCCACCCATTTTTCTTTAGGGTTTTCTAGCCGCTTTTTGATCCCCTTCATCATAGTCTTATTTGAAATTTCGGCCTGCCCATTGCACTGGGGATAGGCCGGTGTTAAATAGTAGTTTTTGATTCCAAGTTCCTTGCAGAATGACCTAAACATGTTGCCATAGAATTAGGTGCCGTTGTCTGAGACAAGTGCACGAGGTATGCCAAACCTCGTTATTATGTTTCTCCAGGTGAATCTTTTGGTGTCCATCTCTCTGATGGTTGATAGAGGCTCTGCTTCCACCCACTTAGTGAAGTAGTCTGTTACCACAATGAGAAACCTCTTATTCCCTGGAGCTCAAGGCAGAGGCCTTATAATATCCAGCCCCCATTGGGCAAAAGGCCAAGGGCTGGTTATAGTAGCGAGATCCTCAGCAGGCTGATGTATAATTGGGGAATACCTTTGACATGTTTCACATTTCAACACGTATTGGGCCACATCTTTTTGCATATAAGGCCACCAGTAACCTTGTGAGATAGCTCAGTAGGCCACCGATCTCCCACTAACATGACTTTCACAGATCCCTTCGTGAATTTCGAACATGATGTCCTGCACTTTTTCCAGGTGAACACAGTACAAGTAAGGACCAATGAAAGATCTTTAGTAGAGTTCCTTGGTTGGTGACAGCCAGTATCTGAGGGCTTTATGCCTGATTTGTCTAGCTTCATTCTTGTCTTCGGGGAGTTCGTCCTTGTCCAGATAGGCGATGATTGGGTCCATCCAGGATGGTCTCAACTATTCAATTGCTAGGGCTTGATCCTCTTCTTGAAATATGCTAGGACTGGCTAGGGTCTCTACATGGATCGTTCTCTTTAAGCCTGACTTCAGGGCTGTCACAAGCATTGTTAAGGCATCGGCATGAGCATTATTTGTCGCGACCAATTTGGTGAAGCCTATATTTGCTGAATTTGAACAAAAACTCTTTTGATTTGACCAAGTATTGTGCCATTATGTTGTTCTTTGCTAATACTCTCCTGTGATCTGATTCACTACTAACTGGGAGTCTAAGTAGATTATGATTTCAATAATTTTGAGATCGAGAGCTCGGCGTAGCCCGACGAGCAGAGTTTTGTATTCTGACTAGTTGTTTGAAGCAGTAAACTCTAGTTTGATGGCCTACCCCAATACCGTACCTTCTGGTGTAATGAGGACTATCCCCGATCCTACCCCCTGGTCATTAGATGCTCCGTTAACAAATAGTTTTCGATGATCATCATTTTTCCAAAGATCTAATGGGAAGTGATTGTTGTGAAGGTCTGTAGATGGTGCCAAATTGTTTTTCTATGGCAATTTAACAGAAAATTCAACAATAAAGTTGACCAATACCTGCCCCTTGACTGTTGATTGTGGCTGGAACTTGATGTCGAATTCTCCCAGCTCAACGGCCCACTTAGCTATCCTGCCAGAGAAGTCGGCCCTCCTCAAGAGTGGTTTTAGTTGGTGGTCGGTGAGAACGTTGATGGTGTGGGCCCTAAAGTAGTGTATCAGTTTACGTGACGCTACTACTAGTGCAAGGACGAGTTTCTCCAACGGTAGATACCTACTTTTTGCCCCTAGGAGAGTTTTGTTGACATAGTAGACCGGCTTCTGCTGCCGATCTTGCTGTCGAAGTAGTACAGCACTAATCGCATGCTCTGACATTGCCAGATAAAGATAGAGCTCTTCATGCTTCGATAGGGTAGAAAGTAAGGGAGACTGGCTAAGGTACTTCTTCAAATCTACTAAGGCTTGATCACATTCCTGAGTCCAACTGAATCGATCTTGTTTTTTGAGAAGCTAAAAGAAAGGTCGGCACTTGTCTGAAGATCAACTGATGAATCTGTTGAGTGCTGCTGCCATGCCAGTCAGCTTCTGTACTTCTTTAGTATTCCTTGGAGAGTGGACATTATGAATAGCACTGACCTGCTGCAGGTCCACTTCAATACCCCGATGTGTAACCAAGAATCTCAGGAACTTTCCCGAACTAACCCCAAACACACACTTGGAGGCATTAAACCTCATTTTGTACTACTTCAGAATGTTGAATATTGCTGTCAGGTTACCCAAATGATGGATGCCGAGCTTACTTTTAATCTCCATGTCATCGATGTAAACTTCCATGGTGATACCGATATGATCTTTGAACATTTTAATGACCACACGTTGATAGGTGACATCGGCGTTCTTGAGTCTAAAGGGCATTACCTTGTAATAGAAGATGCCCCTTGAAGTTATGAAAGCGGTCTTCTCTTAGTCGTCTTCATAGAGTGGGATGTAATGATACTCACAATAAGCATCCAGGAAGCTCATTCTTTCAAAACCAGTCGTTACATCTACCAGCTGGTCAATTTTGGGCAGAGAGAAAGGGTCTTTGGGGCATGCCTTGTTTAGATCAGTGAAGTCAACACAAACTCTCCACTTGTTGTCCTTCTTTTTTACAACAACTGTGTTTGACAACCAACGTGGATAGTAAACTTCTCTAATCGCACTAGCATCAATGAGCCTTTCAACTTCTTTTATGACAGCATCCATATGTTGCATGGCTGCTCTACTGAAGGAAGTATTGCTTGGCAACCACTTGATCCCATTTTATCTCTTACACCCCCTCTGGGGATAGGAATCGAATCAACTGGTGATAGAAAAAGGGGATAGCCTTCATGAGATGCAACCATGTTCGGCCCATGATTGCATTGTACGGGGATGGTACGCTGACCACCAGGAATTCTGTCTGTAGAGTAATCCCTCTCGCAGTTACAGGGATAGTTACTTTCCCAAGTGGCCAAACTAGGTCGGAGCTAAACCCAATTAATGGTTTAAGTGAGGGCTGGAGGTCGACATCAGCTCTAATTTCTTAAATAGGTCGTAGTACATAATCTTGGAGAAACTCCTCTGGTCAATGAGCAACCTCTTCACGTCACAACCTGCCATTCGTAGAGTCACGACCAGTGCGTCATTATGGGGAGTCTGAACTCTCATGAGATATTCATCAGTAAAGGTTATGGTCGCAGTATCACTGCTGAACTTGACTTTTTTTAGAGGAGGGCCTATCTGCATCACCTCTCTTAAGTGCACGACCTTTTGTATATTGGCCAAGTACCTGTGCTGGTGAATAACTTCTGATTTTGCTGATCCATGTAGCACACTGATCACGCGGACTGGTTCGACTCTGTCCTCTTTTTGCGCCCCGGGGGGGGGGGGCCTCCAGCCTTGGCTGCTCGGCCTCCCGTTTTGTCTTCTCTTTGTTGATATACTGATCAAGGTGATGAGCGTTCGCCAGATCCCCAAGGTGACTTTTTAGATGTCGACAATTCACTGTTTGATGCCCCTTCTCCTTGTGATTAGAGCAAAACTTCCCTTGGTCTTGGGCTGTAGGGACTCCTCCCAATTTTAGAGGCCATTTGAAGAATGGCTTATCGAGGATTTGAAGCAAAATTTTATAAATAAGTTCCTTGAAGACGGTGTAGATCCCATTGTTTGTCTTTTTACCCCGACTGTTGTTGTCCTCTCGGCAAAGCTTCTTTGCGTCCCGTCCATTCTTCTTTTCAATGATAATGTCGACCTTCTCAGGGGCGAATTGTGGTACATCTTCTTCCAATCTCGCATATCGCTCGATTCTTGACATTAACTCTTGCACCGTGAGGGCTGGCTTCTTCATTAAGGACTATCACAGGTGATGCTCTCTGGGTAAGCCGATCTTGAACTGAGTTATAGCCACCTGCTCGCTGCACTCGTCAATCTCATTGTAGGCCTCCCAATAGTGCTGCACATATGCCCGTAATCCTTCTCCATCATTCTTCCGTAAGGTGAGTAGGAAGTCTACCTCCCTAGGTTGCTTGTTGTTAGCTATAAAGCAAGTAATAAATAGTTCAGCAAGCTGTCTCCAGTTTGATACTGATTTGGACGAAAACTTGTTGAACCATCGTAGGGCCACCTCTCCCAGACTGGATAGGAAAACTTGACATATCAAGGACTGATCTCCACTCCAAAGCGCCATCATTTGCTTGTAGTGCCAGACCTGACTGATTGGATCAGTCTTTTCGTTGTATAGTGTGAACTTTGGTGGGGCAAACTTTCTTAGAGGTTGGCGGCTCTCAATCTCCTTCGTGAAAAACATGGATGCTATCTGATCTAGGGCCCTGCTGACTATATCATGTGCAGTACAAACTTTGGGGAGCTTCTCTCTGCTATCAAATTTCTCGTTTAGCCACCTCACCCATTCCTTCTATTGCCGACTGGTTCTAAGCCAATCTTTGTCTTGTGGTATCTGGCTCCTCCTGTGGTGCCGATCTCCTCATCTTTCACTGTAGCAGTCGATACTAGAGGTATGGCTCCTAACAATGTGCCCCATAGTTGAGCTTCTGCTTCTGGGATCACGACTCCTATCGTTATGATGGCCCGACGATCCTCCTCTAACTCGATCATCTTTTTTGAAGATTGCGTCCCTCATTGCCCTAATTTGGGAAGTAAGCCTAACAATTTCTTCGTTGTGTCGCTGAAGTTCTCTCCCAGCAGCATGAAGTGAATGATCGCTGGGCAAACGTCCACTAGAAAGTGAAGGGCTCAGGTCCCGATGGTGATCTCTACGGA
This sequence comes from Euryodendron excelsum, assembly GCA_033060915.1. Lineage (NCBI taxonomy): Eukaryota > Viridiplantae > Streptophyta > Magnoliopsida > Ericales > Pentaphylacaceae > Euryodendron > Euryodendron excelsum. Next base: position 3,232,616 of record CM065396.1, read on the forward strand.
GGTTTGGTCCCTTGACATAGTATGGGTTCCTCCGTAACTCGTCTCGTGCTTCCCGATGGCTCTCAATAGGAGACCGAGTCTCCGACCTCCTCATCCGACCCCAGTTGATTCTTTCTAGAGTGGTTTGGTGGCCAGCCGAGTTGGTATTATCATTGTTGGAGGGAGTTTCATTCCCTCGTCTGGTGGAATGGATTCCTCTTCTCCCTAAGAAGCTGGTACTCATGTTCACTTGGGCCTTCCCACAGTCGGCGCCAATTGTAAGTGAAATTTCTAGGAAGGTCTAACCGATCACTCTAACTAATATCAATGAGCTCTAACTTGCTGCAAGGAAACAAAGGGGTTAGAATGGGTCGACTCTCTTTGGGTCGATCACACTCCGACGATCAAGTTAGCAATCTTAATCGAGAATTGAATGAAAATACAGACAATGTATGCTTAGAAATCAATTGTCCATACCTTACTCCTTGAGGCTCCAGTGTTTATAGTATAGTGTTCTCTATCTAGTCTACTCCGGTAATCATGACCTATCTTGTAGGCTCGTGCCGACTAAAGTTGGCTGATCGGACAGAAATTAACCTTTATTGCCATGCTCGAGTTCGACCGACCGGATGTGAGCCATGCGTGTATCTGGTACGTCTCCTCCGCATTAAATGATGGTGCGTCTCCTTCACAATATTATGAGCTGTATAGGTCTTGCGAGTTTGGGCTACTTTTCACTATTTGGGCTTCACTTATAATATTGTCTGGGCTGTTTAATATAAGTTGAACTCGCCCTTATGGGTTGGGCCGGAGTTTATTTGACCCATAAATATTATCATAGAATTATCATTTAAAACTTATTTTTCTTGCTTTCTAAAATGCAAAATTATTAATCAAAATTTTATATTCTAGTTTAGCTAACAATTTCTTTTCATTCGATAGTATATATATCTAATCTACTTAGTCTTTCTTGTAACATAGTTGATTTTAGATAAGATTTTATCCATTTTAATTTTGAAAAATTTCTTTCTTCAGAAGTTATTATTATATGTATTGTCAATAATATTCTATAAGTAATACATGCACTTAGAAAAAGAATCTAATCTTTTTATATGCAGTAAAGAGAGTTGAATATGTTAGATATTGGACCTTCCTTGTATTGTTAAAAGTGTATGTAATTACATTTCTGAAATTAATGTTTTCCTAACATAACTAGTGTAATTGAGCTGGTCTTTTTTTTTTTTTTTTTTTCTATTCCTATGGTCAATGTTTTGAAAATCGGACTGGTGAGCAAATAAAAAAAGTGATCAGATTATAGGTCACTGTTTTAATCATCAAGTTAATTGGAATTGAACTGTAATGTCAAAAATTTATAAATAAATAATATATTATCTTATGTTCAATTTTTTACATTTTAGATTACTTAACTTCTTAATAAACATTAATACATAAAACTAATTAATACAAAGTGTAATGGTTAGTGGCCAGTAACTCAGTCTACAAAATGTGGGTCCTCTTTTCGTATGTACAGAGAGAGTAATATATGGAGAAAGGGTGTAAACTTTGTTTAAAGTCCATGGGTGCAGAGTTAGGCATTTGTTTATATAATGAAGAGAGAGAGAGAGAGAGAGAGAGAGAGAGAGGAGGGAGATGGTATTTTTGACTGGGGAACACGTACTCAAAAAAGAGGCGTTCCCCCTTTTCGTATGAAAATACTGTCAGGATTCAAAACAGTTAGAAGTTCGAAATGCATTGAAAATTTTTTCGTGAGGTGAGCTTTACCGTTACTGAACCGCTAGGATTATTACCGGTTTTAGGGCTGGTTTGACGGTTTAACCGTTGGGCTGACCGGTTCTTTCTAGGTTTATTGTCTGAACGGTTTTGGTAATAATCAGGACTATTACTCAGACCGATTTCCGATTTTACTGGTTGAACTGGCTAGTCGGGTCCCATTTTTAAAACATTACCTATGATTTTCTTTTTTGTTTTGCCATTTAAACTAGGGCCATTTTTTTTCTTAGGGACCTTTTTTCTAATTTACACTAAGGATTTTTTTTTTTTTTTTTTTTTTTTTGTGAGTCTTTTTTCTCATTTAGACTAAGGTTTTTTTTTCTTTTTCTGTTGTGGACCTTTTGTTGACTCCTTCTGAGTATTTTTTTCTCATTTAAACTGGGGCATTTTTCTTTTTATCTTGTAGGCTTTTTTCTCATTTAAATTAGGGCTCATTTTGACCATTTTTTTTTTTTTATTTAAACTGAGGACTTTTTATTTGTCTCTTGTGGGCTTTTTTCCTCCCCTTTTTTCAAAAATATGTTAAAAGTATATGGAGTTTTAACTATACTATACAGTGTTCTAAAAAAATTAAGGGCCTAAAGCAAGTGCTTTGCTTAATTTACCCTCGAGTCAGCACTGAGCAGAAGTCACAGTAAAGAAGAGAGGCTACATTATAACTTACTATATTCACTATCCACACCAAGAAACATGGTACCCTACTTAATGACTGGTTGATAAGCTTGTAGAAGAGGATTGTGAGCACTCTTAAAGTCCTAGGGCCCGAACATTGTTACGATGAACCTCATTTTGCACAGCGCGACATAGGTCCTAGTTAAAGATAATCATCAAGTCTCCGCATCAGATCAATGCTGAGATTCGCCTCCTTGAGATCAAAGCTAAAGATATATTGAGACCACATCTAAAGTTATTATAGACAAATTGAAGATGTTTTTCATTCTATATTTTGTATTTTCTTTGAACAATACAGTTTGAAATAGTAAAAAACTGTTGACAGAAATGGGAAGGAATCCCCATGCTCTTAGATGAAACTAGATCAGAATGATTTTCATATATACCATAAAAAGTTCCTGAAATTACTTTAAAATAAAATTAAGGGTCAGACTATTGCAGGGAAGTTCTCGAATGTCCTCCAGTTGCATTCCTACCCAAACAATCTTAATCTTAATCCTTGACAAGTCCAAAATACCTTTGCTGTGCTAAAACTCAATAACAGAGGAACCTAATGAGTTTTAACGACTAAGGTAGACCTTTACATGGCAACAAAGAGACATCTTGTTTGCTTCAGGGTCCAACGCATTAGATTTGAGCTTCAAAAAGAGGACATATTTTAACTCATAAGCGATGATTATTGTTGTCATTAGAACTCTTATACACACAGCCAAACCATTAATGTAATTGATTTTCTCCCATCATATTGTCCCAAATGGGTGCTATCTGCCAACTTCTCACAATCAAATTCACTCTTAATTCTGTCATTACTTGTCTCGTTGCATCTCTAATATCCACATTCAATGACAAATCAAAAAAAAAAATTTTTTTTTTTTTTTGGACTACTAACGTTCCGTACTGTAAAGCAAAATTGATGTTATCATTACCAATAAAATTTCCATTTACTGGCTTCTAACTATCATTTGCACGTTAAAAGCATCATTTCACTCTAGTGCTATGAGCAACATCTTTAATCCCTACCTTCATATGTATAATTAAGCATAGATAGCACTAACTCTCAGTCAATAATATCTTACCTAGTGACAATTTCGAGTCTAAAATCACTTTATATATGTCACACAATTAGTCCTAGACTTGCTTATTTTGGATTGTTGGTGACTCATAAAGCATCTCTCCGCAATTTGCTTACCATTGCCATGACTTCAGATATAACAACTAAAACCATATTGCAAGCATCCAGCATGCTGAATGAATCAGATCGTTTGACTTCGAATGGCTTCTGTGGTACTTTCTTGGGGTTGTGTTGTGTTGTACGATATGGGATAATGGGTTGGGTTCATGGGTCTCTCTCGGTTGCCATTTTGTTTTTTTTTTTTGAACAGCAAAAAAAGAATATATTGAAGGAAAGAGGGGAAGTACAAAGAAGGGCCCTACAAGCCAAATAAAGGCTTGACAGACACCCCAACAAAAGACTAAGTTGAACAGGATTCAACATTACACCAGCAGAAAGAAGGAACTACACTTTAATAGAGGGGAGCCTCAACAATTTGACCTCATCAGGATAACCAAAAAAACTATCAATGCCAAAGCTCCCTACTCTAATTCTGACTTGAGTCCAAGAGAACACTTGAATCTTTATGGATTCAACAACCTGCTGCCGGTATCTCTCTTCATTTTGTTCAGTATCTCTCTTATCTTATCCTGGAAGGATTCATCCTTTTTAAATGCCCTTGTAGATCCCCATTTCTCATTGTTTCATAGTATTATTCCTCATTTTCAATAAATAAATAAAAACGTTTACAGTCAAGAAAAAGTAATTGAAGCTACTATTGGCAAAGACAGTATATGCCAAATTAACCATTGGAGTGCAACCCTAAGTTAATAGCTAGGCTTACAAGCTGCGATTAAGAAAATATGTTGGACAACTTTATGACCGTATACGCCAAACCAAAATTCAGCAAGTATACTTTCCAAACATCCAGATAAACCAAGATAATAATTGAGCCACCTAATAATTTGCAAAGATTATTAGAGAGTAAAGTGACTTTATTATGATCAACGAACTTCAAGCTACAGTTTAGAATTTAATCACATCTAACAAAATTTGTAACCAAACCCATGTGGCACAAGCAAAAAAGGAAGTAAGCAGCAATTGGGTCACCTGGAAATTATACGAGAAAGGCGAAGACAAGAGAAGTACGTTGTCACTGTAGCGCTACAGGCAGTTATCCTCAAGGCAAAGGAACACACAGCAAGCTGACCAAGATGTTTTCTCGTTGCTTCTAGTCACTCAATGAAGTATAAGAATGGTAGTGAGCAGAATAGCAGGTAAGAGCAAAGAGCATGGAGGAGAAAGAATAAGCAAAGCAGTGATAGAGAAGCAGAGAGAAGAGATCAGGAAAGAAATCCTAGAAAAAGAAGAGAGGAGAAGCAGCCTGAACTAGAGAGGATAAATTTCCAGCCGTCTGGATTTTATATATTTTTTATTTTTCTCTTATAAGCTACCTCAAATGTGTCTCAAAATTAGGTTATAAAAGATCTGTTAGACCACCGCTAGACTTAAAATTTTAAACTGTTAAGTAAGAGTCTCAACAATACATATCAAGTTCTCTAATTATCTAATAACTTTCTTTACATGCAACCTCATCTTGCTATGAAGATATAATATACACAGAGAGAGACGAATCCAAGATCTCCCACAACCTTGATTCTAACACAAAATTAGATCAATACTATGCCCAAAATTTTAGGCTATTAGGTAAGAGGATACTTATTAAGCTCTCCAACTTTTCAACGTTTTAACAATCTGTAATTCTCATTTCCCATTTAATATGTCAAGATGTTACATCTCCATATGTGGAGTCACTTGAACGGTTATGTTACTAGTAGTGGCAAAGTCAAAAAATTTGTCCCAGAGGACAAGAAATAACTTCTTTTTTTATTTTTTTTGTAACTAACAATAGAACACTCAACTTTCTCATATATCTAAACTTATTATTTAATATATAAATGGGTCTTTAAAGCAAACTAACCATTTAGGGAGTCAAATTGAAAAATATTTATAAAATTGTACGAAAAGTAGAACTTCTCAATATTTGTGAGGACATTTATAAATTTTTAAAGAGAAAATTGAAAACTATTTGCAAAATTGTGGGTAAAAATAATACTTTTAAGAACTTTGAGGGGAACATTATTAAATTTTTAGAGGAAAATTTGAAAAATACTTCTACAATTGTAGATAAAATTAGAACTTTCAAAAATTTGAGGGGGGGCATTTCTAAATTTTTAGGGGGGCAAATTGAATGATATTTTTAAAAGTATGAATAAAATTATAATTTTCAAAATTTGAGGAGGGCAGTTGCCTCCGCCTCTAGTCACCAGCATATCACAGCAAAAAATATACTTTTATATATTATTTTATTTTTTGTATTTTAATCATAAATAATAAAAAAATAACAATAAAGTAATTTATGATTTTATTGTGTTAAGAAATTATTAAAAAAAAGAAGAAAACAATGTGGGAGAAGGAGAACCATATATACAATGAAATTTACAATTTCCAATTATGTATTTTCAGTGTTTTATTTGTTAATTTATTCACTTGCTTGCTTTTGTCTTCCAAGCATATGTAGCTGCCATGTCAACTTGTAAGAGTCAAAAAGAAAAAGAAAAGAAAAGAAAAGATTGGGACACGAACCCAATCTGGTTCTACACATGTTGGCGTCTCTAGCAAATGTTTGTGTCCAACATGTACAACTCACCTGGAGACGTTTTCACGTTTCTTGACCATTACGTGAATCTGAACATCTTAAATCAAAAAACTCTAAATATGAGACAAAAAAATAAAAGAAAATCACCTAATTGTTCCAAAAATAAATAAATAAAACAAAGCCACAATCCTAATAATCTACATCACATAGTCACGGTTGTTATAGATCCTTCTTTAGACAATCTATCAATGTAACCCCAGCTCTATCATATAAAAGTATTTTTTTCTTAATTAACAATGCATATATAAACAAACAGAAGTATTTACTAGTCTGATTTTTACAAATATAAGTACTCCCATCATATTCAGTGCAAAGCTTCTCCCTCTGTACCATACCTTTGCTCTGGTCACATTTTTGATGAAGCAGACCAAACGAGGAACAACCCACGCAGTAGTAATGACACTTACCCACAAGTTCTTCAAAGGTAATCTACCTCTTCACCAAAAAAATCTACTTTAGTACTACATTTTAAGTCATATAAAGGTATCACCCAACTACTTTGAGAAATATGTAACCATTAGTACTCAATTCTAACCAGAAAAGTAAATGGTCCTCAATTCAAACCAGAAAGGTATAGAAATCTGCGTCGATTTCCTCCGAGTAGAATGGCGCAAATATAATAATAATAAAAAAGGGCTCAGTTTAATATATTTTTACGTATCAGCTCAATTTCATCTTTGTAGATCCTCTGAATCCCTAATGGTCAAAACTTTACTTTGACAATCCATTGGCGTAGAAAGTTACCATTCTCGCTACAAGGTTATCCACAATTAGGAAAAGGGCTATAAACATCCTTTTATATTTTTGATAACTTTAGGGTTTTTAAATCTTATTATGAATCATGATGGTTCTGCTTGATATTTTCTTGTTCTTTTTTCTTTTTTTGAAAATCTTAATCGTAGAAAGACTAAGATAGTCTTAAGAATGTGACTTTTGAAAACACTTTTTGAAAGAAATTTTAAAAATATTTAGGGTATGGAACCCTAATATGAACCATGAAGGTTTCCATTAATATATCACCTTTCTTTGAAAACCTTAACCATGAAAGTGTTAGAATCATCCTTGAGATTGTGAGTTTTTAGAAAATGTTTTGAAAAATAGTTTTTTAAAATGCCAAACATCTAGCCATTTTTTATTAAGAAAACTTCAAGAGAACTTTCGAAGACAATTTGGAAATGTCATGAAAATACTTGAAAAGGTTTTATCAACATGATTTTTGAATACGCAAAAGAGTAGAGCCTTTGGAAAACAAGTGTGAAAAGGAACTTTTAAATTTAAAACATGATTAGAAGGACTTAGAGTTAAAGACTTGTGGTTTAACAACTTAGGTTATGTTGACTAAGGGTATACTAACTAAGGTTAGGTTGATTTAGGATTTATTAACTAAAGTTAGATTGACCTAAGATTTACTAATTAGAGTTTGATTGACCTAGAGTTTACTAACTACTAAAAGCAAAGGATAACGGGAGACAAGTGTCACGACCACGAAACAATGCCATTAACAAATTGGGAGATGACCCGCCAGTAGCATTGCTACCAAATGTCTAGCTAAAAACTGAAGTGTGGCGTCCTGTATTTCATGATCAACCATAACTATTAGGTGGAAGCACATCAAACCAACTAAAAAGGATATACCATTTTATTCAAAATACCAAAGCAAAGTGCTAAAGTACAACTGTCCATCACATCGCCACAAAAACTTTATATAAGTTATTACAAACCATTAGGCCATGTACATGCCATCTAATATGTACAACATCATTCCAAACTAGTACATACCTGGACTCTAACAAATTACGTGTTAGAGTTCAATAGCAAATTACATGTTTTTTTAACTGAACTGTAATATTATGCAAAGAGATTTAAATTTCATGGACGTTCTTACTTCTGAAATGTTTAGAAACGTGTTTAAATGTTTCATTGACGTCCCCTGTAGGCCACATAGTCCATGGTGGGTTCTACACATGTGAGAATCATGTTAGGGGCTACAACTCCTTGTGCCCAAGGGGTGTCACATGATAAGATGTGAAGTTTATTTTGAAATACGATTATCTTATTATGATAGATATGTGAATGATACTACACTATGCAAGGAACAATGCTTTGGTGTAGCAATGTTTTATAAATATCCATGGATAACTATGAATGCTTCTTGTATCTAAATTATTCACTGGGCTTTGCTTAGACTATTGATTAATATTTCAGGATGAGAAATACAAGCCTATTCTTTGTATATTTTTGAGAAAGTTGTTTATGTGTGGATGCTACAAAGACTCATGCTTCATTTTGATAAGGACGCATGTTATCTTTTAAACTCTTGGATTTATGTTGACAGCTTGGAAGATAATGCTTTGAAAATATTGGCCTTGAAATAGGCCTAATGGTTTATTTTGACTTTAAGTATGCAGTTATAACTTGAAGTATGTTGGCAACATATGCACTTGCTTTTGCTATTATTACTATTGATGTATGCACAGGTGATCAACCCCTTTGCATGTGTTTGGCCTTTGGCAACTAAGCTAGTGGGCCTCTCACGATTTCTAATCCGCATAGGGTGGGGTTGGAGTTGTGATACAAATTTAGGGGCCAATTTCAAAAGGGCATCTCTCTCTTATACGAACTTGGATTTTAGTCCATGACCTATCATTGAAAAGGTATGGGAGTCTAGTTTCTAATGGTTTTGGTCTTATTACAAAATTTGAAGTATAAAAGGGAGATATGAACAAAAATGTACAAACAGATCAAAGGTCCAACACAAATTTTTGGTGGGTCGATTCAATTTGCATAGAAGACAGTTGATCACCGGTTTATGTCTCAAAAATTCCATTAGAGTCCTACAAGGTCTCATACAAAGCCTCTAAAATCATTAATCTTACATAAATATCTAAATAGCATCGTGTTCAAGTCTTCCAAATTGGGGTTTACTACTCTTAGCTTGTTGTAATTAAAATGAAGAAATCAAGTTTAAATAAGAAATCATCCCTTAGTTTTGAGTCTTATGCAATTCCTCTTTGATTCTCTCCTTCTCTCCTCTTTTTTTCTCTTATTTTCCTTCACTTTCTCTCATTTTATTCTCACTAAACACAAATTCTGCACAAGCAAGAGCTCATTCTCTCTCTCTCTAGTTATAAAATCTCCCAATTTCTAGCAAGACGCTTGTCTTGCATACAAAGACTGTGAGGTGCAAAACTGTGTAGGAGGTGTCACCAACAAAGAGTGAGGCATGTGCTTCATCACTTAAATTGGTCATGCTTAAGCTTAATTAATGGTATTTAGAGCCCGTTTGGGAACAACTTTTTTTATTAAATAAGTTGCTTAAAAAAAGCATAAGGAATAAGCCGACTTTAAAAAAGTTTAGTTGAGGTGTTTAGTACTAGCTTAAAGTTTTTTTTTGGCTTTTTTAGACAAAAATGCTATAAATAAATTAGATTCCATATTCATGATATTCTGTAAAGCTAAACAAAATTTCAATATTAATTATGATAGTATATTAATGTAAGTGGGATTTTTGGAAAGGTCTGGTCGATCACTCGAACCACTGTTGATGAGTCTCCAACTTGTTGTAGAGAGACAGAAGAATTAGAATGGGTCGACCCTCTTTGGGCCGATCACACTCTGACGGTCAAGTTAGTTATCTTCACCAGAGCTAGAACCAGAATAAAGACTATGAATACTCTCGAAATTAGTTGTCCATACCTTGCTCCTTCGAGATATTGTGTGTTTATAGTTTATTATTCTTGGTCGAGTTTACTCATGTAATCATGGCCTACCTTGTAGGCTTATGTTATTTAGAGTGGGTTGACCAAATAGGAATACACCTTTTTAACCATGCTTTAGCTTGTCTGACCGGACGTATGCATGACCGTCGCTGGCTGTATCTCCTCCGTATTGAATACGGGTTTGTTCCTCATTAAATGCTGTTGATAGAGCATTAAATGCTCTGAAATCCCTGACTCGGGTTATCCGACTTGGGGCCGGGTGATCTTTTTAATTGGACTGACCTGGAGTGCGAGCCTGGGTTGCTTTCGGCCCACACAATCCCTCCTAGTATTCGTTAGGCCTACCCCTTTGGGCTGGGCTAGGCTCGAGGATTTATGACCCACAATTGCCCCCCAGCCCTAGCGTCCTTCAGAAGGGGGCTGGGGCTGATACACCATAGCCATTCGAGCTATGACGTGACATTTTTCAGAATTTTTAATGCAACACGACCGTTTGAATGACCCAAAAAAGCTGCCGCCGTCTCAACCTTCTCTGTCAGACGAAGACATTGTAGCTATCTTTCGAACGCGGGGCCAAACTCTAACTTCAAACTTTGAATCTGTTTCTTTTGTGAAGGTAGCAATTTGGTACGTTTCCCTTCTCATCTTGTGTGTCTCTTACGTCCTCAAGTTGGAAACCATAAAAACCTTTGGCTTTGAGCTGCAATGGGGTCATGCCTTAAGGGTATGCTTGCCACTTTCGACGATACAGCTGCATTTAAAGCCCGATATAATTTTTTGATGGGTGTAGACATTAAGCTAATTGGTCCTATAGATGATGGTTGGGTAGTAACAGAGGAGGGGACTCCCTTCCCTCTCATTGCCATTGTAGAGGGTGGACTCCGATTTCCTATTCACCCCTTTCTGACCGAGGTCCTCAATCATTATAAAATCGCCCCAATCCAACTCGCACCAAATGGGTATAGGATAGTGATGGGGGTGGTCGAGTTGAACAGAAGGTTAGGTCTGAACCTAGGGCTTCATGAATTCGACTACTGCTACACGACGGTAGAGGTGAACACCGCTCGGTCGATCCATCGTAGATACTATTTTAGGGCTAGGGCAGGCCCCATAGACTTGGTTCAATTCCTTCCAAGCTCGGGGAAGGGGATTGATGACGTTATAACTAGGGTAAGAGGTCCCTGAGAATTTGGGGAAATCCCTGTGGAGTTAGCCCCACCAGCGCGATGCCCCAGGGTCCCGTGAAAAATATGTTAATCTTCTCCTTCCCGATCTGGTGCAAGCTTCTTCCCTATATCTTTTTATAATCCCATCTATTTCTAACTCGCCTCCATCTTCTTTCTGCTTTGCAGCTGACTTCGTCACCAAGGACAAGGATACCAAGCTTCTGGGGGTGGACTTGAACGCTCGAGGCATTGCATGGGCGTACAAGGGTGAAGGAGCCTCGGCTGGGATTAGGCGAGCAACTCACGTTTTGCTAGGGTACCCCGTTCAATACCAGTCTTTCACAACAGTGTATGGGATTGCAGCCTCAGTCCTTGTAGCGCAGCAGACAGAAGGGGGTCTGCACGAGATTGGCGAGTACCGGGTATTGTCACTCCCACCACTTGCCCTTTTTAGCGCTGTGCCCGTCTCTACTACTGGCGAAGAGAGCATGGCGCCCAAATTGCGCAACTTATCACTGGCATTAGGAGGGAAAGCTTCTAGGAAGAGAAAAGAGGCGATCCTATCCTCCGTTGTTGCGACCTCTTCCACTGTCGAAGTCTCTGCCCTGGGCGGCGGTGTTGAGGTTCATCATCCAGCTGCACAATCCAGTGCTAGAGCTAATGCCGGCCCTGAACAAATGGTTTTGGGTGGAGCCCTTGTTCCTCAACAGGGTGCCAAGAAGAGGAAACTAGTGAAAGCAGTAGATAAGGAAGTGGCTCAGGAGAAGAGAGCCGATTTTGCTGTCCTTCCATCTATATTAACAGAGGCTGATCCAAAGGGCAAAGGCAGGGCTGAGGAGTCGACGCCCGAAGAATTCGTGGTTCGACCGAAGGTTGACGGTTGGCCAATGAACACCCAGGACTCAATACTCAATGGTTCCTGGAGTGGCCATTTGTGACCTCCAAGCCTTAGTACCGCCTGGAGATGTCTAGGAGCTGAGCGAGATCGACGACGATACGCTGCTAGGAGGCGCTGTTCACAGATCACTGGTGATATGAAGCTCTTTTTCGCCTGTCTTTCCCTTTTAAATTTTCCCCCTAGTCTTCATTTTAACTCCTATCCTTTTTTCTCGGTTGCAGGGAGCCATCTAGAGCCTGGAGGTTTTGCATCGATTTTGCATTCTACGAGACCGGTACGCTGATTTGTTGCTGGACCTTGACCGATACAAGCACAGGTTTCACACCAGGGACAATGAGGCTAGAGGGTTTCAAAAGGCCGTTACTGAGCAACAAGCCGCCCTGGGGGATACATTGGCCTCCCTCAAACTAAAGGAGAAAGACTTTGAGGAAGTTAGGGTTGAAGTCGCCAATTTGAAGATGAGACTGGCCAAGGCTAACAAATCAGCGTCCAATGCGGAGGCGGCTCTGGCTGAATCCCAATATGAGGAGAACAAGCTAAAGAAGAGGTGTGAGGCTCAATACGCCAGGGGTTTTGATGATGCTGGGGATCAGTATGAGGCTCAGGTGAAAACCATGTCCGAAGGTGCCTTTCAAGATGGGTGGACATCAGCACTGAAAAAATCATCACTGGACAAGTCCTCCCATCACTGGACATCAGCTTGGGCTAACGCCGAGCTAGAGTCTGAGGGCGTTGAGGGTGCTGATGTCCAAGGTGATGGGGCGAATACTGGCCGTGGACCCCAGGAAATTGATGAAGCCAACCTTGCCAAGCTCCCGCCAGTCAATCGATGATCAACCATTGAAATTGATCCGGCCAATCCCTCCATTGCCGAAACCCCTACAGCTGAACTACCTTAGGGTTATTTTTGTTTTGCTGTTTCCCAATTTTGTTTTTTTGAAATCAACAATGTAATTTTTTATTGTCTATAATCATACACCTTTCTACTAGTCTTTTTTATGTGTTATTTCATCCATAGACAACTGATTCTTAATGTGGATGCATGAGCGAATATTGCCAAAGTCAAAGTTCATTCCATGTACTTTTAGGAAAATAAAAGGTTCTCGCTTGTCGAGCTCCCGGGCTTTAGGGCAAAAAATTGTTTTGGCAAAGAAAATGGATGCCTTAAATGGCAAACTATGACTTTTTATCAAGCCAAGTTATTTATAGTTAGGCTATGTGTCGAAATACTTATCTTTTTCGACTCTTCCGTTATTGTGACGATCCTGCCGATCTTTTTGACTCAGGCTAAACCCAGGCGGGTCCACGGCTCAGATGTGGTTGGCCTGTCCTGTGTAATTAATTTTGGGTGACCTTCGTTGGCCGACCTGGTCATAAATGATCCAGGACCAAGGTTTTACACCTGATTTTTATGACCTTCATTGGCCGACTTGTCCAACTTAGACAAGACCAAGTTTTTACACTTGGTTTTAATGACCTTCATTGGCCAACTTGTCCAACTTAGACAGGACCAAGTTTTTACACTTAGTTTTTATGACCTTCATTAGCCGACCTGGTCATAAATGATCAAAGACCAGGTTTTTACACTTGATTTTTTTTACTGTTTTTGTCTTCCTTCAATACTTAACAGTTTGGAGTGGCATCCAATTTTCATTGATTCGCTGGGTAGCTTCCAATTTTCATTGATTTTGCAAAGATTACATATTTGTCGAGGGGGGTTCCATCCTTCTGAGAGCAAAACTACAGTCATAACACCTTTTGAGGATAAGAAGGGCCTACTGGTAGAACTTCCTAAGATTATTAGCGTTCCAAGGTCAGGGTAGTTGCTGTCCTTCGTCGATAGTTTCCAGCCGATATGCCCTCACGCCGACTTGGGACGTAACTCTATAGGAAGGACCTTCTCAGTTGGGGCCTAGCTTTCCGTCTGCAGGATTTTTTGTTGCCCTTAACACCTTTCTTAATACCAGATCTCCAGGAGTGAAGGGTCTCAGCTGTACCCTTTTGTTATAAGATCGGCTCAGTTGTTGATGATATCCCGTAAGTTTGATTAAGGCAGCCTCACGTCTTTCTTCAGCCAGGTCCATATCCTTTGCCAGAGTCTGATCATTGAGGCTGGTATCAAAGGCCACCAATATAATTGTAGGCAGCCCCACTTCTAAGGGTATCACTGCTTCTACCCCGTATGCCATTGAAAAAAGGGTTTCCTCAGTAGATCTCCTTGGAGTAGTTCTATAGGACCATAAGACGCTGGGGAGCTCTTCAACCCATCGTCCTTTAGCCTTTTCTAGGGGCTTTTTGATGCCGTTGAGCATTGTTTTGTTAGAAATCTCTGCTTGCCCGTTGCACTGTGGATAAACCAGCGTTGAATAATAATTCCTGATGCCCATCTCGTCACAGAATTCTTGGAATTTGTTGTCGTCAAACTGGGTGCCGTTATCTGATACTAGGGCATGGGGTATGCCGAACCGTGTAATGATGCTTTTCCAAGCAAATCTCTTTGCATCCGGCTCTTTAATTGTTAAGAGTGGCTTTGCCTCTACCCATGTGGTGAAGTAATCTGTGGTCACAATGAGGAATCTTTTGTTACCTGGGGCTCGGGAAGAGGTCTGACTATATCTAGCCCCCACTAGGCGAAGGGCCATGGGACAATAATTGTTGTGAGGTCTTCGGCCAGCTGTTAGATCAAAGGGGAGAATTTCTAGCATTTCTCACATTTCATCACTTACTGGGTGACGTCCTTCTGCATGTAGGGCCACCAATATCCTTACAAAATCACGTGGTGAGCAATAAATCTGCCGCCGACATGGCTTCCACAGATTCCTTCATGAATTTCAAATAAAATAGCCTGCACTTTGTCAAGATGAACACAATATAAATAGGGACCAGTAAAAGATCTTCTGTAGAGCTCACTGGAAGGAGAGAGCCAATACTTCAGAGATTTGTATTTAACCTTCCTGGCTTCATTTTTGTCATCAGGGAGTATGTCTCTGTCCAGGTAGGAAATGATCGGGTCCATCTAGGAGGGTCTCAACTGCTCAACAGCCAGGGCTTGCTCTTCTTTTTGAAATATGCTCGGGCTGGCCAACGTCTCCACATGTATTGTTCTTTTCAAACCTGACTTTAGTGTCGTGGTGAGTGGAGCCAAGGCGTCGACGTGAGCGTTGCTGTCACGGCTGATCTGGAGGAGCTTATACTTGCTGAATGTTGCCAGCAGTTCTCTTGCTTTTGCCAGATATTGCTCCATTCTGTCTTTCTTTGTTGCATACTCTCAGGTGATCTGATTCACTACTGGCTGGGAATTTGAGTAGATCACGATATTAGAAATATGGAGATCAATAGCTCGGCGCAACCCTGCGAGCAGAGCCTCGTATTCTGACTCGTTGTTTAAGGCGGCGAACTCCAGCTTAATGGCCAGTTCCAATGCCATACCATCTGGCGTGATGAGAACTATCCCTGAGCTTGGCCCCCAGTTGTTGGACGCTACGTCTACAAACAGCTTCCATTGACCAGCTTCTTCCCAAAGCTCCACGGGAGGTTCGTCGTGTTGCGCATTGGGGATTGGGAATGGATTGTTTTCCTGTGAAATTTTAACAGAAAATTTAGCAATAAAATCAGCTAATACTAGCCCTTAACTGCCGTTCGAGGTTAGAACTTGATGTCGAATTCTCCCAACTCAACAACCCACTTGGCCACTCTACCAGAGAAGTCGGCC
This sequence comes from Euryodendron excelsum, assembly GCA_033060915.1. NCBI lineage: Eukaryota > Viridiplantae > Streptophyta > Magnoliopsida > Ericales > Pentaphylacaceae > Euryodendron > Euryodendron excelsum. The sequence continues at coordinate 3,248,323 of CM065396.1, forward strand.
CTTCTTAAGAGTGGTTTTAGTTGGTGGTCCGTGAGTACATTGATGGTGTGGGCCCAAAAGTAGTGCACTAATTTACGCGACGCTAGTACCAATGCAAGAGCCAATTTTTCTAATGGTAGATATTGACTTTCGACCCCCATGAGAGTCTTGCTAACATAGTAGACAGGTTGCTGCTACCAATCTTGCTGTTAAAGTAGCACCGCATTGACTGCATGCTTTGATACTGCGAGGTAAAGGAGGAGCTCCTAGTGTTTTAACGGAGTTGAAAGCAATGAAGGCAGGCTCAGATATTTCTTTAGATTTGCCAAAGCCTGATCGCATTCCTGGGTCCAATTGAATCGCTCCTACTTTTTGAGAAGCTAGAAGAATGGTTTGCACTTGTCCGAAGATCGGCTAATGAATCTGTTAAGTGCTGCTGCCATAACCGTTAGCTTCTGTATTTCCTTGTTATTCCTCGGAGCCTGGACATTCTGGATAGCACTGACCTACTGCGGGTCTACTTCAATACCTCGATGTGTAACCAAGAACCCAAGAAATTTCCCAGAACTAACCCCAAACACACATTTAGAGGCGTTGAGCCTCATTTTATACTGCTTTAGGATGTTAAACACTGTTATCGGGTTGTCGAGATGGTGACTGCCGAGCTTACTTTTGACCACCATGTCATCGATGTACACTTTCACGGTCTTGCCGCTGTGATCTTTGAATATTTTGTTAACCAGACGCTGATAAGTGGCGCCAGCGTTCTTTAGTCCAAAGGGCATTACCTTATAAAAGAAGATACCCCGTGGAGTTCTGAAGGCGGTTTTTTCTTGATCATCTTCATGAAGCGGGATTTGATGGTACCCATGATAAGCATCCATGAAGCGTATTCTTTTGAAGCCAGCCATGGCATCTACCAGTTGGTCAATCTTGGGCAGAGGGAAAGGGTCCTTAAGACATGCTTTGTTGAGATCGGTGAAGTCGACACAGACTCTACATTTGCCATCTTTCTTTTTCACAACAAGTGTTTTCAACAGCTAGCGGGGGTAATAGACTTCCCTAATTGCATCAGCATCAAGGAGCCTTTCGACTTTTTTTATGACGGCATCTACATGTTGCGTAGCAGCCCTCCTTCCCTTCTGGACCATAGGTTGGCACTGAGAGTCTACGCTTAATCTGTGGCAGGCAATCTTTGCGTCAATTCTAGGAATGTCGTAAGGCATCCGAGCGAAGATTTCGATGTTGTTCATCAGGAGCTCGATCAGTGAATTCTCTTCGGTTTGGGATAGGGCAGCGTTGATCACAAAATACTGCTCCTTTTGCCGATCTATGTGGACTTTCTTCAGGTCCTTAACTATTTTCTTCTCTAGTACCTGCCCACCGTCATCAATCGTGGGGGTGTCCTTATGAAGCTCCATCATTTGTACTTTACCTGCTTTTGCTTTCGTGGCACATGCCGTAAGGAAGCAGTACTTTACTGCAACTTGGTCCCCCCTTATCTCTTACACCTCCTTTGGAGAGGGGAAGCAAATTAACTAGTGGTAGGAAGAAGGGATAGCCTTCATGAGATGTAACCATGTTCGGCCCATAATTTCATTATATAGGGATGACACGTTGACCATCAGGAATTCTGTCTATAGGGTAATACCTCCCACAGTCACAGGGACGGTCACCTTCCTAAGTGGTCAAACTAGGTTGGAGCTAAACCCGATTAATGGGTTGAGCGAGGGTTGAAAGTTGGCGTCTTTCAGTTCTAGCTTTTTGAAGAGGTTGTAGTACATAACTCCGGAAGACCTCCCCTGGTCAATGAGCAGCCTCTTCACGTCACAACCTGTCAAGCGCAGAGTCACGACGAGTGCGTCATTGTGGGGGTTCTGAACTCCCACAAGGTCTTAATCAGTGAAGGTTATAGCCACAGTATCACTGTCGACCTTGGCTTTTTGGGAAGAGGACCTATCTGCAATACCTCCTTCAAGTGCTTAGCTTTTTTAATATCGGCCCAGTATCTATGTTGGTCGACAGCCTCAGAATCCGTCGACCCGTGCAGCACGTTAATCATACAGGCCGATTCGGCGTTGTCTGTCTAAGGGGGAGCCTTCGGTCTTGACTGCTTGGCCTCCTGTTTCATTTTCTCTCGCTTAGCGACGTGAACTCCTCTTCTTCCTAAAAGGTTAGTACTCATGTTTTCTTGGACCCTCCTATAGACGGTGCCAATTGTAAGTGAAATTTCTGAGAATGTCTGGCTGATCACCTGAACCACTATTCATGAGTCTCCAACCTGCTGTAGAGAGATAGAAGAATTAGAATGGGTCGGCCCTCTTTGGGCCGATCATACTCCGACGGTCAAGTTAGTTATTTCACCAGAACTAGAACCAGAATAACGACTGTGAATACTCTCAAAATTAGTTGTCCATACCTTCCTCCTCCAATATGTTGTGTGTTTATAGTATACTGTTCTTGGTCGAGTCTACTCATGTAATCATGGCCTACCTTGTAGGCTTATGCTATTTAGAGTGGACTGACGACACAGAAACACACCTTTTTTTACCATGCTTCAGCTCGTCTGACCGGACGTATGCATGGTCGTCGCGTGCTGTATTTTCTTTGCATTGAATGCAAGTCTGTTCCTCATTAAATGCGGCCGATAGAGCATTAAATGCCTTGAAATCCCTGACTCGGGTTATCTGGCTTGGGGCTGGGTGATCTTTCTAATTTGACTGACCTGGAGTGCAAACCTGGGTTGCTCCCGACCCACACAATCCCTCTTAGTATTCGTTGAGCCTGCCCTTTTGGGTTGGGCTTGGGATTTATGACCCACAATTAATTATTTAAAACTTACAAAATTTTCATTACAGTAGAATAAGCCAAAAAAAAAAGCTTCAAAATTTTTGTTTTTTGCTTATTAGCCTAAAAAAAAAAAAAAAAAAAAGCTAACTTAATATAAGCTAAAAAAAAGTTTGATACAAAACACTAAATGTTTATTTTAAGCAAAAAAAAAAACTAAAAAAGCCACACAAAATAAGCTGTTCCCAAACGAGCTCTTAACCTTAACTAATAATGATTAAGTCATAACCTAGATCTTAAAGTAAACAACTTTAAGACAAATTATTTAACACTAAAATTAAATAATACCAAAATTAAAGTAGACTAATTGAACACATAAAAGAGTTCGTACTATTCAAGCTTTCATACCAATGTTTTAGTAAACAAAGGACAATGTTATATAAGTAAACGTGTATAATGGAATGCATTATATATGGAATGGAATGCATTATATATGAATGCAATGCAATGAGTTAGGATATTACAACAAGGATCATAAGAAAGTAAAGCCATCAACTTCCAAAGTCATAGCCACATAGTAGACAAAACCTTAATCCAATCCAAACTATCAACACCCAAGAAAATTCCGCTAACATCTAAGCAAACCATTTGCAATCTTCTAGATCCTTCGTTACATTGTAATCATCATAAAGTACATCAAGAACTATACCCAATTAAGGATTGACGGGTGTACCACTATCGGATGCAAGATAACATAAGAATTGGTGAAAGAAAAAAAAAACAAGATTAAAGCAGTGTGTGGGGAGTTGTATGAGGGGTGAGTGGTAAAACCTATAGAGAGCGACCCTCTAGGAAGTTAACGGCAAACGCTGTCTTAGGCAAAGGACCACCGGAGGTGGAGCAGAGAGAGTTGAGGCAGCCCTAGAAAAAGAGAGGGTGGCAGTGTCCTAAACGAGCTTGGACAGACTAAGAAATTCTTAAGGGTTGGTGGTGACCATTCAATGTGGAATGAATGTCTTGTCAATGGTGAATGAAAGTTCTCTTTATATAGGTGAAGGAGGTACTCCATGATTGGTTGTTCAGCCGTTGAGGTCTTTGACGATTGGCTCCTCAAACCTGAGATGGAGCCTTTTGTTGATTGGCTCCTCAGTCTGAGGCTTCTTGAAGACCGGCATTTTGAATGTCAACTCTGTATCTTTGTAGGCGACAGTGAAGGGGCAAGCCCTCAACTCTAGCCTCCAATCCATTTGTCTCCTGATGATCCCACGTGAAGGTCCCTAGATCCGGCTCTTAACCAAGGTTATGGAGATATGCTTGTGTGGAGAATTATGCCAAGTATGGAGATGCACTCGGCGGAAAGGTTTCGGGCTAGTATAAATAGCAGCCTGAAGTCATTTTGCCCCTTCATGAAGAGTCTTGTGAGCTCTTAAGTTCTTTAAGATTCTCTCAGCTTTTGTAAAGTCTTTTCTTCAAGTGCTTTGGATGCCAAGGTTGGGTTGTCCACCGAGACACCTAAAGGCTTTCACCGAGGATTAAGTCTTACCGAGGCTGGTGCACCGAGTTGGACCTTGGGTTTTGAAAGTCACCGAGGGGTTCTCTTTTACGGAGTTGTTGCTTTGCTTCACTAAGGTGACCCATCACGGTGATTCATTTGGTGTTATATCGAGGCTTGCACACCGAGGCTTTCACCAAGCTAGTCGTTAACTAGGGATTGGGCGTAGCTTTATCGAGGCTTCGTCAAGTCTTCGCCGAGGTCTTTTTGCTTGGGCAGAATTTTACTGTGGCTGCGAGGGTTGCTAGGCTTCATTTGTACCAAGGAAGTGGGCTTAGCTTGGCCCATTTTAATTTAACCAAGGTAGATATATCCATTAACCAGGTAAATATATCGTCGAAATTGCAGAGGGTAAATACACCCATGGAGGATTGCCAGGGTTTTCTAAGGGTTTGTTGTTAGGACCGCGGAGTCTGGGCTTGAACCAAGGTTACGAAAGGCTTTGCTGAGGCCAGCGTTTCATCGAGGCATTGCGACGAGGCGAAGGCTTGGTCGAGGCAGTGTGCCAAGGTGGAGTTTTTTGTGATTATCTTTGTAGAGTGGTGGGTTTAGCTAGGAAGCTTCTACCGAGGTTAGTCGTCGGAGGTTAGCCTAGATTCATTGCCCTTGTGCGTTACTGAGGCTTCACAGAGGTGTGTCGAAGTTGCGATCTGTGAAGCCCTCGGTGGGTTTGATCTACACTGAGGCTTGGACGTCGAGAGCATGGTGTGTTATGAGCCAAAATTTGCTGGCAGCTAGGTTTTGCCGAGACTGCAACAAGGTTGGGTGCTGAGAGGTGATGTTGCCGAGATGACAATGAGGTTGGGTCACTGGGATTTTTGTTGAGGATTGAGGTTTGTTTTGGTGGTGATTACTAGATTTTTGCCATTCTTGTGCTTTAGGTGTTCGCCAGATTGTTTTAACAAGACTAAGGGGACTTGGGTGAGGTAGCTAGTCGTTGGGTGTAGGCAAGGGAGGGGACAGAGGGGGCTGGGTGAGGGAAGGTGCCAAGGGGTGTGTGGGTGAGGCGTTTGGGGTGCTTGGTGAGGAGTCGTGTTCGAGGGGGGGGGGGGGGGGGGGGGCTTGGGGCGAGGGGGGCTGGTGAGGGTTTAACCGAGGAAGGCTGGACCAAGAGGCCTTAGGCGAGGCTTGGTGTGTTGGGCATTGGGTCGAGGCGTTGGTTGAGGGAAGGGCTAGGCAACGAAGATGATACAAGGGGCCTTGGTCGAGGGGTGTGGGTGAGGGGACTGCCGCAAGGGGCTAGGGCAAGGGCCGTGGGTGAGGGCTCGAGGCTGCTTGGCGAGGTGAGGCTTGGGCGAGGGGTTTGACGGAGGCGGCTAGGTGCTGGGCAATGGGAAACCTGCTGCTGCCGAGGTGTTAAATTGAGGAATCGAGCTAAGAACCGAGGCAGTGTTGAACCAGGGCAGTTACCGAGGTAGTGTTGAACCGAGCTACTGGGTCGTTCGCCAGGCTTGAAATTTTCAGTGATTTTGGGGGGCCGGGGGGGGGGGGGGGGTATGACTAGTCTAAAGCAGCCAAGGAGTGCTATTGTTGCCCCTTGTGTGGGGAAATGTCCGAGTTTGAAGCGAAGTAAGGGCGAGGATCCTCCTTGTGTTCCTGGAGCTAACCATTGGTATTAAGCACCATTTTTAGACGGTGATAGATTTTGAAATTTTTTGAAAACATTCGATGATCATGTCCCTCCTTTAGTGGATGTAGTTTTGTTGTTCGCTAATGCTGACCGAGGGTCGGAGGAGCTGATTACGCCTGGGTCGGTGCATCGGTTTTGTATTGAACGAGGGGACTTACTGTATAGCTTTCCTTGATACAAAGGTTATGTTAATCCTTATAAAAGGATGGACCTGTGGATGCATGAGATTCTCGAGGATGACACTTTAGTGAGGTTGTTAGAAAAGGCTTACATTCTTTACGTTATTTGGAGTTCGATGGAGTGTTGCATTTCGGGAGATAGGGGTTGGTTGTTCATGATTATTTCTCGGTGAAGTACTGATACTCATACTTTTGTTACCCACTAGGCCGAGCTATGCCCTACATTAGAGGATGTTTGCGGGTTAATGTAGTTGAAGCTATTTGGTGAGGTTCCCTTTGAAAACTTGGAGTTGAGTGACGTGGAGCGGGAGGACTTAAAGGCTTTAAGGGTGGCTAAGCAGAGGGGAAAGTGGCGTCAAAGAATTCTTTTGGAGGCTGGATTTGCTATTGGTATCGGGATTTAAGGGGTGGAGATGGTGATGATAGGGCCGGTACTGAGGGGCCAGGTTTGACGAGTCTGTATCATTTTGCTGGTTTAATTGCTTATTGGCTGGCTAGACATATTTTTGATGAGCGCCCTCAGGATGGGATCAGTGAGAGAGTATTTCCTCTTACAGTAGTGCTTGCTTCGGGGAGGTCGCTAGCTCTTGCCCCTCTGTTTCTTGGGATGTTATTTCATCGTCTTGACTTAGTAGCATCTTGCTCCGCGAGATCTTTGGGAAGGTTTGATATCCCTACTTATATTTCTACATCCTTTCTACTTATGTTTTTCTATAAGTGATTCCCTTCGATTGCCCCTAAACCGAAGTAACAAAATCTGGCGGATGCAAATGTGCCGTGCTGTTGGAGGTGGAAAAATCATTTGCCACAGCAGCCTTTAGCTAACGTGATTGATGACAAGCACCAATTTAGATTTTGGCCTCATGTTAGGGGCCTGGAGGGCAGAGATACTTTGGAGGTATATCCGGAGAAGAATCAAACATTTGATGTTGACCATCCTGGGGAATATTCTGGTTCTTAGTTGGTACAGTTGGGCATGATGATTTCGTCATTTTTACTAGCTTTGCATGAGACTATGAGCTATGGTGTGAAGGTGTATAATACACACAGGGTGGCGCGGCAGTTCGGTTTCGATTTGGTTGCCCCGCGATGCATAAGGCCACTTAGCTTATTGGATGCTTGCCAGCATTTTTATTTGCGAGGGTGGAGAAATCTTTTCAAGGGATTTCAGGGATGACTCTTCCCGGGGAAAGCAGAGCGGAGGGTGCCAATTCAGGTTGGAAGCGATTCTGAAAACAAAATCTTGGTGACTTTCATTCCTATGTTCTTATTGAGCTTGCCGAGCTGTGTGTCCATGTCGTTTATTTGGAGGATCATTCTTTGTCGCTACCTGCAGTGAAGGATCCACCGGCTGTGGAATGGGGCGAGAGATCATTTTATGCAAAGCCGACGATTCCCAAATTGATGGGGAGTGAGGATTTGTGAAAACATGGTGGGGAGCAGAGTCAAAAACGAGTGGCGAGCCACGGAGCTACGGGGAGCGTTTCAGCAAAGAAGAGGGTAAGTTGTTTATCAACTTGTGTTTTATTGGTATTTTTCGTTAGGCATATGGCTAACACTTTATTTGATAATAGTTCTCTAAGGGGGCAAAGGTTGTTGGGTTGGGGTCAAGTGCCCCTAATGGAGTGGCTATTGTCATATCGCGTCTTACTGATGTTGGAGGTTTGCCCACGCCAACTAACTCTTTGGAGCCGATAGGCGATCTGTTGCAAGAGGTGGTTGGAGCGGAGCGTATAGCATTGGAGGAGGAGTGGGCGGGTTCTAAAGATGTAGGATCTATTTCGGAGGATTGCGTTGATTCTGTGACTTCTCTCGAGACTGGTGGCTTAGAGTCGGATGGAGAGGGATCGGAGGAGACAGGTGGTGTTAAGAATTGGACAGCCGAGTTTGAGACCAGATGCAGAGTTGAGCTTGCTGCCATAGGTTTGAGGGAGTTACAGCCTCGGGTTCTACTAGAGTTGACATCCCTAGTACTCATTGCTCACTTAGTCCATTTCTTGCGGTATTTCCTCCTGAGAGTGCTGCTTCTGGGATAGCTACGTCAGGAGGTCTTATTACTCCTACCTTTCCCTCTATTTTTTCATTGTCTGCGATGTCCCCTGTTCCTGGTTTCGGAGTTGGCCAGACAGTTTCTATAGCGCCATTGGGGGTTATTCTTGGCATGCGCCAGACTGCGCTTTTTGTGGGTATATCTTCTGCATCTGTGACGACCGATTCTGTTGTGGAGACCGCTACTGTGGGATTGCCTTCTGTGTCTCTGCTGATTATTACATCTTCTTCTAAATCGTGAGGGAGTGTAGGACTTAAGCCTGCGACATCAATTGTGAAGACGATTACCGTTGCCCCTGTTCCTGACATGATTGAGGTTGTTCGCAGAGGAGGAGGTACAGTTACATTGCATGAGGTGGGAGAGGAGGTTGTGCTTGTGCCTACTGTTCTATTTGCAGAGGTAAAGTCGGATGTCCATCATCTCTTGCTCCGAGTTCTGGAGAGTCGGCCGAATACATTCATGGAGATTGCTTAGAGGGGTTCCTGATTTAAGAGGACCATCTTGGAGGCCGTTGGAGACTATTTGGGTATTCTTGAAAAGACGAGGTTTGGCAACACTTCGGAGGCACGTTTAGAGGAGTTGCTAGTTATGGTGAGTGACTTGAAGTCAATTCCACTACATCTTGATTGGTTGGAGAGGCACATTCAAGCGATGACACAACAAGTGAAGAAGGTTTTACTTGATTAGGAGTTGGAGATTGTTAATGAGAAATTGGCTGAGGTGAGACTCATTCTGGGGAAGTTGGAGACAAGGAGGAGAGGCATAGAGGCGAGGCGGGCTGAGTTGGGAGAGGGCCCTGAGGGAGTTTTTAGCATGACTTTTGTAATGATCAAACTTGATGTAATCCATTTTTATTTTGTTAGCGTAACTGATAAAAAATTTGGTTCGTCTTGCATTTCTTTGTCCATTATGTATCTCTGAGAAAGTGATGATAATCTTGATTGGATATATTTTTGGTGACACAGGCTTGTTTGCCTTAACTGCATTGGCCTTGTATAAGCAATCTTGTCTTATCTAAGTCTTTTGTCAAACTGTTGAGTTGTCTCGTCAATGCTTTTTACAGCGAGCGATATTGTCACGGCTTTTTAGAAGCTTTACGTAAGGCATTTGCTATCCATTGATGAGTCTTGTTGAGCCAAGGGTGAACTTTTTAGTGACAAGTCTCTTCGAAGACTTTTATTTGTCGCCTTGTACAAGAATCGCGAGTACTTTCACGTGATGAGTTGAGGGGATTGTGTATAAATAGGAGGGGATAGTATAGTGGTTGAAGCATTGTAGGAGTTTATCTGATCAACTCTTCTCATGATTGGGAGGTTGTTCATTTTCGAATCTAGGGGTATGAGCTTTGAAACTAGTTTTTATGGGATAGGCAACATTGAAAATCGTTATATCGCAGGGCCCCCCTCTTTCTCAAGGAAGGAGGAGGTCTGTAGGATTGAAACCTACTCCTTTACGGCCACCTCTTTCCCCCCTCCTTAGAATGAGAGGCGTCGGGGACGCAGAGAGGGCTATGGAGGGAGTCGAGGGATGGCTATGTGTCACGGGTTGCTTCCTTGCGCCCCATGACGTCCCACGCAAGTGCCTTCGCACTTGCCCTAAGGTCCCAAGGTGTGCCAAGAATGGTGGAGGACGGACGCCCAACAACGTGCCAAGAGGCTCCAACAAAAGGCCAAGGGGTGCTCAACAAATGCTCAAGGCAATATGCTTCAAAGACGGGTCAAATGGTGCTTATTTGATGGCCAAAACAATGCCCAAGCATTGCCCAAACATTGTCCAAAACAGCCCCATTTGTGCCCCATGAGATGCCCCAAGACAGGCCCAAAAATGCCCCACATGGCAGCCAAGACAGCCCCCAAATGCCCCACGTGGCAGCCATGGCAGCAAGCTGGCAGCCAAGGCACCAGCCAAGGCACCAGCCAGGCAAGGCAGCGGGCAGCAGCGGCGCGTTGGCGTTTGAGGGACGTTCCGGCCATATTTTGCCGCACAACCTAGGGTCCAAACCCTTGTAAATATGTAGGAGTTTAAGTCCTAGCAAGCCTTTTGATGTAATTCCCTCCGTGGCGACGATGAAGGGCCAATGCCAAATTTACACATAGTACACCTTTTTGGTGCATCTTTGGCATGGCATTTCTCCTAGCTCCGGAGGGAAAATCAAGCTAGGTTTTTTTATGTACATAGCGTTTATGATGTATTTTCTCATTCCTAGAGTTTAGGATTTTTGGACAAGTGTAGAATTAATGAGAGTCCCTTATGACTCCTCGGGCACACACTATGTTTTCACTTGTCAGTTTGTAAATGGCTAAAAATGCTACTATAAGGGGGGTATGTATGTCAACAACCTCCCCTACCACTTTTCTTGTAATCAACCAAGCACTTGTTTTTCATCTTCTAAGCATTGTAAATACCTTCTTAGCAATGAAAATGTACTCTTTTGTTAATTTCTTGTGTATTTCTTTCCATCAATTTCCAATGTAAATGCTTGTATTGTGCCATCAAATTGCTTTGCTTGTAATCAACCGGTGGAGACTTGAGCTTGGCGGGCTTGTCAAGGGAGCTTGGCGGGCGCCACACGGGGGCATTGTGACATTCAACTTGCTCACAAGTGTCGCCCCGTGACACTATGTCTTGCATTTCCTCAATGCTCTCCACAAGGGCCGCTCTGGGAAGGCCTCTGGCTATTTTTCTCGGACTCCTAACTTTCATGTGGTACTGGGGAAGAGAAAGAGATGGGTCAAGGGAGTGGCTGGGGAGGCCCTTATTACAGTGCTTTGGCTCTTTGCTTCGGTGCTCCAAAGAGCCATCTTGGATTGAGAGGTGACAGGGATATACACAGGCCGTTTTAGGATGGTGATCCGTAGGAGGATGTACACTAGGACAAGGTAATAGAATCCTTGTCACCTGCCTTGCCCTCGTAGTCTTCAAAGCACGCTTCAGGATGGCATGGGGTTGAGGTTGCATTTGGTCGGGTAGTCTACTCATTGTTCATCCTTGGAACAACAAACTACCAAAGGAGCATCCTCATCTTAGGGGAGCGACGAGAGTCTTCTCATTGTTTCAGAATGTGGACCTTCAAGGAGATGGAAGGCTCCTGTCTTTGTTTCGCAAGTTTGTTGTAATAGTTGAGGCAACTGGTCCTCGAGCCCTCACTAGCAGTAAGCAAGTAAGCGAGTTTGTAATAATAGTTGATTCTTGTAATGATAAGATCCTTAAAATGCCAGGGTATGTATTTGTAAGTGACCAGTTCAATAAAATGTTTGCATTTTCACTTTTAATGAATGTATTGGTAAAAGTGTAGGAGAGTCTTCCATGGAGGAAATATGTTCGGAGACTATAACTATTGATAAATTCATTTGGAGGAAATGGAGAAGAATTCATAATGAATCTTTTAGAGATACATAAAAATTATGGAGATACATTAGAGATTCCCCAAACACAATGCCCATTTGCAGTTATGGATTGTATTTCTTAAGCCACTTAGTGTTAATAAGAGACATGAGGTCATTAGAGCCGGGCTTCAAAATTCTGTAGTATCCATTTTCGTTTCCCAAATTCTGTAGTATCCATTTTGGAAAGAATTTGGGAGCCGAGGTACCCCTCATGACATGTTGGGTAGCTCGCAAGACTAGGTCTCCTTCTTGGAATTGCCGAGGGCGCACGAAGGCGTCATAGGCTTTGGATATGTGAGTCTAATGTGTTTGGAGGTTAGCTCGAGCTTGATCTTGCCGCTTATCTAACGCCTCAAGCTCTACTAGCCTGAGGTCGTTAAGAACCTCACTTCTGAGGGCCATTCGAGCTGAGGAGACCACTATCTCAGCTGGCAATATAGCCTTAGTGCCATAGACTAATAAGAACAGAGTCATTTAGGTAGGTCTTCTTTTGGAGGTCCAATATGCCCAAAGTGCCATGAGGAGGGCGTGGGCCCAATCTTTCTGAAAATCTTCCAATGTTCGACTTAGAATTTTGATGAGGGTTTTATTGGTGGCTTCGGCCTAGCCATTTCCTTGGGGGTAGTAGGGTGTCGACTTATGGTGGTTAACCTCGTAAGAGGCTAGGAGTTGCCCCACGTGTCGATTGACGAAGGGTGTGCCATTATCAAAGAGGAAGACCTTGGGGATACCGAATTGGCAGATAATACTTTCTCGAATGAAGTTTGAATAGCTTCCACCCATTTGGTGTAGAGTTTGGTGGCGGTGATTATCCATATATGTCCCCGAGAGAGTAAGGCAATGGGCCCTATGAGATCCATGGCCCAAGTGTCGAATGGCCATGGTGCGCCGAGAGCACGGAGATCAACTGCTGGAGCGTTGACTCGCTCCGAAAACTACAAAATGGAGTTAGTACCCCGCAAGAGTACGGGGGTCGCGATAAAGTATAAACCGGTAATCCGGTATCGTTCTCTCCCAATGGACCTAGCCAAATATAGGCTCTAACACTCAACTCACACTAATCTAGCCTATGATCGAATTGCAATTATGTGGGGAATTGGATCTAAAATAAAAGGAAAAAATAAAATGACCGAAAATCTTTAGGTTTTTGATGGGGTTTTGATTTACTAAACTAGTGCAATGAAAATTAAAACAACTAACTAGGCAATTGATTTAAATGGAAAGCAATTAAACTGAAAAGCTTGGATGTGATTGATTCAATCCACCAATTCACAACAAGAATTTCAATATAGGATTTTTATAACTCAAATCAAGAATCACACCGTGGATTCTTGATTTGGAATATTTTGACCGTAAAACCTTGAGTTCATATTTAGTTGAGTGTAGGGATTAAACCAATTAATAGAACCCTAGAAGCAAACCTTATAAATGTGCAAATTTATACCAATTGTTGAATTGTGCGTAAATATTACCAAATGAGTTATGCATCTAAGTTTTCGAACAAATCCAACACCCAACCAAATAGAACTATACAAATATATGAATAAAACTTTGAAGTTCATGAATCCCCATTGAAATACTTGAAAATCCTTGGTGGATCTTCACAATCACACCCAAGAGATGTTTAGCTACTAGAATTCATAATAAAGAGCAAAAATGAAGGTAAATCTAACATTAAACTAAGTAAAACTAGTGTTTGGTTGCTAAGAAAGTGAGAGAAAATGGCAAGAAAGTGAAAGAAAATAAATTACAATGTGAGAAAGTTACAATTTCTACTCCTACATTAACATTACAAACATAAATCTAAGCTAAAATACACAAAAACATAAAAACCAACCTTGGAGGAGCTTTTCACACCACCCCTTTGGCTGCTACAAATCCAAAAAAATCTTCCTCTCCTCCATTTTTCGAACAACAAAGCTTTTAAGCTCCAGATCTATATCGACCGATCGATCGGCACTGTTCACCAATCGATCGGCCGATCGAACGGTGATTCTAGTGTTCGATCGGTCAATTCACTATTTTTACTGCTCACAGGTACTGTTCACCGATCGATCGGTCACTATTCACTGATTGATCGGTAAATCACCCTCTCTGAAGTTTGCCAAACCAATCGATCGGCCACTATTCACCCGTCCACCTTGAAGCTTGATTTTGACTACCTTAGAGGCCGATTCAGCCGATGCACATTAGAGGACAAATTGTAGCTCTTGAAGTCTTCTTTCCAATGGCATAAAAATTAGCTTAATCGGATATCGAAGCAAAAAGATATGGCCAGATTACCGAGACGGGTCTGAATTTTCATGACCAATTTATTTGCCTTAAACCCGCTTTGATTATTCTTGCTTTCTTTTTGCCTTTATTAGCTTATATAACCTACAAAACACATAAAAAACATAATCACACAAATATCAAACTAAATAAGAAAATTAACACTAATATAAATCTAACAAAGTACGAACTAAGAGCCTATGATTACACTTTTAAGGTGTAATCAAGCGTGGATGAGGTTGCCATGCACTTGGTATGCTCGGCATCGCTTTGCGTGGGCGAGGGCGTTAGCCTCCATTGTCAGCCAGTACTAACCGAGGTGAATGAGTTGTTGGTATAACTTGGTCCCCCTTGGTGTTCAGTTTTATGAGTTCGTTTCAGAACTTCCTGGATTTCTTTTTCAATTAGGCAGTGAAGGGGTTTTCAGATAAAACCTCAGCGGTAAAGGGACCCCTCATGGATGAAGAAACGAGTGGCTCTCTTTTTTACTTGGGCTGAATCAACACGGTTGGCAAAGAAGGATCCTTCCTGAAGGTAATCCATGTAAGGTTGACACCAATCAGTGAAGGCTTCTACAAAGCTATATTTAGCTTTAGAGCGTTGTTGCTCTTGGCACACTAGGCATTGGCTTTGGGCCTCAGTAACATCTTTTGACATGAAGGGCCAATAGTAGCCTTGGCGTTGCAGGCAGCAATATAGACTCACTTTGCCGGTACCGCAAGATTTTTCATGCACGATATGGAGCTTGACCTTTGCTTCCTCAAGGTCTACGCATCGAGCCAAGATTCCTCCTGATCCGTAGTAGTACAGTACCCCTTGGTATATGGTGAAGTGCTTGAACTCATTAAGGGAAATTTTTCCTTGAGGACTCTGGAGTTCTGCTATAATCGGTGTTCGCCAATATTGGGGATCAGGTTCATAGAGTATAATGGCCACCGAGCATGGTAAAGTTCGTTTGAGCACTTCAATTTTTATAGGATCCTCACCCACCTCTACTTTGGAGGCGAGGGTAGCGACGGTGTCAGGATGACGATTGGTAAACCTTGGAGGGTGTTCGATACAGATGGCGTCGAACTTGTTCATTAACCTCTGGGTTATGGTCCTATAGGAGGTGAGGGCAGGTTCCTTAATGGCATAATCTCCATTGGTCTATTTGACCACTAGCTTGGAGGTGCCTTCGATACATAGATGTGTGATTCCGAGGTTGAGTGCAGCTCTAAGGTTAACTGCGGCAAGGAAGCTGAGTACGAGTGCTACATATTCGACCTCGTTGTTGGAGCACGTGAACTTGAGTTTGTAGGAGAGGTTGACCTCAGCCCCTTGTGGCAAAGTTAGGATGATTCTTACACTTCCTCCTTCGGAGGTGGAGGATCCATCGAAACTGAGAGCCCATTCTCCTTCAGATAAGGCCATTGCTGCTTGGAAGTCATCATTTGGGAGTTTTTCAAATGGGGCCTCATATTCTCTACTCGAAAAGTTGGCTAGGAGGTCGGCTAGGGCTTGACTATTTACTGCCTTCAGGGCTTTGAAAATGATGTCGTACTCGGCAAGAGAGAGCAACCATCTTACCGATCTCCCGACGAGTGTTGGGCAGGTAAGTAGGAAACGAATAGGGTCACATTTGGTGATGAGGTGCACGGTGTAGGCGAGGAGGTAATGGCGCAGTTTTTGAACCGCGAAGATGAGGGCGAGGCAATGGCGTTCGATCGAGGAGTAACTTGCCTCGACTCCCTACATGACTCGACTAATATAGTACATAGGTCGCTCGATCTCATCTACTTCTTGGGCTAAGAGTGCACCGATGGAGCGAGGATCAGGGTCGATACCGTGGCGATACACCACACAGCTAAGGAATTTTCCCGTAGTAACACCAAATGCACACTTAAGGGGATTCATCCTTAGGTGGTAGCGATGACATCTTTCGAAGGCTCGTTGAAGGTCCTTAAGCTGGTCGGTTTCATCCTTAGATTTGACTACAAGGTCGTTAATGTGACATTAAAGAACTTTATGGAACATGTTGTGAAAGATGGCTGTCATTGCTCGCTGGTAAGTCGCCCCAGCATTCTTGAGACCAAATAGCATTACTTTGTAAAAGAAGTTGCCCATTGGAGTTCGAAAAGTTATTTTCAAGGAGTCTTCCGGGGCCATCTTGATCTAGTTGTAGCCACTGAAAACGTTCATAAATGAGAACATGTGGTGACTCACGGTCGAGTCAACGAGTGTGTCGATATTAGGCAACAAGAATTCATCTTTAGGACAAGACTTGTTTAAATCTCAAAAATCGACACACTCGAATCTAGCCATTCTTCTTTACCACCTCATCTTTGATTTTAAGTTCGACCTTGGGCTTGTAAAAACGGATCGCCTGTTTATGGGCCAAGCCGAGGGGAGGACGTTAAGGTGATGCACTGTGACTGAGGGATCCAATCCTGTCATTTTATCGTAGTTCTATGCAAACATGTCTAAGTACTGGCGGATTAAAGCAACAAGGCAGGCTTTTTGTTCAGGAGGGAGGTCTTTGCAAATGAAAATTGGTCAAGGAGCCTCATTTGCTGAGGCGAGGTTGAGCTCCTCAAGTTCTTGTTTTTGAAGTCGAGGGCCATCTTGGAGGCACTCGGGGGCTACCTTTACTTCTTGGAGTTCAGGAACCACTTGTTTTGGTGGGGTATGGGAACCCCTTTCTTCCTCTTTGGAAACTTTCTTTTTGACTTCGACTTGACTTCCTCGAGGTGACCTTCTTGACTAGTTCTGAGAGGGCAAAGCATTCGTGGTAGTTTAGGTCGAAAACTAGAGGATACTCTTCGATGAGCAAATATCTTTCTTATGGGGGGCTAACATCTGTGTTAGGCGAGGCCTTCCCCGCACACCGTTATAAGCGAAACACGATCTTGCCGTCAGCTCGCTAGTAACAAGTGACTCAGGAAATCTTTTGGTCTGAGCGAGGGGGTCGTCTTGGCGCGGGCGCTTCCCGGATGTGAAGGGTTACAATTGCTCTTGCTTGGAGATGTCCCTTTGTTTGGGGTGAAGGCTGAGGCTCGTCTTCTAGGTGATCGTAGAAGATGGTGTCAGCCATATGAGATTCTTTAGAGCATAATGGCTTGTTTGATCCCTTGATGGTAACAACCTCGTTCTTCCAAATGGTTTTAACACATTGATGGTAGGTAGATGGGATGGCTCCATAGCGATGGAGCCATGTGCACCCAAGGAGGGTGTGGTAGGTGGTGTCTGTATCTATAACATGAAATTTGGCAGCCGAGTGAATCGGTCCTACCATGAGGTCGATTTTGACGTATCCTAGTGTCTAATGCTTACGGTTGCCAAAGTTAGCAATATTGACTGGTTCTCGTAATAATTGCTTCTCGGGTATCCCGGCTTCTCGAAGTGTGAAATATGGGATTATGTTGAGCAAGGCTCCTTCATCCATAAAACCTCGTTAAAACTTGATCCTATTGATTAAGATTGGAACATAAAAAAGGCAATTGTGGGGGAATGGTACTTGGCGATCTACTTCGGTGAAGGTGATGACAAGATCATTGTCTCTGAGAGTTCGGTAGACAAAGCCGCTTACGGCCATGCATTGCTCGCCATTATCCTTGGCTAGGCGGAGGATGTCCTTGGTAGCTTTGAACCGGGTGGCGTTTAAAAGGCCAAAGCTGTCAAAGAAGTGTTTGAATTTGGTGGAGTTTTGGAGGATGGTAGCCCTTCGGATTTCAAAATCTGGACAAGTTTGTTGAAAGGGCTCAGTGATTTTAACGGCAGCAACTTCTTCAAGTTCTTCATGATGAGATAGCATCATGACCGCTTTGCCATTGTCCTTGTGACGCAGAAGGGGGTCTTTGTAGATGTCCTTATGGTAGAGGTCAATTGCACCATTTTTTATCTGAGCCTAGATGAGGTCTCTAAAAGCCTAATAGTTTTTGGTGGGATGATGCACTGTCCTGTGATAAGCGCAATAGTTTAGTTGGGCCTTATCCTTTTGTGGGTGTAGGGGAGGGCATCTGACTTCAGGCAGTCGAACTGCCCCACCGGCTACCCAGGCGTCCAATAGAGCGATGGCTTCTTCCACTAACATGGAAAAAGACGGTGGTGCTTTGTGCTCTCTGGATTTTCCATGGTACTCCGAGCATCTTGAAGATCCCTTAGCAGCGTAGGCGGAGTGGGTCTTTCTTTGAGGGGACCTCCATGAAGAGGTTGCTGACGAGCGATCTCGTTTTGAAGACAACTTCCACAAGAGGTTCGTTGTTCGCCGAGGGAAGGCTTGGGGAGGCTAGGATGCTCTGACCGTCTCATTCAAATTTCTCACTGCGAGACTGAGACTAGAAAAGTCTTCAAACTTGTGGTTCACCACATGCATTTTGTATTGGGGGAGCATACCTTCAATATAGATTTCAGCTATCTGTTTTTCCATGACAAAATCTTGTATCTCAATGGCCTTCTCTCTGAATCGTTTAACATAAACAAGAATGTCCTCTTTAAAGTGTTGGATGACTCGCCTGTGGTGAAGGGAGGTAAGGCGTTCCTCGGCATGAAATTTTTTTTTATAGAACTTCTGCGCCATATCCTCCCAAGACGAAATGGAGCCAAGGGGGAGGTTGGCATACCACAAATACGCCCTGTCCATGAGGGACTTTGAGAATTCTTTGAGACGGAGATTTTTGTCGACTCGGTAAGGTCTCAAAGTTTCAGTGAAGCAGATTACATGCTCCCTAGCATTACCCTTTCGTCCATCGAAACGGGTGAATTTAAGAGCGACGTACCCAACATTGTAGGGCGATTCTGCGACCTCAGCAGAGTATGGTGGTTAGAGGTCGAGGTCCGATATAATGCCAAACTTGGAGGGCACTTGCTTGAAGAGGGTTTGGAAATACGTCTTGACTTGATCCATGGTTACGAGATGTTGAGGGAGAAGTGTTTGAGTTGGCGCGGGGGTCACTGCGGAGGCCATCCCCGTAGCTGGGGCCGCGATGGAGACAGCGCCAAGAGTTGTTGCTGGGAGGGGAGGAGCCGTAGGGCTCCTATTAGGGAGATCTGGATGAATCTCGGATCCTTCCCGTTGACTTGGAAGGTGACCCGAGTAGGCTGGCACTAAAAAGACTGTAGGTTGAGGTGGAGGGGGGGAGTACCCCTTTGTATTGACAATAAAGTCTCAAGCATGAGTTGTTGAGCTCATTGCATCGAGGTTATGCTCTCGGTGAGGGCTCCAAGTTAGTTGACGCCCACAAAGATGATCGGATGGGTCAAGTCATCGAGTTGGGACGAATCCTCGACCCCTGGGGCGTTTTGCAAAGACATTTGCGTATTCTTCTTCGGCGCCATAAATAGCGAGTACTGCTATTCCCCATTGGAGTATTGTGTGTGGAGTTGTATGAGGAATGAGTGGTCAAACCTGTAGTGGGCAACTCTCTAGGAAGTTAACGGTAGGATTTGTCTTAGGTGAAAAACCACCGAAAGTGGAGGAGAGAGAGTTATGGCAGCTCTAGAAAGAAATAAGGTGATAGTGTCCCAAACAAGCTTGGAGAGACTGAGAGATTCTTAAGGGTTGGTGGTGACCATTCAATGTGGAATGAATGTCTTGTCAATGGCGAATTAATGTTCCCTTTATATAGGTGAAGGAGATACTCCATGATTGGTTGTTCATCCGTCGAGATCTTTGACGATTGGCTCCTCAGACTTGAGACGGAGCCTTTTGTTGATTGGCTCCTCAGTCTGAGGCTTCTCGAAGACCGACATTCTGAATATCAACTCTATATCTCTGTAGGCGATAGTGACTCAGTGATTCAAACAGTTCAGGCATTAAATACGCTTGGTCGTTTGCTTGGAGATCCCTCTCTCCAAGACTGGCAGGAGGGGCAGGCCCCTCGGCAAGCCCTCTACTCTAGCCTCCAATCCACTTGTCTCCTGATGATCCCGCACGGAGGTCCTTAGGTCATGCTCCTACCCTAGGTTATGGAGATACGCTTGTGTGAAGAATTATGCCAAGTATGGAAATACGCTCGGCAGAGAGATTCCGTGGCTGAGCCAGGAAATGTCGAGCATGGAGCTATAAGCAAACGCCGCAGAGGAGGTATCTCGAGATCACCTGCAAGTGAGGGACTCTTGATGTCTTAGCTCAAAGGAGGCGCTCTTCACGTTGTCCTCGGTAAGTGAGTTGATTTGGTGTACACATTGCCTTGATAGGCTGCCACGTGGAGCCAAGCATAAGAGGAGAGGTACGAAGGATTATGAGTCACTTAGGTGTCCTTGTACGAAGGAGAGTTGGACACTTACACCTACAAATAGAAGACTAAGTGAAGCGAAAGATCGCCAGAAAACACCTTTAGAATCACTAGCACTACAACAAGTGGTCCAATCATATTTGGAATAAATTCTTGAAGTGTAACAAGACTTCAAGCCAAAAAAGGAAGGTAACCAAACAACATGTATGATGGTACAAAATGTAGTCGATTACAACTCCTAATTGTGTCACCCAAGACAATCAATAGAGATGTGAAAACTAACATTTGATAGATTTGAAGATGAAAGGAGAAGACTAAGCGAAACGAAAGGTTGCCAGAAAACACATTTGGACACATTTAGAATCATTGACACTACATCAAGTGGTCCAATAATATTTGCTATATATTCTTTAAGTGTAAATGAACTTCAAGCCAAAAAAGGAAGGTAACCAAACAATATGCCTGGCGATACAAAATCTAGTTGATTACACCCGTCAACCCCTAATTATTTCACCCTGGAAAGTCGATAGAGATGTGGAAACTAACATTTGATAGATTTCAACAATACCAATAAGGCTTTAAGTACGCAAAGGACATTAATAATGCACGCGAACCTCAATAAAGGAGTACAGTGACAAAGAAGAAGTGTTTACGATCCTTCTAGTTCACATTCCAACCAGGCCACTCTTCTAAGTCGTTCAAAACCCAATATATTGGCCATCAATCCAGAACCTACTTAGAATCATATCCTTAAAGCTTCACTTATATAGGAAGGAAAAAGTAAAAAGAAAACATAGGTGGTAGGAGGGGTGCAACAAACAAGACATGGTTCTTGCTTCCTCCTCCGTGTATGAACAATATACATCCCTTGGTTTATGTGCGTTTTCTGTGACAACAGAAGCAATAGACTAGAAAACATCAACACTCAACACAAAATAGCCACAAAAACATTTGGAAAGGGAACAAAACACCTTGTAAAGTGCCGAGTGAAGGTTCTCAATGGCTTTGTGATGTGTAGCCCTACGTTTTGCTCATGATGCTAAGAATAGAAAGGATGAGCTTCCACTCTACCTCTTTGGTTTTTACTCTCATTTCCAAAGGAAGTTGCTCCCAACGTAAAACATGCCCACTGGAGAAAATATGCAAATCAACAAGGGGTAATTCTCAAACAAGCGATTTTTATTCTTTCCTCTGTGCAAAAAGAATTCTATTGTCATTGAAAATAGGCATAATCATCTTCTGAGTTCGATATTTATAATGTTCAAATTGAGAATTGGTTGAAAACGATGGTTATATAAAATCCACCAATGTGAATGCACAGCACCATGCAGGAAACCAACACTTGCTAATGTGAAACACACCAAAGATCGCAAAGAGCAAACCATGCCCACCTAACCCATAATTACAGAAAAACACCCAACTATATGAAATAATGGCTTGCAAATGAGAGAGATAAACACATTCTAATGAAACACAAAAGGCAGAGAAAAAAAAAACTGGCAACCAGAGGAAACGGGGAACAAATGGCCACCCAACCCGGTTCATGTCTGGTTTATGTAGCAAGTGTGAAAAAAGTGAATCCATCTGGACAAAATAAAACAAGCCTCAAATGTCATCTAGATTAGTACTAGAAAGAAAAAGAAATCAATATTCCAAGCAAGAAGCTAAAACACCTAATACGCTGAGAAAAAAGAGACCAAAACCAAAAATGCATTACATGGAATTCTCATGAATGGCCACAATAAGAATTTTCAAAAGACTGAAATCGATAAAATAATTGCAACAAGGATAAATCATAATAGAATCCTCAAGTGTAAGGACATGCACATGTCTTGCAAAGCACCACAAAAGTATACAGCCACCAAAACAATTATGCCAATATGATAAACTAATAAACTACTACATGAGAGCAAAATAGGATAAAAACAGAGAAGGACAAAAGTGACGAAGCAAAGCACCAACAAAACAAAGGAAAGAATAAACATCAGAAATGAAGAACACAGTTTGCACAACCTCTAGGGGCATGTTAAAGCAACAAGAGCCTACAAGATTAAAAAAATGACTAGCAAGATAGGATAGTACCAAATTATGACTAAAAAAATAACCAAGACAGATGCTTTGGTGTCCTTCAATGGTTACACTCTTCTATCTACACAATATATGCTACAACCAAATCAAAATATGAAACAATATCTAAGGTACTTTTCACAGGGAGTCTGAACCAAAAGCTTTATCTCAATTTATAAACTACAAATCCCAAAACTCACATGCTTCCTTGCAAATTACTTCTCAACACGTTGGATCTTTGGGAAACAAGCACCTATATATTCAAAGAAAAAGAAATGATCATCATAACTCACAACACACGACAAATGGAACAAAAAGAAGAGGTCAATCTCAATTATTGCAATGTAGACATAAACAAACTAGTACGATCACCAGAGTTAAAAAAGAGAAAATGCTTCAAACCAGGTGTAAGAGATGTAAAAGCCATTGAGAAATCTGATGCTCCAAATTTGTCACCCATACAATCAGAAACAACTGTTAAACATAGACAAGTAAAAAAGAGAAGAAAATGACTGTTAATAAGCATCTGTCATGTTCTTAGGGCTACAAAACATAAAAATTCAATCTAGACTGGTTCATAATCTAAGGGTAACAAGAGAATTTACTCAAAATGTGACCTAACACCACACAGTCGAGCTTTCCCAAAACCTACAAATGCTGCATACAAGAAATTAGTGTGCATCTTCTAGTAATCATAAAAATAAATAAACAAATAAAAAGAAAAAAACAGCTAGAGCTAAATTGCACCCAAAAACAAGAACTAAGAATGCTGAAACATCTAATATGTTCTATCATGAAATACTGGTTATTGCCCATCCATCTCCAATGCAGGTTCCTCCAATTATCCCCTCAAAACTACTGTAATCAAGCAAAATTTGTCAAAGGCAACAAGAAAATCCACAAAAGGCAGAGGAGGGGAACAGGGGAAAAAGAAGAATTGAATTGAACAGAAGATAGATGAGAGAGAGAGAGAGAGAGAGAGAGAGAGAGAGAGAGAGAGCAATATCCTAAACAAGAGCAGAAAGAAAGAAAAGACTGATGTCCACTTGATCTCATATATGTCTAATCTCCTACTAAAAGAAACCCACAAGCAATACAACAAAGTACACATACTATAGTGGAAGAAAGAAAAGGACAAAATTGAGAGGACAAGAAACAAGAAGGAAAGATGAGCAACTAAATGCAATGGCAACATAAACATCAAGAAGGATTATTGAATGTTTCCACCACCATCTTGTCAGCCCATCAACAATGCTAGGCCACAAGGGTCAAAAAAATTTTGGTCATCAAGGAGGAATATGAAATGTTTCCATCACCATCTGCATCTCATCTACGATGTTAGGCCACAAGGATCTAAAAATGTTGGTAAGAAGAGCAAGAAAAATGGACAACAAATATTAAATGACAATCAAAAGACAGCAGGAGTGTTCTCACAAACCATAACCACAAGTGCAACATTCCTCTAGACCATACCTCAACACTAGCGACAACACAATTAGTGTTCGTAACATCAGCGACAACACCAGCTATAGTATAAGAATGACAACTTTTAGCATGGCACAAAATCATCATAAATATGTGTTAGAAAGAGCAACGAAGGGGGGCCCCCACGTCTCCTTAGATCCCGATTGTCACCTGACAGCAGGAAATAACCATTGGCTTTATACATTCTAACAAAGCAAGGCAGGCAGAAAAAAAAATGGCAACCCTAGAAAATAGGGAACAACTACCTACCCATCCACCCTTCCACCTAAAGTGTGCTGAGTGAATCTGTCAAGAAAAATATGGGGTGGGTGGGAAATATTGGTATAGAAGGGCAAGAAAAATTGTCGATAAATATTAAAGTATGATTATGCAAATTATCATAGTCTCAATAGTATCATGCACAAGATCATATAAATCAAATAATGTTCATAGGTTACCAAAACTTAATACATAAATTAACGTGAATTTCTAGACTCTTTATCTCAAGATAACGAGATTCATAATAAAAACCTAAGCAAGTGCATATGGTGAACTTGCAAATACGAGACATGAGTATAAAATAATAGTAGTAATGAATATTAATAAAATTATATAAATTCCAGATCAATTCACACTACTAAAAGTCAAACCAATCATGTTTGTAAGATATTCAATGGACACTCTCCCTCAATTTGATTATGCCAACCACATCCATAAGTCTTCCTTTTGAGTAAGAATTTTCTTTTGTTCTTGCAATCGTGTGGTGGCTTTCACACTATTAAACATGGTAGCCCTTTCTATGATTTTATTCAGAGGATACATATTTTGATAGACATCTATAGTGGCTTTCACACATACTCATAGGTAGCCCTTTCCATCATGCAATTTTTTTTTCTTCACCACAAGCATGAGGGAATAATAAAAGAGATGGGGAACATGATCTAGTATGCAATTTTCTCCCAGAATGTGAGAATAATTCAAACTAATAAAACACACATACATATTTCAATCAAGTCAATCGCACCAAGTGTGTATAGTGAGCACTAGGTTTATAATCATGAAAGACATCACTCAAAACTAAGAGTAAAGAAATAAACCTTAGTGATGCACACTAGTTTTAGACTAACACTATTTACATTACTCTCATCATAGGAAATTAAGCACAAATGTCATGAACTCCTCAAATATGCATAAATCACAAAAACCTCTTTGTGGTTTTTTATTTTTATTTTTCAATAACAAAAACAAAATAAAAAAAATAAGATCATAGCAATAGAAAAATGAATAAGAATGATCTTTATTTGTTAGTCAAATAATGTTTAAGGTCATTCAATGTTTCATTCATCTTTTTTATCTGAACTCTGCCTACCTATAATGTGTAGCAAACAACGAAATCGTTTAAGGGCTACTAGCACCACCATGAAGCCAGAGAAGGGGATTGGGGGAAGGAAAAATAATTAAATGGAAAAGAAGTAAAAAGGCCAAAACAAATTTGTGTCCTTCCTGAACAACACCAGAAGATGCAAACCCTGCAATCCCATCCACTTCTAGATTGCTGCAAACGAAAAAGAAAAAAAAAAAAAAAAGAAGACAACTATCCATGTGGAATGTTTCCAAACACTACCTTGCCAACTCACCTAGAAGCTACAACTCTAGACTACAACAATCTGCAAATTTCGGCAATGAAGCAGGAAAAAAACCTATTGAGAGGAAATATTAAACAAAATGCCCTGAGACAGGGCTCTCACAAGCTGTAACCTTCATATGAAAATTCCATTAGAAAGACAAACTACCATAGAAGCATACAATAAAGCTTTGATTAGCACAAACATTTTCAAATTTGAAATGTCTAACATAAACTATAAGGCCCTTGCAGCTCTATAAATTTCAAGTAAATTGTAAACGATGAAACTACTTATAAATTTTGAAAGGTCCCATTTCATATATCAGCAAATGAGTAAAAATAAACATAATCCAACCCTGACCCAGGAATAAAAAGTAAATACAATGAACAACAAACAGAGAGAAAGGAAATGGTTCCCAAAGAGGAAAAGTAGCATAACTTGGTGTCCCAAAAGAATTGGGATCCCCACAGTGAATTCATGTTTGGTTATTTTTTCAAATTTATGGCCACAAGTACAGCAACCACTGCTTCAAACAATAGAATCCTGTCCACATCAGATTGGAACATGTAAGGACAACAATACATAGACCAAGGAGTAAAGTCAACCTAGAACAACAGAACCCCAACTTCAGCTGAAAAAGTAAACCAAAAACTCGGCTAAACCAATGTGTAACAATTGGTAGGCAATCAAGTGCCCGAAAGAACCGAAACTTCATTAAAAAAATACATGCAGAATTTTACAAGCCATCAAGTGCAGCAAACTATTAAAAAAAAGCAAGAAAGAAAGAAAGAAAGAAAGAAAGAAAGGAAGGAAGAACAGCAGATACAGGCTAGAGAGAATCCCACACCATAGCCTTCTTTCCCTTCTATTGTCACAATGCAAAATCAACGCTCAGACAACAACAGAAAATTAAATAATTTCTCTTGTCATACCTACTATCAAAATTCGAACACCAATTAGATTTCAACTTATTTTGCTCAAAAAAATGCATAATGACTGTAGTGGGATATGAAGAAAATGATTTATTTACTCAATATTTTACCCTAAAATTTTAAGTGGGTGGCTTGCTAATCAAACAAAACAAGTTTTACTAGAGAGTTTAACTATTTTCAAATATAAAGCCAAAGCAAAGGGTATAAGGGCAATAGAAGTGTTTGGCAATCAACACCGAAATAATCAAGAATGAGTCGAGAATAATGAATTTTTTTTTTTGGAAGGTTAGATAATAATGATTTCACTCAACATTAATCAGGAAAAGTCTAGATGATCGGCCCTACATAAATAAAAAGTAAACATACTTTTCTCATAAAATTCAAGATGCTTTCAACTTGCCAACTAAAAGGTCTAAGAAAATCAAGTTTTACAGGAAAAGGATTGGGGTCACCTTGAATTTTCATAAATCAGATGGAAAGACCCACAAGATGATAAATTTTGAAATGCATATAAAGTAAATTCATTCACCAAAGATTTCAAAAGAAAAAACAAAAATGAGAAGCATAGAAACAGAGTAACAAAGAAAACGATAACTCTTGGAAAACAAACATCCAATAACATGAACTTGTAATTCAATTCAAATTCCAAACCCACCAAAAATAAGAACCAATTAATGTAATCACACAGTTTAATAGCTTATGACTTGAACAAGTTTGGTCCTAACATAGGGAGAGTAGCAGACAGGCATTTTGTGAATGAAATGGAAGAGATCAACTTTGGCTTGAGGCGACGACCGCTTCTTTTCTAAAACCGGCCTCATCGAAGACCCCAAAGACCACCGCCTCGACTTCCCAGTAGGCAACGGCACCGTTGAGAACCCCCTCACCTCTTATTAGTTTTCTACATTAAGACCTTCAACTCGAAGCAATTTAATTATGACTTGTTAAGTACAAACCCTTCAAGCCCTTTTATTGATTGACAAAGCAAATACTTTCAGTGGTCGGAAAACCACTTTCTTTTGCCAAAAAATTCCACAGAGAGAGAGAGGGAGAGAGAGAGAGAGAGTTGTGATGAATGAAAAGGCAACCACAGAGGGAGTTGGGAAAGGAATGGGAGAACTCGCTGTTATGTATATATAAGTAGCAGTTGAATCGATACGTCTTAATAGGTTTAGGGTTCCCAGCGATTTTGGCACATGGTGAGTTTTTCTTATTAATTCTCTAGTAATTCACTACTTTTAATTCATATAGTTTTTTGAAATTGTATTTTGAAGGAATGGCTTTGAACTGACGTGGGTCGTGATAGCTCCAAAATAGGACTTAGAGCTTTAAGTCGTAGTTCCATTATTTATACTATAATAAATTATGAAAATTTTTAAAAAATGATCTTTTGTAGAATAATTAGATTTTAGATCATGGTCCTAATACATGACTTTTAATTTGAGTTTCAAATTGTGTTTTTAAGAACAATAAGAGTTTGAGAAATAAATTAAAAACAACTTGAATTTGAAAAATAAGTTTTTGAGCCCAATGCAAACTACCTACCACATTTTATATGTTACACCTCCAACTTGTTAACGGAGAGAAGATGACAATAGATAACTGTTGTATTGATTCTTTATCTTTTTTCCAAGTGTTTTATATTTTTTAATGAGTTAAATTTGCATACAAATTGACATTCTTTTAGACAATAGATGTATAGGAAACAAAAACTTGAATCTTGATTCACAACAATATGAAAAATGAAAATATGGATAAGCGATAAGCTATTTTGTAGGGTATACTCGCTCCTACCTGCATTTAAATATCCAGGGTATACTCGCTCCTACCTGTAACTAAATCTCCTTCTATATCCTCCTCTTAGGAGGTAATCCAGCCGATAGTAGTGGATTCAAGGGCAACATCAAGTCGGAAGAGTGTTGCCAAAAGATCTGCACTTTCCTTTTCCAACATCGGAAGGGGGAAGGGGCTATTTATGATGATCCTTACAGGCCTCTTGAATCCTCTTTTTTCCTATTTCTTTTTCTTTGATTTATTTGTGTTTGTGCGTAATGTGACTTTACTATTGTTTTCTTTATTATTGATAGGAATTCTCTTGTTAAGACCCTATGAATCGATTAAAACCTAATATTCATGCTAGAACTGCAATGATTCAATAAAAACCCTAAACTAAGCCCAAGAGTTCCACGAGTAAGAACTCTTGAATCATCACTTATTCCATGAATAAATATAATGACTAAAAATCTTATAAAACATTAGAATACAATCATGATCAACTAAAATATTATTTTAGCAATTGCATATTACTATTGAAAATGAACTTAACGTGTTTGAAATTAATAAAAATTATAGGAAGTGAGTTTACAAAAAATTTCTCAAGATTCCAAAATAATTTTTGACATCGAAAATAATTTTTGACAAGTATTTCTAAATCATAATAGATTTTCTGACACATCTTAACAAAATTTTCTAAAATTTATCTTTAAAATTTCATGAGATTTTTGTTTCCATTTCAAAATGTGTATCCTCTTTCAGAGAGTTTTTTTTAACAATTATGATTTAGTCATAGCCATATTTGTTAATGTGATACTAGCTAACGTACTATTTTTGTACTATTTTGAATATATCATAATAAATATTATATATTTATAAAACTTTGTATATTTACTTGTAAAATTTGATATATATATATATATATATAACTATTATTAAGAGTTATGTGAGTTTGACAAAAAGCAAAAACCAGTTTAATTAGAGAAAAAGTTCTCTGACACACCGTCAAACCTCCAACTGGTTGGGAGAGAGAAAGTGACTACAATTGCTATGTCACTTCTTTAATTTTTCAATCATTGTATATTTTTAATGAAGTTAAATTTGTACACAAATTTACTTTTTTTGTAGATATTAAAAAATAAAAGACATATAGGAAACGAAAGTTTTGAAACATAGTTCAAAATAATATGAGAAACAGAAAAAGTGACATAAAAATATAAAATATGTACAAGAAAAATGTATAAGAATCTTAAAAATTATAACTAGAATATTATAATACCATCATGAACAACAAAAATATTAATATAAATAATATTTGACGAACTTGTAAGACCAATTACATATTATTAACAAAAATAAACTTTAAAGTACACAAAAGTTATAAAAATACGAGAAGTGCACCTATAAGAAATTTTATCAAGTTTTGACAAGTCCTTTCAAACCTTATTAGAGTTTCTGCCTCATCTCAAAAATGTGTTCTAGAATTTGTTTTTTTTAATTTCATGAGATTTTTGGCAACTATGGTTTTGTTATTGCCATAGTTGTTAATCTAATACCTTCTAACATACTATTTTTGCTATTTGTTAAACCCCATATTTTCTAATTATTTTTTGATGAATTTTATTACAAATATATATATACACACTAAGTGTCAACCCGTGCAATGCACAGAGGAATAAGGCTTCAAATTTATAATAGAAATGTTATAAATAGAAATATTGTAAGTCTAAAATTCATAACGATTAAGATACACATCATGAATGTTTATCTTCCTTTTAGTATCTTATTTATTCACTAAAAAGAATAAATTAAATTGTTATACTTGTAGCACAAGCCCACCCAAACTAAATAGTTATGGTTACCCAATAAATTCAATACCAATCTTATCTTATCTTATCTTATATATATCTTATAAAAGTAAATCTGTTTGGTATCTTATTTGTTAACTAAAAGAATAAATTAAATAATTATAGTCATCGATAAATACCATATCAATTTTATCTTATCTTATATATGCATATATATATATATATATATATATATGTAGCTGAGTAAATTCAATAGTTATCTAACCAATTGCCCCTGTGACATGCTATTTAAAAAGTATAATAGCATTTAGAGTGCCACATAGGCACCACTTAGGAGAGAGGTAAAAATTTAGGAGGAACACAGCTTTCATATATATATATATATGATTGGCCTTTCAAAATTTAATTTACTCTCTAGAAAATAAATTTAAATTCTAAAACTTAAGTATATCCTTTGCTTGTACTTGGGTTCCAAAATTCTAAAACTTAAGTATATGTGGAAATCCTTTGCTTGCACGTGGGTACTATTGAAACTTTAACTAAACAATCAGAATAGGGTCTGGTTGTGGTAGTAATAAGCTTAAGTTTTATTTGTCAAAGAGGCAACTAAGTACAGGAGACCTGAGAGAAAGAGAGATAAAGGCAAAGGGTGAAAGAGAGTGGTGGTTTGCAGCCGTGTAGGTTATTCCCGCCTAGTTTTCCGACCAATAACTTGAGGTTGGGTGATGGAATTAATCCTTTTAGTTGTTCTCTTATATGCATAGATCTTGTCATGTAGTTGCCCATATACGTGCTGATACACATCCTCATAGATACATATTTATGTAAGGTCATCGATACACTATGTTTGTTTGTGTGAATCAAAATATGTGAGCGGTGGTATAATTTTGTGACTGGATATATATATATATATATATATGTAGTTGTAATCTAAGTGAATGAAAGATTTGGCTTTTTGGGTATATATGTCCATTTGCATTCATGTATTTGACTTTTATACACGTATAGAAATATATACTAGTGCATGTGTAAGAATAATTTTGATGGATATGTGGGCTTGGATGTAGTCACTGGCAATGGTGACAAAAAAAAAAAAAATTTAGCAGGGTTCATTATGTATTAGTTCGTCATGAGGGGTTTGTCCAACTAGTGTGCATATGTAATTAGGGGAGCTCAGTTTCGTGGGCTGTGTTAAAATTTTGATGGGTCTTCCCTTGGGGTTATACCTTGGGGAGAGAGAGAGAGAGAGAGGGGGACCACATGTCCACGTGTGGTTCGATGGTGGCTGACTTCGGGTCACTAGTCGTAAGATCTGTGGTTTTTGTGTGGCTTTGGTGGGGGAAGAGAACCTAAAAAAATTTCTTTGTGAATATGTGTATCAGTATAATAAAACTACTTATTTTTTTTTAAATGTCTGTATCTTATAGATTGATCAAAGGGTTGATATTTAGTTTAGCTTTGATCTCATGACTGTGATCAATTATCTACATAACTTTGACATTCAAAATCCCACCCAAAATGGTCAACTATGTTGGCAGATGAAGCATCTCTCATTCGTTAGATAAAAAAATTTATACCTCCTCATTCATTTGATCAATTTGTGAACATCAAATGCACCTCAAAAAGTATTTCTCATGATGTGAACTCCCATGGTCCCCTCATGTATGAGAACCAAAACAAAAGGACATCATTCCCCACCTCCGGTGAGACACCCGTGCCCAGGCCACAACCAACACTGTTTCTTCTCTGTCTTCCTCTCAGGCAATTGGACCAAAGACCGATATGCACCTCTCTCTCTCTCTCTCTCTCATCTCCAACCTTCACCTACACCCACAAGCTAAACCACAATCTCTCACCTTTACATGACCCCAAACCCACACTCTGCAAATTAGGGATCATATTTATATATTATAAATATATTCCATAATATTTAAAGGCTACTTTAGACCTTTGATACGTGCCCAAATGTGTCCCACCTTTCCAGATCTCTCTCTTCATTTTTGCAACGTCTCCTATGCATAAAAAAATAAAAAATCATATGTCCCAAGCTTTCTTGGACAATCAAATTAAGTGTGTAGAGGGCAAATCCACTTTTTCTGGTATGTACAGAGAGGATAGAAAAGGAGATATTGATAATTTTCAATGGTAGGTGAGAGAAAAAAATAAATCCCAAGCTCACCCAAAATAAAAATTAAATGTGAAAAGTTGACCATTTAACCCAAAAAAAAATTTTAATAAAAAAATTTATGTCACAAGTTGAACTTAAATGATGTGTTAATTAAAGTGATTTGTGTATTTTTTTTATTAATTAAAAATCAAATGTTAAAATCTTATAACTAATTTTTTAATAAATATTTTTCTTCTAAAAAAATAACATAAAATCTAAGTGCATACAATATATTTTAAATATATAAATACATTGTTCTACATTTATTTTGGGCCTAGGTGGGCTTAAAAAAAAAATTCTCAAGGTCTCCCATTAACAAGATCAGGCTAAAAAAATTCTCATGCCATATAGATGATGGGCGAGCCTAGTGGGCTATCGTGCCCAAGACCATCTCTACCTGACATCACCATTTTCTGCTTAGATGTGTTAATGTCCCTCTAACGAAAGGAAGGAACTTGTTACAATATTTTAAAAGCAAGGAATGTCAATGTAATTTTCAGAATATAGGGGGAACTGTCTTAGTTTTCAATAAATCTCAGGAGAAGTAAGTGTAATTTATCCTTTAATATAATAGACTTTATTATTCATATATGATATATAATAATATATTGTTATATCAAAATATATTATATTAGACAACATATATAGTATTAATTTTTTCATATTTTATTCTATATAAAGATGAATTATATGCTATATAATTAAGATATTATATATTATGATAATATATTGTCATATATACTAATTTATTTCAAAATTATGTATTACATAATTTATATTAGTATAATATATATGATGGTATATATATATTACATGCGGGTAATTATATTTTGCCCCCTTGAGTTAGGCCCCAAAGCACATATCTCCTCTATAGTTTAAAAGTGAACACATGACCCCATTGTCCTTTGGATCAAAGTGCAAAATGGACAAAGTAATGACTCAAGTTTTTTTTTTTTTTTTGGACCATTAATAATGAATTAACTAAATAAAATGAGTGACTAAAATAACCTCAAAAAATCACGTCTCCAAATATACAACTCATTTAACTCCCAAATTATTTCTTTGAAAATAAAAATACTATTTCAAGTAACTCCCAAAATATGACTCCAAATAATAATTAATTCTACACTCAAAAGTATATCTTCAAAATGTTATAATTAGTCCACTATTCAAAACAATAAATAATCAATCTTTTTGTCCTCAAGAAAATTATGATCTCAATCCATCACTAACACGAACTTTGTCTCAACCTGAAAAATAAAATTTAAACCAAAAAGTATACAATATGATAGGAGTACAAACGCTCAATTAAGGATAATCAAAATGAAGCTCAATGATCAATCAAATCAACAAAGGAAAAATAGAGTCAAGAAGATAATACTTTGTACATGTACCAATCAGTTGCACGACACATCTTTCAGCAATAAAAAATCATTTGTGGCCTATCAATGAGGTTCACACTAGCTTCACACTACGCCCGGAAGTTCATCTTATAACTCCGACATACCACACATGCTTGACAGCAAGATTTTTACGTCCTCCACAAGGCCGGGACATACAAAATAACGATATCTCATGTATTCATATATCAATATATTTTATACATTCACACCATGCCCAGAATTTTATCCTTATTCACCGACATACCATACAAGCCTGACAGCAAGACAATTATGTACTCTATCAGGCCAAAGCATACAGCGTAGAATTCAATATTCAATTATCTAACTTGAAAATACGATTTGTAAACAAATATTCAAATTCACTGCATTAGTTCAATAATCTCTATAGTTTCAAAAATAATATTTTCATGGGATTTAAAAATAAGCATGAATATTCAAAAGTAATACAATTTAGAATTGACAAGAATACACTCTTCGCAAAAAGTTTGAGAAATGAATATATGTATAACTCAAAAAGGGATGCTAGGGACACTAGCGAGTGTCCAACACCCACCAGTTGATGTGCACATTAGCTAGTGGGTGTTGGACACCTACGAGTGCATTTAGCATTCGCCTAACTCAAATTACCATCCTAGTGCATTTCCCATTCCTATAGAGATCAGCACATAATATTTAAATTATTATAAATTTAAGTTAAGTGGTAGAGTTTTTTTCTTACTTTTTCCTCACTCTCATTTTCGATTTTCCCCTCTTTCTCTTTTCATTTTTTTCCCCCTTCTCGTGTACTCTCTCTCTCTCTCTCTCCCTACCCCCTGGTGCCATAACTCTCTTATTTTCTTTCCCTTTTTCTTATCTCTCTGTCTCTTAACCTCTAGTTCACTAGCTGGCTACCCATATCACGTATTAGTGAGTTATTCACTTGCATGGTGAATAAGCAAATGTCATGGCTTGGTCTATACCTTGGGAGCCTCGTATAGCATAAAAGCAAGGAGAACTGTTGTTTTGACAACACACAAAGTGTACTATTATGTAAATACATTTAATTATCTACAGTTTCATAAGGTAATAATTTTACCCAATATTATAATTTTACTTACACTCGAATTCAATTTTATTTATATTTTAGCCTCAAAATTATTGTTAAACTAATAAATAAGATATTTTATGGGTCACACTACATTCCTAAATTTCAAAAACTTACCTTTTCCTCCTTATTAATTTCTCCAAACAAATTAATATTCTTCTTTCTAAAATTTTGCTCTCTATAAATATTTATTCTAATATTGTTATGACTCATGGAACTACACGGGTCTTAAATAAATAGTTTTGAAGTCATTAAAATATTAAAATTAATTTGCAGCGTGCCACACGAGCGGAGTAAAATTTTTTTCACCAAATGGATCATGAAAAGTACCATTTTGCCCTTTATGTCTTCTCCAAACGGACACAAAAAGCACGCACCCCCTTTCTTCTTCTTCACCTCATCTCTACCCTCACTCTCCATCTGTTAGGCCTACTACATGTGTTGGTCTAGTCCCAGGAGAATGACCCACATTATTTTGATTGTTGTTAGGCATAGGCCTTGTCTTGCAATATACATATTGGTTATCTAGTGACTAACTAGCGTAGAGACAAAAAGTGGAGTGAGAGAGGTTGTTAAGAAATTTCTTACATACACGTCAAGGGGGTGTTTGTTGCTTCAACAAAATTAGGGTTTCTCTCTTGGAGAGTGGGTTCTACTAGTTTTGTAAATTGGAAGTTTCTTCTTGTATTTCTTGTAGAGGTGTTCTTGTGTTCTTAGTGTAATATCTTGTTGTGGTGGACCTCTTATACTCTTATTTCATTGATTAGTGGATTCTGGTGGTGCCCTGTGGTTTTTTCCCTTCTTTGAAGGGTTTTCAAGTAAATGCTTAGTGTTCTTGCTCTCTGGATTTCTTAGTTTTGATACTTCCATTTGGTAGTTGCTTGCTATACTTCATTGCGATTGTGGATATTGCTTATAGCTTGCTTAGGTGGGAAAGAGAGCACTTCCCAATAAGTGGTGTCAGAGTCAAGGTTATGCCTACAAGGTGTTTGATAAAATTCCTAAATGAGCTATGGAGGTGAATACAAGTAGAATGGTGAGCCTAAATGGTAGCAATTGGAGAATATGGAAGGGCAAGATGTTGGACTTGCTTTACTGCAAGGAGTTGTATGCTCCCTTAGAGGGTGCTGATGCCAAGCCTAAGGATATGAACGATGAGAAGTGGAAACTCATGAATCAACAATCTGTTGGCTTCATTCGGCAATGGTTGAATGATAATGTTTACCATTATGTGTAGAATGAGACATTAGCTAATGCACCATGGAAGAACCTTGAAGATTTGTATGAGAGAAAAACCGCCAACAATAAACTCTATTTGTTTAGAAAACTTGTCAATTTGAAGTACAAGGAGGGGAGGGGACACCAATAGCGGACCAATTGAATGAGATGCAAAGTTTGGTGAATGAACTTGCAACCGTAAAAGGATGATGAGTTTCAAGCACTACTCCTCTTGAGTTCGCTTCAGGATAGTTATGAGACGTTGGTGATAACTCTCATTAACTCGGCATCAGTGGAGTAGTGACAATGAGCATGGCTAGTTCTAGCTTGCTTGCGAATGAAACTAGAAGAAAGAGTATTGATTCTTCACAACCATAAGTTCTTGTCTCCGAAAATAGAGGAAGGAGTAAAAATCGGGTATCTCACAAACATGATAAATCTAAAGGAAGATCCAAGTCTAGAAATGGCATACATTATTACAGTTGTGGTAAACCCAGCCACATAAAGAAGGAATGCACTTTTCCTAAGAAGAAGAAGAAGCAAGGAAAAGGTGAAAACAAGCAAGAGTGTTAGCCCCAAGGTTTCCATAAAGATTTTATATATATTGTTTTGATGATTAAACTTAAATGATTTTTATTACATATAATCTTTGATTTATATTTTGCTACATATCTTTGTTATATTGTATTTTTAAAGAGTTGATAGGAAATATATTATTCAATGCAGAGATCATGGGAGTGTAATATAGAAAGATTTCGAGCATTCAAGTCAAGGAGAACAAGAAGGAAATATTTTGATAAAGGAATAATTAGAAGATATAATTATTCTTCTAGGAGCTTCAAGAATCTATGATACTATATCCACTACACAGCTACTACAGATTGGGAAACTATTCTTATGGAAGGTGTGTGTGAATGTAAGTAATGAAGGAAGGTATCTTATATACAATGCAGCAAATTTTCAGTGGATCTTCTAACATTAAAGCCATTCTCGGTCAAAGGCTACAAAGAAAGGAAAGATATCAAGCGAATGAATATTCAGCTTCAAATATATTCTTAAAGATATTCATAACCAACATTAAAAGATCCATGAAGATATATTCAGTCAAAGGACTCAAAGGAGGAAAGATATTATATCAAGAAAGATTTTGGCTTCGAACATTCGGGGAAACAAAATAATATATTAAAGACATCAAAGATATTTTCGGGGTATATCTTCAAGAAAGGAAATAAGCAGAAGTCCATTAATGATTTAAATTTCAAATCTTAGTCAAAGACCAAGCTGAAATCCACAAGTTTCGTAGTTGGTTCAATACAATTTTGGAAAGAAGCTTCAACATGGCAATATTCTGTCTCCAACAGCTAGGAATCTTCAAAGATCGTGAATGCAAAATTTTGGTAAGACGATTAAAGACCAAGAGATTTTCTCCAACGGCTAGAAGACCAAAGCCTACATATATACACTCACGGCCAAGGAAGAAATACAACACCTGATCTCTCAAAAGTGAAATCCTATTTTCTTGAAGCCATAGTGTTATTGAGCCATTGAGCTCTAAAAGTCATATACTTTGTATTTCTCATTCTTCATTGGTATATCCATTCTGTGAGAGAATTCATTGTAAAGCAAGAATGGTTGTACTCTTATTCTTTCTTCTTGTAAGAGAGGGACTAGCTAAGTGAAATAGTTAGAGGTTGGTGTGACTAGTACCTGGGATTAAAACTAGTTAGAGTGTTAAATCACTTGTCAGGTTTGAGCTAGCACATAGGTTAAAAAACTAGTTTGGGAGTGTGTGATCACTATAAGGTGTACTAGTGCTAGCAAAACTAGTGGTTGTATTTTGGATTTGGATATAGTTGAAAAAAAATCTCAATGAAGGAGCTTTAGGGAGCGGACGTAGGCCAAGGGAGTTAGCGTCAAATCACGATAAAATCTTGTCTTCTCTCTATTGCTTGCTATGATTTTTATGCTTTCTTTTCTTTATATTATTGCTAGAAATCTCTAACATTGCTTGACAAAATTATTTCATAAAAGTACCTGGTGAAAATCTGTTAATTGTCATTTTTTTGAGCTTGCTCATTCTCACTTTGAGAATTCTCTTTTAAATTCTGTAGTGAAATTATCTATTTGGATTGTTGAGCATTCTCAAACTCAACATTCACCATTCTCATTTAATTTTTTAACCATATTTGCTCTCTGGATAATTGAGCATTCTCATATATGCTTTTAACCATCCTCTTGTTTGCTTAATAAGTTTTTTACTCTCTGTCCAATTGAGCTTTCTCATTCTGATTTAGAGTTTGCTCATAATTGTTATGTAGCATTATTGTAATAAGTTCTTTTTAAATTTTTATAAACCCAAGGATAAGAACACCACTGTGGTTTCTTCTGATGAAGAATTGATCATTTTATCGACTTGTGATGAAACTTGTCTTGCTACAAATCATGACTTGGATTAGGTTATTGATAGTGGTGCCTCATGCCATGCTACCCCACGATTGGATTTCTTCACTTCTTACAAGGCGAGAGACTTTGGTGTAGTGAAGATGGGTAATAGTGGCGTTGCAAAAATTGTGGAGATTGGTGATGTTTGTCTTAAGGCCGGTTTGGGTGATAAGTTAATATTTAAAGATATAAGGCACATTCTGGACCTCTGTTTGTACTTTCCACTAGAAAATTGGATGATGAAGGCTTTGAAAACCGTTTTGTTAATGGGTGTGGAAGCTTATCAATGGCTCTCTTATCATAGCAAGGAGGAGAAAGTGTTGTACACTTTACCAGACCCAAGCTAAAGTGTGCAAAGACCATGTCAATGTCATGGAGAAAGGAGCAACTATAGATCTATGGTACAAGCGACTTAGTCACATGAGTGAGAAAGGACTCCAAGTTCTTGTAAAGAAGAAACTCATTTCGGATGTTAAAGATATGCCTTTGAACCAGTGCATTCATTGTATTATTGGAAAGCAAAGTAGAGTTTCTTTTTCACACACTTCTAGTAAAAAGCATGATTTATTGGAATAGTTCATTCTAATGTTCATAACAAGAAAAACCATGGGTGGTGATTCTTATTTTTTCACTTTTGTAGATGGTACTTTTAGAAAGGTGTGGGTTTATGCTATAAAACAGAAAGATGAGGTTCTTGGCATATTCAAACATTTTCATGCTAAAGTTGAAAGAGAAATTGGAAAGCCTTTGAAATGCATCCGTACTGATAATGGTGGTGAATATAGAGTTCCATTTGAATACTATTGCATAGAGCATGGCGTTAGATGTGAGAAAACAGAATCCTATACTCCTCAACATAATGGTGTGGCAGAGAGGACGAATTGCACCGTTTGTGAGAAAATTCAATGTGTGTTGTCATATGCCAAGTTGTCAATATCATTTTGGGGTAAAGCTATGCGTACCAATTGTTACTTGATTAATCGGTCTCCTTTAAAACTTTTGAATGGTGATTACCCGAAAAAGGTGAATGGCACCATTTGTGAGAAAATTCGGTGTATGTTCTCACATGCCAAGTTGTCAAGATCATTTTGGGGTGAAGCTATGTGTACCGCTTGTTACTTGATTAATCGGTCTCCTTTAGAACGTTTGAATGGTGATTACCCAAAAAATGTGTGGACCGGAAAAGATGCTTCTTTTAAACACTTGAGGGTATTTAGGTGTAAAGCTTTTGTTCATGTGCCAAAAGGTCAAAGAAGCAAACTTGATGACAAGTCAAGACTGTGCATTTTCTTAGGCTATGGGGGTGAAGAGTTTGGTTATCGACTTTAAGATTCGGAAGCAAAGAAGTTGGTTAAAAGCCAAGATGTTGTTGTTCTTGAAAATCAAACCATTGAAGACTTTGAAAAAGTTGTGAAACCATAAGATAGTGGAGACAAACTTGTTAATTTGAGGCCTATTTCTCCTCTGGTGATTCATGATGAAGGGTGAGATATCCAAGAAGGTCAATATGATGTAATTGGTGAAAATCCTCCTCTTGAAGCTAGTGATGAGCAAGAAGAGACACCTTCTCAAGAACAACCTCTACCAGTGTCGGAATTAAA
Source organism: Euryodendron excelsum (assembly GCA_033060915.1). Taxonomy (NCBI): domain Eukaryota; kingdom Viridiplantae; phylum Streptophyta; class Magnoliopsida; order Ericales; family Pentaphylacaceae; genus Euryodendron; species Euryodendron excelsum. The sequence goes on from CM065396.1 coordinate 3,287,956, forward strand.
AAGATCTATAAGGCTTTCTCAACCATCCAGGAAATACTCTACTAATGAGTATACGATCCTTAGTGATGGCGAAGAACAAGAAACTTTTCAAGAAGCACGGGTTCACAAACAAAAGGACAAGTGGCAAAGGGCTATGCAAGAGGAAATTGATTCTTTGCACAAGAATGACACATATGATTTGGTGGGGTTACCAAAAGGCCAAAAAAATTTGAAAAATAAATGGGTGTTTCGGTTGGAAAATGTGATGACAACCAAGTCAAGTACAAGGCTAGGCTAGTTGTGAAAGGCTTTGAGCAACAAAAAGGAGTTGACTTTGATGAGATTTTTTACCGGTTGTTAAGATGTCCTCCATCCGGATTATTTCTAGGTCTTGTTGGAAGCTTAGACCTAGAGTTCAAGCAACTAGATGTCAAAACCTCTTTCTTTTATGGTCATTTGGTGGAGAAAGTTTACATGGAGCAACCTCAAGGCTTTGTTATCAAGGGTAGATAACAACTGGTTAGCAAACTCAAGAAAAGCTTGTATGGTTTGAAACAAGCCCCTCGACAATGGCACAAGAAGTTTGATGGTTTCATGGTGAATCATGGCTACAATAAGACGAATGGGGATCATTGTGTCTACATCAAAAGGTTTGAGGATAGTGACTTTATTATTCTTTTGCTCTATTTTGATGTCATGCTTCGGCAAAGATGTTGGAAAAATTGACAAGTTGAAGAAAAATTTAAGCAAGTCCTTTGACATGAAGAATTTGAGACCGGCAAAGAAAATCTTAGGCATAGAAATCAAGCATAATAGGAAAGCAAGGAAGTTGTGGATATCACAAACAAAGTATATTGAATGGGTGCTTGAAAAGTTCAATATGAAAATGCGAAGCCCGTTGGAACACCACTTGCAGGCCATTTCAAGTTGAGTTTGAAGTAAAGTTCTCCAAATGAGACGGAAAAGAATGAGATGAAGAAAATTCCTTATTCCTCCGTTGTAGGAAGTTTGATGTATGCTATGGTATGTATAAACAAGACCAGATATAGCATATACAGTTAGTGTGGTGAGTAGATTCCTTGAAAACCCGAGTAAAGAGTATTGGCTAGCGGTGAAGTGGATAATAAGATGCCTAAGAGGCATATCCAGTTTATGTCTATGCTTTTGAGGGGTGGAACCATACTTGGTGGGTTATACGGATTCCAATATGGCCGGTGATGTTGACACTAGGAGGTCTAATTTGAGGTACTTATTCACTTTTGGAGGGGGAGTCCTGTCATGGCAACCAAAGCTTCAAAAGTGTGTTGCTCTTTCCACCATTAAAGCGGAATATGTTACCTCTATCGAAGCTTGCAAAGAAATGTTGTGGTTGATGGGCTTTTTGCAGGAATTAGAGTTGAAGCAAGACAAGTATGTTATCCATTATGATAGTCAAAATGCCCTTGATCTTAGTAAGAATACAACTTACCAGGCTAGAACCAAGCACATAGTTATTCATTATCATTGGATTCGAGATGTCTTGGAGAAGAAATGGGTGAAGTTTGTGAAGATTCCCACGAATCGCAATCCATTGGATATGATGACCAAGGTCCTTACAAAGGAGAAGTAAGAACTTTGTAGGGACTTGGTGAGTATGGATGATTGATGAGCATTGGCACTTAGGCATGGGATTCACTAAGCAAGGACTCTATTGCATTGCAGAGTCTTTGATTGATTAGGTGGAATAATTTATGAGTAGTAGATGATACCAAGCACCTATGGTATTTCTCCAGTGCATTCTTTTGATTGTTGTACTTAGTTTCACAACTCTGTTAGGCTTTCGTATTAGGTGGATGATGGAAGAGAAGATGGTGTTGGGAAATGCTCTCTTTCCCACCTAAGCAAGCTATAAGTAATACCTACAAGTGCAATGAAGTATAGCAAACAGCTACTAAATAGAAGTATCAAAACTAAGAAATCAAAAGAGCAAGAACACTAAGCATGTACGTGGAAACCCTTCAAAGAAGGAAAAAAAAAAAACCACAAGGCACTGCCAGAATCCACTAATCAATGAAATGAGAGTACAAGAGGTCCACTACAATAAGATATTACACCAAGAACACAAGAACACCTCTACAAAAAATACATGAAGAAGCTTTCAACTTACAAAACTAGTAGAACCCATTCTCCAAGAGAGAAACCCCAACTTTGTTGAAGCAACAAATACCCTTGGTTTGTTCTTCTTCATCTACAAAGGTATTTGTTGCTTCAGCAAAGTTGGGGTTTCTTTCTTGGAGAGTGGGTTCTACTAGTTTTGTAAGTTGGAAGCTTCTTCATGTATTTTTTGTAGAGATGTTCTTGTGTTCTTGGTGTAATATCTTATTGCGGTGGACCTCTTATACTCTCATTTCATGGATTAGTGGATTTTGGTAGTGCCTTGTGGTTTTTTTCCCTTCTTTGAAGGGTTTCCATGTAAATGCTTAGTGTTCTTACTCTCTTGATTTCTTAGTTTTGATACTTCCATTTAGTAGCTGTTTGCTATACTTCATTGCGCTTGTAGGTATTGCTTATAGCTTGCTTAGGTGGGAAAGAGAGCATATCCCAACACCATCTTCTCTTCCATCAACCATCTAATACAAAAGCCTAACAGAGTCATGAAAGTAAGTACAACAATCAAAAGAATGCAATGGAGAAATACCATAGGTGCTTGGTATCATCTGCTACTCATAAATTATTCCACCTAATCAATCAAAGACTCTACAATGCAATAGAGTCCTTGCTTTGTGCATTTTTTGCAAGTGCAATGCTGGATTGACTTGTAATGACCACTAGAAATTAGCACCCTATTTTACATATTTTTTTTTGGACATGATTGGAAGATATCAAGCAATTCACCAGCAGAAAATAATAGTACAAAAGCTAGCTTCCCAAAAAAACTATAGAAAGTTCTTCAGTTTAAACGAAGAGAGAAACACTATTATTTGTTTATTAAAGCAATATTGGACCATTACGGGTACCTAGATCTCACCCTTGCACGTATGGGTTCCATGAGCTGTGTTAATGGAATTATTCCAAGCATAGGGAATACCCGACTATATAAGTTCTTGAACCCATTTTAATGAGATTAATCCAATCCTGTTGGCCTATTTGATAGATGATTAATATGTACATTTGGTTGCATATATACATACATACCTGTATATATATAGGTGCATTGGTATATGTATATTCAAAAAGGAGTTAGGGTAAGTTAGACTTTTATCAAAAAATGTTAACACCGTTAGCCTTTGCACTTTAGCATTTTAATCCAAACAACAAGAAGAGTATGTGTGTGCCTTTAAACTACAAGCGGGTCATATATTTTTTAACCAGAAGTAAAATGTAATTACCCTATTATACAATATTAAACACAAGATTATTTATATATTATAGTAGATAAGATATGATATGTCTTATAAATTATATTTTATACGATCAATAATATATACTCTATATAGAAAACATATATACTATATATTATATGTATTACATTATGTATCTAATATATATTATTAGACATATTACTTATTGTATGCACGGTACATTATAATATAATTAATACCTGATATATAATAAGACATCAACGAACAGAAAAACATTGACAAAGTTGACGATAGGGAGTGTTGGTTTTTCAACACCTGAATCCACTACCTTTTAAAAATAGACACCCAAATTTCAGAGATTTTCGATAACCAATTATTGGGTTCACATCACAACCAACAACTAATGTAAATAAGAATTCAAAAATATAACCATTTGGGTTCAAGTATTTAACTATTTGAGTTTGTGAATTTGACGGGGATTGACTCTTAGCTTACTAGTTCAAAAACTAGATCACAGTTCATTGACGTGATTAAAAGGATTGTGTGCATGAAGTCTTTGACTCTTGATTCAATGTGTAATAGGGTCGTTGCCATGGTCACAGCTTATAAAAGTATTACAGTAAAGAAGTAAGGAGAAGTCCAAAAAAAAAAAAAAAAGAGCGCAAGAAGAGTTTTAAGGCTCTTTACAAATTTGTAAACATTCTTTTCGTTGTTTCCAATTGCTTATGTGATAGGAGAATACCCTCTTTAAGATAGGAAATTAAGAGTTTCAAATGTTTTTAATAAGTTTCAAATGTGAGAGGAGAATACCCTCTTTAAAATAGGAAAGCAATTCAAATGTTTTTAATAAGCTTATCCCATGCAAGTTGTAAGTGGAAGGAAACTCCAATGAAAAGTTGGGAAGAAAAAAAATTCTTTTTGGTACAAAGGGCCAAAAGCTATGAGAAGGGGAGGGGGAGTAAAACCCATGATCACATGCATAAGTGGAGTGCAACTGCCACTGGACTAATCTCACTTCTCTAATGAGAAGGAATTTTAGAGAAACTACTTTAAAACTATTCCAAAGAAACTTAAGCCTTTAACAATGTTAAAGGGTCCCATACCAAGGTATTTATCCATAATTATGAAGGAAAAGAAAAATGAGAAGAAGAAGAAGAAGAAGAAGAAGAAGACGACTTCCATTCATAAATGGGGTGATTGCTAGTGAAAGACTTGGTCAATTGACAACTGACGAGGCCCAAAAGCCATCGGTGAAAAACAATGCTTATGAAAGACTTGGAAAAAAGTAAGAAAGTGAAATAATAGAAAAAATTAAATTTTAAAGAAGAATGATGAAATTTTACATGAAAAGGCAAGCCTGTGAGTATATGTACATTATTAGATACAAAAGAAAGTTCGTGAATGCATAGAAACTTGAAAACAAAATTAAAAAGGATGTAAAAAAGAATGATGAAGAGATACCAGTTGGCTGGGATTCAATCCATGCGCAAATATACAGAAGCACCCACAATCCACATGCACACACCAAAGAGAAAAACACATAAGAGAATTAACATTGTTCAGTAGAACAACAAATTTATTTTAAGTCCACAAGTGAGAAAACAATTCACAATTGTAACATCCTAAATTTTCTTGACTACATTACATCCCTATTAAAAAGTTTAGAATTGTTGCGTTTTGTTTTTATGTTTAATTAAAACACGACGGATGAGTATCACTGTCAAACCATCTATCGTTAGTTGTCTAGTTCTTCCGTGGACCGAAGAATCGAACATCAACCTATTAGACACAACGGTCTCAAATCGTCCCTATGAACCAAACCCTACTCGAACCAGTCCAAAAGCCACCCAAACCGGGCCACTATAAGCAAGCACCGGTTTAACTGGTTACACACACATACACACCCGGTTCACTCACTTTTTGAATCTAACTCATTACAATAGTTAAAATTCTATGTGAACCATTCCAAAACCTTATTATTGAACTAGCCTAAGTCTTAAAAACATGCATTAGCAAGCATGGATGAACCGATTCAAGGTTCTACCGGTTTAACTACAAACCAAAAGTCCACTAACATGTGACTTGGTTAAAACCATGCAAAGAGAATGGCACCAACTATTTGCCAACCTACATCAGGCTATCAAGGTAACATATTATAGTAATATAAAACAAATTACAATCAAATCCAAACATATCAAATTACCGAACCAACTCACATTTTTATCACATCGAAAATTAAACCATACACTATGCACTTCATGCACGCTAACACCTGGCTTTACATGCCTGTCATGAGCTACTTTCACTTGCTATAGATACTGACATGAATAGGTATTGAGGTTGGCCGAAGAAACCGAAAAATAAACACAAATCCGATAGCAAGGGAAGAAGGAGAGAGAAGTAAAAAACCCGGCCTCTCAGTGACACACCCAGGTGAGAACTCCCTCCCTTCCACCTCCCTCGCGACAAACCCAGCTAACAGAAAACCAACCATGGCCGAAAATCAATGAAAACCCGAAGAGAGAGAGAGAAACTATTCATGGTTTTTGGCCGTGGCAATGAAAGTAAGGGCTGGGGGGCTGCTACAGCTGCCATGGAGTTTCTCAAGGACACCCATGGGTGTCCCAGAGAGGCCCATAGCCTCTGTACATGCCTTGCCCAACTCGTAGAGCAAGCTTTTGCCGGAAAACCTGTCCAGAAGCGTGGCTCTGGCCACTGACCACCTTTACCGACTGCACCACTTGGGGTTGACTCATATCAGGGTCAGGAACAAAACTCAAGAAGGGACTGAAGACTGAAAATGAGGGGAAGATGGCCAAAATGGCAGTTACAGGTCTAAACCGCTAGGGTTCCGCCATGCAGCCGTCATTTTGGGCTCCAGCCACCGTGGGTCAAGCCCTGACCATGAGTGTGAAGCCCAGGACCTTACCAACACCTGGGGCTCACATGCATGGCTAGAAAACCCAGGATTTAGCCTGAAAAATGAGCTTCATCACGACCAGTCGCGGTGGGAGGAAAAAGAAGGCTACGCCTTCCTCCCCCACGCGCGACTGGTGGTGCGTGTGGGCACGTCCCACAGAAGTAAACTCTGAAATTTTTATGGCCATATTATAAGCCTCTAAATATTCTACCCTCAAATTTTCAGACCCTAATGACTTTCCTATGAATTTTCATGCATTTATTTCTCTGTTTGGCATGAAAATTCACAAAAAATACAAGAAATATTGAAATATTCTGGAAATTTATCATAAAATCCCTAAAAATATAAGGGATATGTATATTGGCCTTCATAGCTACCCCGGATAAAAATTCCAGAATAGCTCCTATTCCGAACTACCGAGCAGTTTTGTTCCGACCTAAGGACGTGTACCACCAAAGATTCTAACTATTTAGCACACTACTAACAACCTAACATACTTAGTAAAATTATATATGAAAAATAGATATATAATTCTTGTGTTATGAACATAAACTATTTGAGGAAACCGTATCAAATCTACTGCACACATACTAGCAGGGTAGGAACTTATGCATTCTTTAAAATACATGCTTATTTCCCTCTTATCAGATAACTGGCAAGTTGCTGTGTTAACTTTATGTCTTCCTGCTAATTATGCTGTTGATTGTATTGATTTTTACAAATAATCACTGCATGCGTGCATCATTGGGGAGGAATAAGGGGTGGAACAACCAAAAAGAAAAGACCCCAAGTTAATATCATGGGCAAACCTGATTGGACTTGATCTGGGGCGATCATAGGTCAGTCTCGCTGGGCTTGATATGGGCTAGATAATCATGGGTGGGCCCCCACTATCTTGATGAGGGGAAGGGTCAAGGGTGGGTCCACTGGACTTGATGATGCCCCGAGCAGGACATACTTGCAAGGATCCTGATATTAATGAAAAAGAAAAGAATTACAAGGGTCATATGTGTGCCATGCTATCTTTTTACTGCATTGCATTTAAACATGTGCTTTATAGAATTTATGAAATTCCTACTGAGCTTCGCAGCTCACTCCTATCTTATGGGACAAATTTCAGGAAATGAGATTTCAGCTGGATTCCAAGAAAATGAGTATGAGAAATGAACCACCCAGTTCGATTGGAATTTCTTTAATATTTAGTTTGGATTGTACATAAAATAAAGTTATGGATCTCAACTAGAAACATAATGTTCTCTGGTTGAAATAATCATTTTGAAAGAATGTGAATGATGTACCTTTACCTTATAAACCCCCCTTGTCCCGATCTAGAAGATAAAATGGGTCGTGACAACTATAAATATAGATCATATTACTAAGACAATGATAAACACCCCACACTAACACTAACACTTGAGTCCTAACTGCTTTAAGGTATTTGAGCCCTGAAGTTATACACGTCTGCTTTTCCATGCCTCCTAGTGCCTCGAGCCCTATAGCCATACACTTCTGCTACTCCGCTATTCAATGTTTTTCCTAGTCTTCTTTCCTATCTCTACAAGCCTGTCTTGGGCAAAAGCCCCCCTTTGGGCACATGAAGCCAACTCTTCATAGAATACTGTCGCGTCCTAATTTTTTGCACTCGGGAAAACACAAGTGTAAAAAACACGGTACTCTCTCATTAGAACTCACCCTGCTACAAGGGCGAGTACAACTAAGCTTAAACTAGAAATTAATTTGAATAAGGGATTTTGAAAAAAATTTAGAGTCACCACCTAACATTGTTAAGGTGAGTTAGGTCACCTAAACTAAGTGCAATCCGAAGATTAAATTTAGAATTTTTGAAAAGGTGTTAGAATACTTTCTCAACAGAGGGTTTTTGGAGAAAACAGGTTATTTGGCAACCTTTGGAAAGATTTAAGATCTTTTTTGAAAAATAACTCCATTTTTTGGTCTTTCAAAAACAGTTATTCTAGGTTCAGAGGTTGGTTACGTATAGAGAACATGCACTAGGCTATCACCCTATCCTGCCCTTATGGTACCTACATGTCTTTTCACCCGAGGTTCACTTATTAGAATCTCCAATTGACAAATATCCAATACTATCCACTTCAAAAAAAAATTTTGAAAAAATATTTGATATGATGCATGACATACAAGTCTAAGAAAAGGATTTATTTTCAAAATAGATTTGAGGTTCGAAAAAGGGTGTGAGAATTGGAAACTTGAAAAAGGTTGTAGAAATTGAAAACTTGAAAAAGGTTGTGACCACACCTATGAGGGTTACCTACGTATCCCTTTGTTGGGAATCAGGTTAGACGTAGTTCGAACGCGGGGTCCGATTGAAAATAAACACTTTGACGTCTTTGGAAAGTTTGACTTGAAAAGGTTTGATTTGAAACTTTGATTGGAATATTAGAAATTGAATTTTGATTTGAAATCAAATTTTGAATTTGGAATTTTGATTCGAAATTAAAGTTGAGGATTTGAAATTGAACTTTGATTTAAAATTGAACTTGGGGAGTAGAACTTAAACTTGTTTTGAAAAGTTTGAATAGAATTTTAAAATCATCTTGACTTAGATAGAAGTTTTAAAACCATCTTGGTTTTCACTTAAGTTTAAAGAAGAGCCTTTGAAAAGAATTGAAACTTCCTAACTTTAGGGTTAAGGTTGAATTAGGATTTAGACATCTTAGGATCTATGTAACCTAGGGTTTAAATATGTACTTGAGAAGTTTGGTTTTGGAAAAGCTTGATTTTAGAAAGTTTCAAACTAGGAAAGTCATATTTAAGAAAGATTAGGAAAGGATTTGATTTGATTTAGAAACACTTGATTTACAAAAGACTTGCAAAGATTTGACTTGATTTGGAAGAATTTGAAAAGTTAGAATTTGGAAAACTTGAACTTAGGAGAGCTTTGAATTAAGAAGGTTCCATTTTATAAAAGTTTTCATTTAGGAAAGTTTTCAAATTAGAAAATTTTGAATTAGGAAAGTTTTCTTTTTAAGAAAGAGTTGACTTTGGAAATATTTGAATTTAGAAAGTTTAGAATTTAGAAAGATTTGAAATTCAGAAAGACTTGGAAGTTTGAAATTTAGAAAGATTTGAAAGTTTGAATTTAAGAAAGATTGAAATTAGAAAAGATTAGAATTAGGAAAGATTTGATAGTTTGAAATTTAGAAAGTCGAGATTTGAAAAAATTTAAAATTAGGAAAGATTGGAATTAGGAAAGATTTGATTTCTATTTCCCAAAGTTGAATATTGAATTTTATTTTCAAAAATAGATTATTTGATTTTGTTTTCAAAATTGAAAGATTTGATTTGGTTTCCTAAATTAGAAAATTTGATTTGACATGGAGTTAGAAAGGATGAATTTTGAAAATCTAAGATTTGGAAATCTACGATCTGGTAGGAAAAGAGGTTTTAGAAATTTATGATTTGATGTAGAAAATAATTTTAGAAACCTATGATTTGAGACAAAATAAAAAGTCATGATTTCAATAAAGGAATTAGGGTTTCCTAACCATGGATTCTAGGCTTGACTTGAACTTCAAGACAAAGAGTTTTTGGAAAGTAGATCTTTGAAAAAAGTATTTAAGAAGTAGATTTGCAACTACTTGAAAAGATATTTGAATATGGACGTTTACAAGTCTCTTAAATATCTCACTTTCCTAAAACGACTCAAACCATGGGAAGATTAGAACCATTCTAAGGTTGTGATTTTGACAACGACTAAGATTTAAAATATGAACCATAATGATCACATTGAATGTAACACATTTCCTAAAACAATCCTACCTATGGAATCGCTAGAATCATCTTAAGATTATGGCTTTGATAAAACAATTTAGGGTTTAAACCCAAAATTTGGACCTTGATGGTCACATTGAATGTAACACTTTCCTAAAACAACCTTAACCATGGAATGACTAGAATCATCCTAGGAATGTGATTTTGAAAACATGTTTAAAAGAAGGAAGTTTTGAGTACAAGTTTTGAAAGAGAACTTTGATGCAAGTTTGAAAATAATTTTAAATGCAATTTTGAATGCAATATATGAATATGATAACCACAATACAATAGGGACATGAACATACAAGATTAGGCTTCACCACAAAATCAAGGGGGCCGAACCCATATTGTCTTAGGTCGAACTTGAAGAAAGCCCCCAGCACGGTGACCTTTAACAATCCTTCCTAGGCATGAATCGAGGAGTCCCTTGTTTCAAGCATGTAAGAAAATGAGGTAAAAAATGGGGATTAAAATAAAAGAAAACCTAAGTGGGTTAGGAGAGAGAATAGAGAGGGAGATTATATAAAAGTAAATAGAAAACCAACCTTGTCTTATTCTTGCTTTGATTGCTTTATTTGCTTTATTTGACTTTAACTTTGAGATCTTTGAAGAAGCAGTACTTGATCTTCAATGGATGCTTAGAGGCTTGTGTTTGAGTGTATAAAGTGTATGGGGACTAGGGTTTGAGTGTATGGAGGCTAGCATTTGAGGAGACTTGAGAGAATTAAGGTTTTAAGAGAATTTAAGCTTTGTTTTCAGTGAGGTAGAGTTTCTAGACTGAGTTGGTGGACCCTTTTTTACGCAGGGGGAGGGTTTGTATTTATAGGCAATTGAAACAAGAACTGGTGCTTATTTTAGTAGCGCCAGTGCAATGTTAACACTGGTGCCACTTCTAGTGGTGCCATCCCATTTATTGGCTTAGCGCGACTACTAGTAGTGCCGACCACTTAGGAAAATTTTGAGGTGGCAAGAAACGTATCTTTTGACTTTTGAGCCACAAGGCCAAAGATTTGGGCACCTGTCCTAGTGACTACCATGCAATTTTTGGCTTGGCTCCACTATGAGTGACTCCGAAAGGTTAGGAAATGATCCAAAAGGTTGGGGATAGACAAGAACCCTTGAAAGAGAGTCCCAAAAGTAACAAACTTAAGAAACAATACCGAAATATTTGAAAACACCGACCGGCCCATCAGGGGCAAAACGGTCATTTGAACCACAAAACACCAAAATTGACCCAAAGTGACCTAAAAGGATGCTTGAAGGTTGGAAACACGATCGAGAGTGTTCCTAGGGTTGCCAGTTTGATACCTAGAGCCGATGTGGTTAGAAAAGGCAACTGACCCACCAGGGGCAAGATGGTCATTTTGCATCAAGCTTGGCGGAATAGACTTGGAATGATCCGGAAATGCATTGGAATGTTAAGAATACTATTAGAAGCATCCTTGGGAGGTAACCTGTTTGATACTCAAAGCCAGTGTGGTTCCCGAAGGCGATCGAATGCCTAGGGACAAAATGGTCATTTTGACCAGATGATCTCGAAATTAATCCGGAATCGAATGGAAGGCACTTAAACAATCCGGATTCTCTTTGGGACAATCTTAGAAAGGTGGACTTTTTACTCTGAGGACTTAAGTACTTTCTCAAAAAGAGTGCCAAAAGGACCCAAGGGGTAGTTTGGTTATTTTTCACCAGAATAGGCTAGCAGTCATTGGTGTTGACCCGGATTTTGATTATTTCCATCACTCTGACGGTGTGTGAAGAGTTGGTTTTCAAAGGTATCCCATCCTTTGATTAAACGTGTCATAACCAAGCGGCGTGTTCAGTCCCGTGACATAGGGGGTTTGTTGGCAATTCCCAATGTCGATCTGTTTGCGAGTATTTCCGTCACTCTGACGATTGCAATATTTGTGAGTGTTTCCATCACTCTAACAGTGTGTTGATACTCAAAGCCAGTGTGGTTCCCGAAGGCGATCGGATGCCTATGGACAAAATGGTCATTTTGACCAGATGATCTCGAAATTAATCCAGAATCGATTGGAAGGCACTTAAACAATCCGGATTCTCTTTGGGACAATCTTAGAAAGGTGGACTTTTTACTCTGAGGACTAAAGTACTTTCGCAAAAAGCGTGCCAAAAGGGCCCAAGGGGTAGTTTGGTTATTTTTCACCAGAGTAGGCTAGCAGTCATTGGTGTTGACTCGGATTTTGATTATTTCCATCACTTTGACGGTGTGTGAAGAGTTGGTTTTCAAAGGTATCCCGTCCTTTGATTAAACGTGTCATAACCAAGCGGCGTGCTCAGTCCCGTGACATAGGGGGTTTGTTGGCAATTCCCAATGTCGATCTGTTTGCGAGTATTTCTGTCACTCTGACGATTGCAATATTTGTGAGTGTTTCCATCACTCTAACAGTGTGCACTCATTCCAAAGACTGCCTAATCTCGAGAAGCTGCTGGATGGTCTTATCATCTCAAGCTTAGGTAGTTTTTCGATCGACGTGCCGAATAACAGACATTCAATATTGGCGGGCTAGCAGGCCCCAAAAGTGAACCGCTCTACCATCTCGGGGACTTGGGTTCCATCCTAGTCGATAGGTTTGAAGAGACTTATCGTTCTGAGGAGTTTTCTCAGTAAACGTGCTAGACTGGATGGACTTACCGTCTGAGGGATCAACATTTTCAAAAGATGTGCTAGATTGAGCTTCACTGGTCTGGATTGGAATTTGAACTGGAATTGGAGTTAAAATACGGACTTACCATCTTTAGAAAGACATGTCAACTAGAATTGAACTGAGCAATGTTACATGAGCAATTTGGTCATTTCGCCTCTATTGGGCTTAGCGGGCTCGCGAAGCGATTAATTAACTAGATTGAGTCCGAAAAACTGGTTTAGATTTGAATATGTCTATGTCGGTTTGAATGTGAGTCTGGTTGGACTAGAGATTACAGAGCGGGCAAAAATGGGGTGCTTATAAATACAAAACACACACCCAACATATAACAGTAGTTTCATTACTTTAAAGAGATTCCTACTATAATAAAAATGAAAGTGATTTTGAACTATAACGATGTTATGGGAAGAATTATGAGATACCAAAAATGGAAAGATTTCAAAACAAGATGGGTTTACCCGTCGCCTCAAAAAGAGAATAGGAATGCATGCCAAGATAGAATTAGGTCCTAAAAATTAAAGAACTATAGGTATTTGTAAACCTTTATGTTATTATAAATTTTTGTAAACCTTTATGTTATTATAAATTTTCGTTAGTGAATGACATCACCTCGTAATGCTTAGAATTTTTAAACAATGAAGAGATTTTATGATATTCACAATTAATCTACTCTTAAGTTCTTAACACATATTAGATTCAATTTTCAATTCAATATGTCTTGTGCATTACTTGAGTTTATGACTAGGTTTTTTATAATACATATAAATTTATCGAGCCAAATTCGAGTTGAGCTCAGAAAATTTTCAAACCTTAAAATGTTTTCAACCTTGGCTTATTTACATAACGAACCAATCTTGAACGAGCCGAACACGAGCAGAGGTTGAGTAACTTGATTCGTTTTACAGCCTTATAAGTAACCTTCTTTGCTGAAACAAACAACAAAATTTGGGTTTTCATAATAAAATAAATTTTTAATTGTTCAGTTATAATCAACAATTCTAAATATCTAGTTATAGGAAAAGAAAATTCTAAAATTGCCAAGTTCTTATTGTTAGGGATTTATACTAAAAAACATGCTTTGTATAATGGTTTTAATATTTATTAATAATTTAGTTATTTCATTTTAATGAGAATCTGTGTGAGTAATATTTGCCTTGCATTATTTATTTAATGATTATGCATGTGTGTCTTTTATTCTATATAGTAGATGATTTGGTGTGTAGAATACAACTTCCACATGAAAAATCAGATAATCGGTTCTTATAAAATATAAGCTTATCATTCATAGTCTTAAATGGAATTGGACACACCATCAGTAGGACTATAGCATAAGGTTTTAATAGGTATGTCTTAACTATAAGAAACGATATAGTTCTAACTCCTTACACTAGTACACTTTGTGTGTATTAAACAGGCCCGTGTTGAGGTACTTATTTTTATACTGATTATATAACAATTAATACCTCATGATTATTATGAGTGTTTATGCTCTTAATCTTAGTATAATAAATAGACACGTGCATATAGTGTTTATCGTTTTGATTCACAAAATAGTGAGTTTTTTGTGGGTCAATAAACTCAGTGAGTTATACAATAACATTATATGTATAGTGAATATTAATTATCGATGAAATCCACTTCCCAATATAGGAATTGATAATACTCCCTTAAGGAAGTTTATAAGTTTTGATTATATCAAACCCTGTAAGTGGATTATGGATCCGATATATCAAATAAACTAAGTGGAAGGTCTCAAAGAATTAAATAAGTCTATTAAATTTAATTGTCAGCAATTTAATTTAATAGATAGGTATTTGTTACGTTGATATTGTATACATATAATACCTACTATATTCTCTAAAAATCGGTTCCATGCATGTTTAGGGTAGAACGTAGGTTTTTGCTAACCTCTATTTTGCAGCATTTTGCCTAATTATTATGGTCACATGAATGTATGTTGTGTGATTGTGATTTTACATGATTTTTAGATTGTGAACTCCGATTTAAGGAGGCATAGAATCAAATCTACTAATTATTTTTTTGAAGCAGGAGAACTCTACTGTTTTTGAGATTTTGATTTCTTGTATTTTGTAACTCTACTGTTATGGAGAATACGATCTGTTGTAATCAAAGGCGAAGGAGGATTAATTATGGTACAAGAGCTAGGACAGAAAATAGGAAAAATCCTAAAGACGTGAGGAAAAATCCTAAGACATGATGCGGTATCTCGTTTAAGTTTTGGGGGCGAGCCCTCGGGACCTAACCGAATAGGTTGATCCCCTTCGGTGGCACTAGCCCTGGGCCCCCACCTGTGGCATTGCCTCCGGGCCCTAACGACTTGACCGGGCATGTCGATCCCCGTTAGCGAAGTGGCGAACAAGGATTCTTGGTGGTATAATAGTGAGGCTAGATTCTTTATTGCTTACGGTATACTAGGCTGCTGATGGATTCTTGTAAAATATTGGTAGACAGAACTATATTTTAATAATTGAATTCTAAGTTTATTAGTGCTTCTCATATTTTGTTATAATATGTGACTCTCAGGATTAAAATGGCTTTCAATCCACTTGATGTGATTATTAAAGAAAACAAATTGATTAGACCAAATTATATTGACAAGAAAAGGAATTTAGATATTGTGCTGACTATGAAATAGTACAAGTTTGTGCTCACAGAAGTATGTTCACAGCAACCTAGTGAGGGGACAACCAATAAAGAAACCCAGGCTTACTAGAAATGAATAAAGGCTAATGAGATGTCACGGTATTACATTTTGACATCTATGTCGAATGTTCTACAACATCAGCATCAAACTATGCCCACTGCCTATCGTGCTGCTAGGCTAGTTGCTATGAGAGACCTGATAAATACGACTATGGTTGAAGGGACCCTAGTAAGGGATCATGTTCTGAAGATGATGAGCCTTCTAAATGAGCTAGAGATCATTGGAGTTGAAATCGATGGGGAAACCCAAGTTGATATCATTCTCTAGTCGCTACTTGATTCCTTTAAGCATTTGTGCCTGAACTACAACATGACTAAGTTTTTTTATTCAATGGTAGAGCTTCTTAAAAAGCTTCAAGCAGTTGAGGGTCTCATCAAGAATCCACTTATTGCTCTTGTAACTAAGAAAGGTTCTACTTCTAAACGAAAGGCAAGAAAAAGCAGAAAAAAGTTCAAAAATAGAAAGTAGTTCCTCAGGCACCTCATGAGCCTCAAAGAGAAGTGAAAAAGCCCAAGGCCAAGTGTTTCATCTGCAAGCAGTCAGGGAATTGGAAGTTGCAATGTCCGGTTTATCTAGCCAAATAGAACAAAAAAGGTAAATCTCATTCACTAGTAGTTGAAACATGTTTAGCGGTGTTATCTACTGGTACATAGTATGTAGATATGGGAGCCACTAATCATATATGTAATTCTTTGCAGGAGTTATACCAAACCTATCAGCTTAGTGCTGGAGAGATCTACATATTTATGGGAGATGGAACGAGAGTCTTAGCAATCATAGTAGGAGATATTAGTATTTCATTCGGCAGAGATACGATTTTAGTATTAAAAGACTCTCTTTATATACTTTCCTTTAGAAGGAATTTGATTTTAGTTTCTAAATTGGTTGATAATGGATTCTATTTATTTTAGTAACCCAATCATTATTAAGTTAAATAAACGTTTTATCTATTCTAGTACATTGGTGGATGGTTTTTATATTGTTAATCACATCTCTCTTACACTGTAACTAAATGAATTGAATAACACTAATACACTACCATGTAAGAGAAAACACCCTTCTGAACTTAACCAAACTTATCTTTGACACATACACCTAGGTCATATTAATCTGGACGAATTTTCAGACTGGTTAAGGATGGGCCATTAGGTTCATTAGAAGTGGAAGCACTGCTAGTTTGTGAATCCTACTTAGAAGGTAAGATGCCCAAGCTGCCCTTTTCGGCCAAAGGCAATAGGTCAAAAGAGGTGTTAGAATTGGTTCACTCTGATTTATGTGGCCCCATCAATAAATAGACTAGAAGTGGCTTTGAGTTTTTCGTTACTTTCACTGATGATTACTCAAGGTATATATATATTTATTTGATGCGTCGTAAGTCTGAATACTTTGAGAAATTCATAGTGTTTAAGGCCCTAAATGAAGAAGCGTTATGGTAAAGGTATCAAGACACTACGATCTTATCATGGTGGTGAGTACCTCTTGGTAGAATTTATGGATTACTTATCAGATAAGGGAATTGTCTGCACCAAGTATGTCATAATAGAATGGTGTAGCAGAAAGAAGGAACATAACTCTTCAGATTTGCCTAATTCGTTTTTGGGCCATACACTTGAAATAGTAACATGAATTCTGAACTTGGTACTATCTAAGTCAGTACCTACTACTCCCACAGAATTGTGAAATGGGCGCAAGCCTACTCTACTGCATGTTCGGATATGGGATAGTCTAGCCCACATGCTGAAAGGGAATCAGATAAGTTATTCTTTGTTGGGTACCCTAGAAGAACGAAAAGTGGTTTATTTTATTGTCTTAAAGATCAAAAAGCCATTATTAGCACCAATACCCGATTTTTAGAAGAGGACTATGTAACGAACCACAAACCCAAAAGTAAGATTGTTCTAGAAGAGCTGAGAGAAGATAGACCAGCACATACTTCTTCAATACCTACAGTATAAGAAGAAGTATTATAAGACTGAGTCATTGACATCCCATTGCCTCGTCGTAGTAGGAGGAATGTTGTGACTCAAGCTGATATAGAAACATAGCGTGCGGATACCATCAATACGTTGGTTTCACAACCAGGCCATGATGACAGTGCATAAAGATCAGAATCAGCAAAGCAATTCACTTGTAATACACAGACATAGGTCGTGCCTCGTCATAGTGGGAGGGTTGTACACCAACCTGATCGATATACGTTCTTGGGAGAGTCTTATGACAAGATCCCTGATGAACTGGATACTGAACCCATTAACTACAATGATGCACTTCAAGATAAAGACGCAAAACTTTGGACAAAAGTTATAAAATCAGGGATGAAGTCTATGTACTCTAACCAAATCTGGAATTTGTAGAATCACCCGAAAGGATAAAACCCATCGGATGCAAGTGGATCTATAAGAAAAAGAGAGGAGCAGACGGGAAGGTTAAAACCTTTAAGGCTAGACTTGTTGCCAAAGAGTACACTCAGAAAGAGGGGATTAACTATATGAAAACCTTTTCACCGGTAGCCATGCTAAAGTCTATCCAGATTTTCTTATCCATTACTGTCCATTTTGATTACGAAATTTGACAAATGGATATCAAGACAGCTTTCCTTAATGGAAGTCTTAATGAGTGTATTTATATGATACAACTAGATGGTTTTGTAGCAACAAACCAAGAGCACATAGTGTGTAAACTTAAAAAGTCCATTTATGGACTTAAACAAACGTCTAGGTCTTGGAACACTCGTTTTGACCAAGTCATTAAGTCTTATGATTTTGATCAATGCATTGACGAGTCGTGTGTGTACAAGAAATATAGTGGAAACGTGGTGGTGTTCTTGGTGCTATATGTGGATGATATCTTGATCATTGGAAATGATATAGGAGTGTTATCTTTGGTTAAGGTATGGTTATCCAGACAGATCGATATGAAAGAATTTGGAGAAGCCAATCACATCCTTAGGATCATGCTTTTGTGAGATTGCAAGCATAGGATGGTAGGCTTATCACAAGTTATTTATATTGATACGATACTTGCCCATTTTAGCATGCAAGATTCTAAGAAATTCTCCCTTTTAGACATGAAATCTCTCTAACCAAGAATCAGTGTTCTAAGACACCGATTGAGATAGAGAACATGAAAGTAGTTTCTTATGCATTAACAGTGGGAAGCCTCATATATACTATGCTTTGCACTAGACCTGACATCTGCTTTGCCGTAGGCATAGCTAGTAGATATTAGTTAAACCCAGGGAGGGAACACTAGACTGTGTTAAAAAATATAATCAAGTACCTGAAAAAAACAAGGGATTATATGTTGGTTTACCAAGCAGATGGCCTAGTACCCATTGGATACACGGACTTAGATTTTCAATCAGATAAGGATTCTAGAAAATTGACCTTGGAAAATGTGTTTACCCTAAGAGGTGGAGCCATTAGTTAAAGGAGTATCAAGCAATCATGTGTTGCTTATTCTACCATGGAGGCCAAATATGTGGCAGCCTCAAGGAGGCCGTTTGGCTTAGAATTTTTCTGTTAGATTTAAGAGAGGTACCTTTAATACAATTGTTTATTACACTTTATTGTGATAATAGTAGAGCGGTTGCTAACTTGAAGGAACCTAAGACCCACAAGAGAGTAAAACACATCGAGCGTGAGTATCATCTAATACAAGACATAGTGTACAGAGGTGATGTGGTGGCTACCAAGATTGTATCAGCAGACAACGTGACAGACCATTTTACGAAGAGCTTACTAGCCAAGACTTTTGATATTCATTTAGATGGAATGGGACTTAAATGCATTACTGCATGGCTTTGAATCTAAGTAAGAGATTATTAGGGATTTATACTTAAAAGATATGCTTTATGTAATGAGTTTAGTATTTATTAATAACTTAGTTACTCCATTTTAATGAGAATCTGTGTGAAAAATATTTGTCTTGCGTTATTTATTTAATTATTATGCTCGTGTGCCTCTTATTCTATATGGTAGATAATTTGATGTATAGAGAAGAAAGACAGAGTAAAGGCTCTACACAAATATTAAGAGATACAATTGTATTTATATTTCTTTTTACAATATAATGAAGTCTTAGATGATTAAGAAGATCAACCTTTAATAGTTCTAGTAGGACTAATCTAAGAAATATTTGACAGTTCACAAAGAACTAATTTTATTATATATTGTGTTGAGTTATATTTATCTACCTTCTATTTTCTCTAGTTTTATAATATGTTATCAGCACGAGGCTCTAATCAACTGAGGTAAAAACTACATCTATGTTCTTCACAAAGGTATTTAATTTTGTTTTATTTACTGTTTACTCTTCAATTGATCCGCGTGATTTATATCTCTATAAAGGTTGAATAGTTGATGAATAGTGTAAACAATAACTAATAATTGCTTTAATAATAAGTAATAGTTGCAAAATACTATTATGCCCGAAAAGTTTGAGTGCTGAATTGTACTGTATAGAAAGTTTGACATATTATGCACATATGCATTATTTTAATAGATGAATAGTAATCAATAAATGAGATGAATAATTATAGTACTATTCATGAATAGTATAAATACTATTAATAAATAGTGATTGTATAGTATATAATAAATAGTATATTACACAATACTTTTTAATTTCGGTCAACTTCTTTTATGGTTTGGTTATCTTTTATCATAACACACATCTAATATTCCTTTGTTAAGGTAGAGGTTTTACATGATCATTAAATTATTGTTATCAGATCATATTATTGTAATTGTATTTTATTCTTTTAAATTTTTATGTTAAAGGTCAAGTAATAGACTTTGAAAATATAATTTCAAAAAAGAAATGAAGCATTTTTGTAGAGTGTTTATTAAGGCTGCAAATCGTTTATTTTCATTAATGTTACTTTACTCATTCAATTTTGCTTTTTACGGTATGTGCACTTCACCTCCTTTAGTTTGATTGTTTTAATCTTTCGATTATTCTTATTACAATAGGTGCACACCATCTACTTTAATTTCTGTTGACTACGCTTTTATAACTGCTTCATCTTTTAGTGTAACATTGTCATTAAAATTTTCTACAAGAAAAATACAAGTACCAAAAGACCGTAATTTTTCAAAAGCTTACTATGATTATTAAATGCACCTGAGGTTGCAAATTATCAATAAATGCACTTGAAGTTATAAGATTATATTTGAATGCACCTGGAGTTGCAATATTTTATAAGTGGTGAAGACATATTCAAATCAATCCACACTAAAAAGTATGAGAAGGAAATCTTTCTAGTGAAGATATATGTTAGAAAAATATATTTCACCTTTTATGTTTCAAACGTGCTTCTGCAGTAGTAATATCGTTAGTGTTAATTCAAAAAAATATATTCTTTTTGCATAATAAAATAATAATTTTTTGATAAAAATCATAACGTGCACACTAAAAGTACAGTTCTGGCAAGCAGTGACATGTTGCTACAACTTGCTTGAATTTATTTATCTCTTCTTTCTCTTTTCTCACACGTTAAATGAGAAAAAGAAAAGAATGTGTTTGCAAAATGTAAGCACCTCATTTTTGCCCGTTCGGCAATCTCCGGCCCGACTGGATTCGGTTTCCAACGTCACAACACATGCAAGCTCAAGATGAGCCTTTCAATCTCCAATCCAACCAGCTGGTTGCTTCTCGGGCCCACAAGGATCCGCTGGAGCCTTAAGCACCATTATTCCGGGCAGTTTTCCGGACCAGGCGGTCCCGGAAACCAACGCCATCCAGGTAGCTCCTCGGGATCGGGCGATCTCTGGGATTAACACCTCATCAAAGATTCCAGGCGGTTCACTTCTAGCACCTACTAGCTTGCCAATGTAGAATGTCCGTCATTCGGTAGTTCTCCGGGACCAGGCGTTCACGGAGACCAACACCACCCTTCCAGGTAGCTTTCTAGGATCAGGCGTTCTCAGGAACCAACACCACCCTACAGGTAGCTCTCTAAGACCAGGCGTTCTTAGAGACCAATACCGCACAGGTAGTTTTCTGAGACCGGGCGGTCTCGGAAACCAACACCTATGTCAACACCGGCGCCTGCTAGCCCGACTCAGTGAAAAATGACCAAACCTGCCCTTTTAGGCCTCCGGGCACGTTTTGGGAAAGTTCAAAATCCCTCAAAACAATAAGTCCATCCTTCCATAATGTTGTTAAACCATCGGGCGTCCCCCGCACGCCATTTGGTCCAAATCCGGTCCTATTCCGGCTCACTCTGGTCAAAATGACCATTTTGAACGACTCAGCACAGTACGAACCCCGCTGAACGGCGACAGACTCTCTCAAAACCATCCCTGAACAGCCCTACATGCCTAACACAACATACCAGACCATTCATGACCATTTCCAGCCAACTCCGGTCAAAATGACCATTTTGCCCCTGGGAGCCAAAAACACCCCGAAATAGCACCCGCATTGGGATTTTGAGCAAAGGGTTTCACCACATGCCTTTGTTTAACCCAAGGAACACCCTACGACACTAAACTTACACGACGCGATAAAAGTTCCCTGGAGCGTCACGCAAACGCTCCGCTTAAATTATCTTTTCTCCCGATTCCCAAGTTATAACGCACCGTCAACTGACTTGAGAAATGCGTAAATTAGGGAATTCTCGAACATTCGTCCATAGATCTTTCCATCGATACGGTTCGATCGAATAGATTGCTCCCCGAAGCCCTCCATCAAACGGTGTGCAAACCATGACTTTCAGCAACCCCTAGAGCGTCTCGCAGACGCTCCGCCAAGGTTGACTTTTTCTTCGATTCCCTAATCAAAACTCACTGTCAAACGACTTGAGAAATGCGTAAATTTGGAAATTTTAGAAAGTATTTCCAGAGTACTTTCCATCGGAATGGTCCGATCGAATAGATCGCTTCTCGAAGGCCTCGATCACATCAAACGAAAACAGCCACTTTCAAACACCCACAGAGCGTATCACAAACGCTCCACAAAAGTGTCCTTTTTGGCACGCTTTCCAAGACGATATCCCACGCTTCTGAACATAATTCAAACTCTTCGAAAACATGAAAGTTCATCGGATGGACTAGGAGAACATCCCGAGTGCGACCGATTCCCTTGGAACCTTCCCGGTTGGCCTAATTATTGAGGCAAAGTTTGGGCGATTCTTCCCGGTGATGGAGCGTATGCTACATGCACTCAAATTTTGTTCAGATCGACCGACTTTCGATCAACGGTCGAGATTTAATCAGTACATAGGGTGCCACGTGTTATTCTGGCAATGGAACAGTTCCTGCGCATGTCCTACATGCGCACGGCCAAATTTTGGCCATACGCATGTAGCACTTGCGCATGGTTTGTTCCAGATTGCCTATAAATAGAGGCCTCCCCCCTTGCATATTTCAGGTCCGAAATTGATACGAAACTCTACTGAAATCACTCTAGAAACTCAAATCTCTACATATATTCCTCCCCTCCAACACTTAGGCTAGATTCTACCCCTCCTAAGCCTATATACTTCATATCAAAGCCTCATATACACTTATACACTCCACTTAAGCCCTTCAAGCCTTCTTAAAGCCATTCAAGCTCCAACCAAGACATCCATTGAAGACTACAAGAGTGTTGAAGGCAAAAGGTGGTATCCCTTTTATATTTGTGCTCTCCCCCTCTCTTCTCTTCTCCCTCCTAGCCTACTTAGGCTATTCTCTATTTTAATACCCATCTTCAACCCCCTTTTCTTGCATGCTTGAGCCAAGAGGGCTCCTAGATCATGCCTAGAGGAAAGCAAGTGAGAGCCACCGTGTAGGGGGACCTCTCACTAGCCTACTTTAAGATGGTATGGCCTAAGAGCCCCTTGTTTGTATGGTGAAGCCTAAAAGCCTTGTATGTGAATCATGACCCCTTGCATATTATTATTTTGATCATGTCTTGTATGCTTGGCTTCATTTTATGTTTATTGCCATATTCCATAATGCTTGCATTGCTCTTAATTTTATGACATTTCCAAGTTCTACATGTCCTTCAAAAATTGTTCCAAGAGTTGGCCCCTTGAAGTTTAGGATGAGACCTTAGGAGTCATACCTTAGAAAATTCCTCTCTACCCTCTAATTCACACTTTTGCATCATGGCATTTCAACTTGCACAAAGGTTGCTTTCAAACTCCCTAATTTTCAAGGTTTCCATTCTCTCAAATTTAGTGGCTAAAATAGCCCCATGGAACCCTCTCTTGAGTGGTCTCCCTTTATATTGGCCGTAGGAGCCCTAAATTGTTAGAATGACTCCCTTCTCTCTTTATGCTTGCCAAAAAATGATGTTCAAACTCTTTAAATTCTATGGTTTCTATTCTCTCAAGTTTAGTGGTTAGAATGACCCCATGGAACCCTCTCTTGAGTGGTCTCCCTTTTATTGGCCATATGAACCCTCTCTTGATGGAATGGTTCCCTTGAAAAATGGTTTTTAAAATCCTTCTCCAAATATGATTTCAAAAATGCATTCTCTCCATCTTTGCATCAAAAATGATTTTTCAAAAATTGTCATCATCATGTTCAATTTTAATCCCTCCACTCTTGTCAAGATAAAGATTATAATGGCCATGAGGAAACCTTCCTTGGAATGGTCTCCAAGCACCACCCATACAAACCATACTCTTGACTAGAGTCAAAATTTTCATGGAAATGATCTTCAAAGGGATGGCATACTAAAGTCCATTGCATAACATGTTTTGTTTCCCAAAACTCTTTCCAAAAATGCACCAAACCATACTTCAAAATCATTTTTCAATCCAACCCTAGGTTAACTTGACCCTAGTTACCAAACTCTAGGTTACCTTGACCCTAGTCACCACACCCTAGGTTAACTTGACCCTAGTTATCTAACCCTAGGTTAACTTGACCCCAATTACCAAACCCTAGGTTAACTTGACCCTAGTTACCTAACCCTAGGTTAACTTGACCCTAGTTATCTAACCCTAAGTTAACTTGACCCTAGTTACCTAACCCTAGGTTAACTTGACCCTAGTTGTCAAACCCTAAGTTAACTTGACCCTAGTTACCAAACCCTAGGTTAACTTGACCCTAGTCACCACACCCTAGGTTAACTTGACCCTAGTTACCACACCCTAGGTTAACTTGACCCTAGTTACCATACCCTAGGTTAATTTGACCCTAGTTATCTCACCCTAGGTTAACTTGACCCTAGTTACCTAACCCTAGGTTAACTTGACCCTAGTTAACCAACCTTAGGCCAACTCTATTTTTGTTAATACACTTCAAGGTTCCAACTCTTGAACCCCTTTTTCAAATAATCATTCAAACTTTCCAATTATCCTCCTAACCTATTCTTCCAAAACCTCCTATTCTCTTGATTTCAAAAACCCAACTCCATAAACTCTTCAAATGATCTCACATTCCCTCTTCAAGACCTTTCCAAAAATGTTTTCAAAGGGTCACAAACCTAAGGTGTCCCTAGCCCTCTCATGGTTAGGGATTCCAAAGACAAGTGATAAATCAAGAACAACCTCTAAGGTTGTCCATGTTAGAATTCCAAACACTTAGCCATTTTCAAAAACCACTTTCAAAAACTAATTCATCAAAACATTCTAAAGTCATGCCTCCAAGGTCTTCAAAACAAGACTTCAAAAATACTTTCAAGTTCTTTTGAGTCA
Organism: Euryodendron excelsum; assembly: GCA_033060915.1. Lineage (NCBI taxonomy): Eukaryota > Viridiplantae > Streptophyta > Magnoliopsida > Ericales > Pentaphylacaceae > Euryodendron > Euryodendron excelsum. The sequence goes on from CM065396.1 coordinate 3,313,016, forward strand.
TGCCAAAGCGTTTTTCCAAAACTCCCTTAGGTTGATCCAAAAACATTTTCAAAACATGCCACCATCCAATTTCAAGTCAAAACTTCCAAGGCCACAAAGAGTCTCCAACTTCCGAGACCTCAAAGCGTCTTAAACTTTTCCAAAGACCTCAAAGTGTCTTAAACTTTTCCAAAGACCTAAAAGTGTCTTAAACTTTTTCAAAGACCTCAAAGTGCCTTAAACTTTTCCAAAGACCCCAAAGTGTCTTCAAACCTTCTAAAGGCCCTAATGCGCCTATTTTCCATCGGGCTCTTGCCCGAACTATGATTGACCTGATTCTCGCCAAATGAGATACGTAGGCAACCTAAAATGGTGCGGTCATAACTTTTATTTCAACCTCAATCCCTTTTTCAAAAATTCCAATCAATTCAAAGTTTCTATTCCAAACTCTTTCAAAACCTCCATTATTTTCAAACTTCTTCCAAAACTTGCATCATGCATCATTCATCCAAAAAGTGATGACTAAATCCCTTTTTCAAAGTTCTAAAGTGGATATTAAGCGGACAATGGTAACCGGTTATTCTAGTGAGTGAATCAAGGGTGATTAAACATATAGGTACCGAAAGGGCGGGGTAGGGTGATGATCTTTGGATATCTTCCCTACACGTAACCAACCCCCGAACCTTAGATTTCTGTTTTCAAAAGACCAAAATGGAGTTATTTTCAAAGGGCTTAAACATTTCAGAAGGTTGCCAAACAACCTATTTTCCTAAAAACCCTCTCCTGAGGGAGTTTTCAAAAACCTTTTTCAAAAACTTTAAGTTTAATCTCCGGATTAACGCTTAGTTTTAGGTGCCCTGACTCACCTTTATCAAATTAGGTGGCGACTCCTATTTTTCTAAAAAGCCCTTAGTCAAATCAATTCTCAAACCTAGTCGCACTTGTCCTTCTAGGGGACGAGTTCTAATGACAGAGTTCCGTGCTTTAGGGTCTCCGAACCAAAAGGACCTTGGACACCCCAAAAACCGAGGCGCGACACAAAACAAGACTGAAATAATGGATGGTATTGATCTAGTGTGGTGTAGTGCGCATAATCAAGAGTTATGATTAGCCACTACGCTCGATCAACTTAATATATTCCCTGAACTGAATACAATTTTATCTAATAGATGTGAACGTGGTTGTGAATGTAATCGTGGTATTAATAATATTTTCAATTATAAGGTTACCCTGAAGGTTATATTTTGAGAATTGTGATTATCACAAGATACTATCAGAAGTGAAATAAGATTGGAGCAAAATAAAATAGAAAAAGTTTACTGAATAAATCTCTCAAGAATTATGAAGATGTCTTATTGATTACGTACCTATAATGCAATGATTAAATATTCAATAGATTTATATGGTAGAAAGATTTTGACAATGAAATTGTATATATATATATATATATTTTGACAATGACACTTTATATATTTTGCATATGAAGTCATGGATCATACTAGTCTCGATTATTTCAAAACTTAATGGAGAAGATATATGTCTAGTAGACACTACCAGAATACACACAATCTTTGAAAGAAAAAATATTTTATAAATTTAACATTAGCTGAAAAATTACACTCTACAAGAGTTATGCTATGGAAGAGCTAATATCATGTTGGTGACATTAGCAGTGACGTCATCGCTACAATGCTATAGACAAAACTTTTGTAATTACCGTTTGGCCCCAAACTTATGGAATAATTACAAAAAGGCCCCTAAAGCTGGTGTAATTACTAAATAACCCCTAAAAATTTTGTAATGTCAGTTTGTCCCTAAAGGTTTCAAAAATTTTACTTTCTTTTGAGTTATATTATACTATAAAAATATGGGCTCACCTGAAGTGATACACCAGAAGTGTTTTTGACTCAAAAGATTTCTATATTATGAAATCACGTAAAGTGTTACACCTAAAATGAAACACCTGCAGCGATGCACCAAAAGTGCTTTCACCCCAAACAAATTTTACACTTTGGCATGATAGTCTTGGTCATTCAGACTCAACAATAATGCGTCCACTGATTGAAAACTCTCATAGACATCAGTTAAAGAACTAGAAGATTCTTTTTTCCAAACAATTATTTGCTTACTCTGTGAGACTAATATATCTCTCATTAATGCATATATATACAATGGTTACATATTTGTTTACAGTTAACTCTCATATTTTACGAATAGTCATTTTGATGAGTCAGTTTTTCCACCATTAAGGCGAGATAAGACGTAACGTGAAATCAATTGAAATATTGTGAAACTATCTCACCTTGATGCTTGGACAAGTCTATGTGAATCTGAAGTTCACAAAAGAATCTGAAGTTCACAAAATTATTTACTTGTAGATGATTGCAAATCAATTGCCTGAAACATTCACCGATGCAAAGAAGATAATCAAATCATATTGATAACAGTTGCTAATACTTTAACACATATTGACGTCCTTGTTGGACAATTTGTTAATATAGTAGCATATGATTTCAAAATGCTTCAAGCGTGGGAGGCTCCTCAATGCAAATGTCAAAATTCTCAGAAAGAGAAAAGTACAATAAAATGAGCAAATTGGTGTTTTTAAAGAAACCAAAATATTTAAACTTCTTGAAGAAGGAACTCCTAAAGAGCAATATCTTGAAGAGATAGGAGATCATAATTTCTAAAATTCCTAAAAAAGAAAATGAACCTTCAAAAGAAAAATCTCCATCATCTAAACTTCTTAAAGAAACTCCTGTAACAGAATCTCTAGAAGAGGAACCTCTTGAAGAGATATCTCCTAGAGAGAAAATGGTACCTGAAATAATGAGATCTCAATAAATAATAATGTGAATACAGGAGAACGATGGAATAGAAATGATACTGTTGTTATCAACATACTTTTATTTAAAGTGACTCTTGCAATTACCAAAAGTAATAAAGAGACTGAATCACAGACAGTCGACAAATGTCGATGTTGATATGATCGATCAAAATGAAAAGAAATTACTAAGTTAGAATAAACTCATTAGCATAATGTAAAGTATTCGAACTTGTAGTTCAAACACCAAAACATAAAAATATCGGATATGTAGTCGAAACACTAGCAGGTGTGGGACCTGTGGTCTAAACACCAGAAAATGTAAAGTATTTAGACTAGTAGTCCACCCACTTGAAGATGTAAAACCGGTTTGATACAAATGAGTATTTGCGTAATGAGAAAATAGAATATTGTGATATAAAACATGACTTGTACCAGAAGATTTCTTGCAGAGACCTAGTATTAACTACAATGAGAAATTCTATCCTATAAGGATGAAATTACATTCTTATTATTGATTAGTTCAATTTCAAAAGTATTGTATATGCATATAATGAATATATAATAGCCTATTCATATGGTGAATTAGGTAATGATATATATACATATGAAAATTCTTGAAGAATTTAAAAATGCTTGAAGCAGATATTTTAAAACCTCGAAGGCTATATTCTATCAAGCTTTAAAGATATTTGTATGGGTTAAACCAATTTGGACGCAGATAGTACAATTATCACAATAAATATCTATTGAAAGAAGGATATATAAAAAATACAAGTTGTCCACGCATTTTTATTAGAATTTGAATTTATTATTATTGGAATATATGTTAATGTTTTCAAATATTATTGGTACTCTTAAAGAGATTATAAAAGCTACTAGTTATTTAAATAATAACTATGAAATTAAATACCTTGGGAGAACAAATTATTATCTTATCTTGTAGATTGAGCATTTATCAAGAATTTTTATTCACTAGTTGACATATGCAGAAAAGATTTTATATTGATAAAGCTCATCCAGAAAATTCTTCAATGGTTGTCTGATTACTTAATATACAGAAATGTCATTTTCATCCTCAAGAAGATGGTGAAGAAATTCTTGGTCTTGAAGTACCATGTTATAGTGCTATTGGGGTTCTTATGTATTTTGCAAAATGCACAAGATCTGATATTACATTTTTCTGTTAACCTGTTGACAAGATATAGTTCTACACCAACTCTAAGACAGTTGAATGAAGTAAAGCACACATTGTGTTATCTTCGAAAAATAACAAACATGGGCTTATTCTATGCAAAGGAGTCACTATCAGAGTTAGTTGGCTATGCTGATGCTGGCTATCTTTCTTATCCACATAAAACTCTGTCACACGGTGTATTTGTTTGCTGATGATAAGACTACCATATTTTGCCGATCTATAAAGCAACTATTAACAACAACTTCTTCAAATCACTTCTTCGAAATACTCATGAAGCAAGTCGAGAGTACATTTGGCATTTAAGAAAATTACAGACTATCTTTAATCAAAACTATCTCAACGATATTGCATGAAGACAATGTAAAATATATTGCACAAATTAAGGGAGGCTACATCAAAGTGTTGACTCAAGGTTGATCCCTATGTTGATTTTGATAATAACTAAACCTTGTGTTATTTTACTAATACATTTACTTAATGTGCAAATTAATAAAGATTATTATTTAGACTTAAAAATTTTGACTTAAAGTCTAATACATTTCAAAGTGGATGCACAACTAGCCAAGTCAAGCAATGCATTCTAAAAGTCAAGCAATGACACCTATTCAAACTTCAATCAAATGATTTGCTTTCAAAGAGATTGAAAATGTTCATAATGAAAATTTCATCAAGTGTGCATAGACTTAATGAAGTTACTTTGATTTTGAATAGATTAAAGGTGTTCGAAAGGGGAATCGATCATAATTACAAAATCTCTACAAAGAATTCAAATGAAGACTTTATCTGGGATGTGAAGAGTCAATGAAGATAATATGTGTTCAAAGAAATTGAAGATGTTCAAGAGTAGACTTCATCAAACTTATAAAAGACTCGTTGAAGTGATCCTAAAGAAGAAAGAATGATTAGTAGCAAAAAGAAATAGCTCGGCAGCGAGGCATCATGAATATGAAGCTCTACATGATTGAAAAAGTCATTAGCAGCAGGTGGAAAGAACTTGGAAATCAAGAAAAAGAGCTCGGAACTAATGAAAAGGAGTTCTAGCAGCTTGGCAACAAAGAAGATATAACTACCAAGAAGGAATTCAATCCAAAATTGAATGGAAGACAATTTTGATGGATTGAAGATCTCAATCTATTATAATACCCCAAAGAGAAGACTCTTTGAAGATCTTATAGTATTGTTGAAGCCGAACTTAATCAATGGAATGATGAATGAAGACTTCTGGGTCGACACATGAGAATAGTCGACACATGAGAATAGAGGTCAAAAGTTTGAAGACAGCATGATCAAGTGTCGACACATGAAGTTGATGTGTCGACACATGGAGACAATGGACAACATTTGAAAAATGCAAGTTGAATGTGTCGACACATGAAACCAAGTGTCGATACCTGGAGACTAACGACTAGTTTTTCTAACGTTATAACGAACTGGACTAGCATTAAATGAGCCCCCAACAACCACCAACGAATGAAATTACTACAAGGTTTATATACAATCTTCTAACTGCATTTATACAAAAAGAGAGACAAGAAAAACTACATCCACTAACTGATCAAGCTGAGAAAAATCTGAACATTCCTTTTGTCTTCATTTTGGCATTAAGTAAGCTATTATTTTTTTATCCACTCTTGATAAAGAGTTTTTATTTTGATTGTATAACTTTCATACACTTGTAAGTAAGAGTTTGAGAGTTCTCTTACAAAAGAAAAACTCTTGTAAGTTAAAGTGGATCTTGGACAAAACCATTTGGTAGTTGGAAGAACTTGAGGAAAAGTTCTTGTGTAAAAGTGAGCTGAGCACTTGGGAAATCAGTATCTACTTTGTAATTGGAGATTGCATAGTGAAAGGAAACTTTAAGGGGATCTTGGAGTGAGGACGTAAACCACAAGTTGTGGTTAAACATCGGTAATTCTTGGTGTGCTTTCTCTTGCTCTGTTTTTATTTCTTTGTTGATTACATTCCATTGCATATATCTTAAATCATTGTTCTATTGATTAAATTAGTTTTTAATCAATCTTAATTGTATTAATTTTTTAAAAAACCCAATTCACTCCCCCTCTTAGGTTGCCTTTTGGGCCAACACAAAGGTGACAAAACGAGCATATATAACCAAAGTTCTTTTACACACATAAGCTCCAAAAGAATAGTGATATTAATGTTCGGCAGATACGTTCAAGCAATAACTTTGTAAACTTATCAAATTCATACAAGAAGTATGAATAAGGGGGAGTTGCGTACTGTACTCTTTTTCCTTTATCAACGGTTTTTCCCACAGGGTTTTCCTTACAAGGTTCAACGAGGCAGTTTTAACGCACCTATACTAAGTATTGTTACATAAGATTATTGTACTTTTTTCCTTCACTACGAATTTTTTCCGATTGAATTTTTCCTAGCAAGGTTAGGCGGTTATCCAAGAGGAAGTGTTATAAAAAGTCAATAATTGTGGATGACCAAAGGATTGTTATTACACCTAACATTTATCAAACTTCACTATGCAAAGTGTTACTATCTACATGATGCCTTTGTTAGCCGAATTTATCGGCATTTGTCTCCATTAGTTGCAAGTATAAATTGCAGGCTTCGGATGAAGTTTAAGTGCACAAAAGGAGAGAGAGAAAGAAGAAGAAATGAAGAGGAGAGAGAATAGAGAAGAGAGACAGAGTGAAGGCTCTGCACAAATATTAAGATATACAGTTGTATTTTTATTTCTTCTTACAATATAATAAAGTCTTAGGTGATCAAGAAGATCAACCTTTAATAGTTCTAGTAGAACTAATCTGAGAAATATTTGATAGTTTCCGAATAACTAATTTTATTATATATTGTGTTGAGTTATATTTATCTGTTTTATATTTTTTCTAGTTTTATAACAGAATAGAGGTAGTGGCAAAGATAATAGCTTTTCAATTTTGGTCTTAAAAATTGGTAATTTTATGTTTACAATATTTTGTATTTAGTAGTGCTTATTTATCTAACTATATAAAAAGAGGCAATTGTGCACTCAGTTTCGTTGACCTCTTTTTGTCACATTTTTTCACATTTAACCCTAAAGAAATGTGTTATTACATTGCACTGGTGGTTTCCTTATTATTGTACGTGGTAGACTATCGTCCACAGCTCCTGAGCAAAGTGATCTATATTAAAGACAAAATTGTCTTGCTATATTCCATCCTTCTACGTTTGTCAAACTACCACCATCACAGGCTTACAGCTATCAACCTCTCTCTCTCTCTCTCTCTCTCTCTCTCTAATATTCTCCCTCTTATCTCTAAAAGACCCTATCTCCATCCAAGACAAATTCTCTCCTTGACTCTGTCCAAATTACCACGAAGCAGAACCCATCTCTCTCTCTCTCTCTCTCTCTCACACACACACACACATTAGCCAAAACTATAAATACATCCATCTACATCATCACGTTCTCTCTCTAAAAACCAGCCCTTCTCTCTAAACTCCCCTCTTCCACTCCTCGTAACCACCCAAAAAGACTCTCTCTATGTGCGGTAGATGGTGATATATATCATTTTCACTTTACGAACTTTTAAAACTTTGAAGTTATATCAAGTAATCTGAAGCGTAGAAAGTGATCATTAATTAAGAATAAAATAACAAGTAAATTTGTAAACAAATGAAACCCACCAACAAATTGGCCAAAGCCGTTGGACTATTACATATCATGTTTTGTATGTTTAAGGTCATCCATCAATATTATCCATCACATCACAATTATTTAATTCTTTAGGATGCAGTTTCGATCTTTGATTAGAAGCACATCCATCTAAATGGGTTTCTGTTAGAACAAAATTTCTAATTTGTATATGTCTGAACTCATGCTTACATGTGTTTTTTAACTTTTGTGCTATATTGTAGTTGTTTAAAATTCCATTTTAAAAAAAAGACAAATTACACAAATCACCCTTAAAATTTTTGACTAATACACTACATACACTTTACGATTAAAAAATTGCACTGACCACCCTTGTTTAATAATGGAACTAACAGAGATTAGTAAATGACAGATTTACCCTTATTTTTAACACAATGACTTGGTCAAAAAGTCAAAACCCACATTTATCTCTTTCTTTTCCTTTTTCTCTTCTCTTCCCTTCTTCTCTCTCCACCGTAGATCCCTTATTCCTCTTTATCTCTATATATATTACCCATCTCTATCCCTATCTTCCGCCAATTGCCTCAACCTCCTCCCCTCCAATTCCATATCTCTGTCTTCATCCCTCATCCTTAACAGTATTTTCTCATATATAAACCATATATATGTGTGTGCGCGCCCCCGCTTGTGCTTGTATATATGTATATATACATAGTATACATAGCCCTATATATAAAGAAGAGAGGCAACCCATAATCCCACTATGAGGTTCGCTGGAGGGAGACGAGATTGGTGATGGTGGTGGGTTTGAGGGAGGATGGAGAGAGAAAGCGGGCACCAGATTTGGGGACCGAGAGAGAGAGAGAGAGAGGGTGAGGGATTTGTGAGAAGGGGATTGATGAGAGATAAGGGTTGAGTTTCTAGGGAGGAGATGGTCCTTCTCAATGTGTTAACCTAGATTAATATTCAACGGTTTTAACCCAGTTTTATACATTTCTATATATATATACACTACACACATATAGCATACAAACCCAAATCAAGCCCACATAGCCTCCCAAACCCACCTACTTAGTCGACCAAATCCAAAATTGAAGCTTTTGTATCAAAATTTCGCAAAACCAAGTGAAAATTTCACAAAATTTTGCAAAACCCAAAATACATGGAGGAAAGGGAGAGAAGTAGATAAAGAAGGGTGGCAATGGTCACCAACGGTCTTAGGCAAGATAGTGAGAGAGACAGTTTCGGCCATGAGGTTGAGCAATTGATGAGTTTTGATAGGTTTCATTCCTGAACCAGCACCAGTCACTATGATTTGGGTGTTTGTTTGTGTGTTGTGTGATTTGTGATTCGGTGAAAGTGGTGGTGGTAGAAGTGGTGTATCGGTGGTAGCCATGTGATTTATGATTCTAAAAAATAACTATTATGGCCATGCGAATCAGTGGTAGCCACGAAGGTATGTGGTTATGGTGGTTGGGCTGACAACGGAAGAGAGGAAAAGGAGTGGATTTCAACGATGGGATGATGGCGGCGGTGGTCGGCTTTCATGGTGATAAGGATGAATGAATAGGTGATGCTATAGGGAATGAGAGAGAGAGAGAGAGAGAGAGAGAGAGAGAGAGAGGGGGGCAAAAAAAGAATTTTTGTAATAATTAATTAATAATTTTTATTAATTAACTTATCAAGGGCAGATGAGGTGATTCAAAAAATTTAGAGTTTGGTATAGTCCACTTCTGTTTGTCAGCTAACGTTGCATCTGATACAAAAATTCAGAAGTAAGGGTGGTCAATATAATATTTCAATCGCGAGAGAGGTATGCAGTGTATTCATTAAAAACTACAAGAGTAGTTTGTTTAATTTGCTCTTTAAAAACTAAACATGTATAACAAGGCAAGTGCTTTTCTTCTAGCGAGTAATAGGTATGTTGGCATCAATTGGAGACGAAAGCAATATTTTGGAAGCAATTATAAACATTAAAAAGCTTGAACTCTAACAAAGTGTAATTCATTTTCCTGAAGAGAAGTTTTTGTTTTTCAATTGATCATGTAAATTACATTTTTATCCTTTGGAATTTAGTTTAAAAAAAAAAAACAACTTTTCTTTAGGCACTGTTTGGTTTGTGAATTTGGTTAGAAAAGAAAAAGAAAAATTCAAAACAAATCCATTTTATTTGTTTAGAAAATATAGAAAAATGGAGAAAAAATATTTTACTGTTACACGTTATTTATCTTCATATTTTGTCCCATTTTTTTTATTAACATTTTCAGAAACTTCTAGTTTGGAAGTTTAGCCAAGTAGAATAAAAACTTACAAAAAAATAAAAAAGAGGAGTTTTTTTTGTTTTAATTTTCTTTCATTTAAAATCCCATTCTCCCTATATTTGCTTGTTATGTATCAAATGAAGTTGTAAGAGTAGATTACAATTCAAAATTAAGACATAAATTTGAAATTCGGGCAAATTAGTCACTAATAAAATCTTTGTTCTACATAATGTTTTTAAAATCGGAGTGAATAAATAAGTTCAATAATCGAGAATAATCTAATTTAACCTTAAATTATTTCTTAAAAAAAAATATGAAAAACTATTTTAACTGCCAGTTCAGGAGACCGTTCACATTTCTTTGGAACCGATCTGTTTATGAGCTCTATAAATTTGTGGATTTGATTACAGGATGTTTGGAACTTGTGAAAAAGAAAGAGTAAGTAATAGAAAAAAAAATGAGGAAGAAATAACCGGAAATGCGGTTTATTTTCTCTGCTTTATTTTTTAAAAAAATAAAAGGTGAGTGAAATAGAAATAAAAAGAAAGTGAAAGGACTCCCACGGGCCCATCTTTTTAAATTTTTGTTCCGCTTTCCCGTTTTCCTTCTCTAGACGAGAGAAAAAACGTTTCTTTTCTTTCCTTCCCCTTTCTTTCCTTCCTGCAGTACCAAGCAGGCTGTTTAGGGGCTTCACGGTGCAGCCCTCCTCTCTGAGTGCCCTCCACCCCATTCGATGACGTTCTCTGCAATCTCCACTCTCCAATCTATACTCTCTCTCCCCGATCTGCTGTGTTCGACGACAGTGGGACGTTGCGACCATTGCTTTTATCGGCCGTGAAATCGGTGATGCATCAGCTCTCTCTCTCTCTCCAGTTTGCTAATTATTGAACAACCAACCGGGCCATCAACGCCCATTATCAGAATTAAATCAATGGGCACATTTTTGCCGTCGGTGATAGCCGCGATACAGCACTGGGCAATTTTTGTATTGCTAACACTACACCTCTCTATTTGCAGACCAAACGAAAAGGATACCCACTCCCTCTCTCTCTCTCTCTCTCTGTGCATATACAATCCCTGTTTTCAGGTAATTTCTTAAAATTTTCTTCGTCTCTATCCTTTATTTTGCCTTAGAAATTTGAACTCTCAGCGACCAGTGTTGAATTAATTTCGATTATAGCATTATATTGACAGCCTGTTCTATGTGGTTACTGCAACTTTGGTTAGGCACCTGAACTAGAGTGGGTGATGTGGAAAGAGTCAAGATTTCTTCCTTATTGTCATCTTTTTCATTCATGTAATAAAGCTCATTACTGATGGTGTTATGATAATTAGCTGGAATGATTAGTAGATGAAAATATAGCAAGCTAGATTTGCCCTAGGATGCCTTACAACTATTTTTGTATGTTATTGTCTAATATTTGGATGTGTTATATGCATTTGTTTTGATTTGCAGCCTCTCACGCATATACCACCATGCTACGTGGGTTTTCTATATGAATTTCCATGAAGAAAAGTGGCCAAGCATTCCCAGTTTTGCTGTCCATTCTCTTCATATATGTAAAACTAGGCCCTCTAATGCCAAGTGCTAACAGTGAAATTATGCATTAAAATTTATTAAGTATTGCTCTTGCGTGTTTGGCTGGAGAGATGTGAGGTCTTTGACATACATTTATAGCCTTCTTGTGCATAACAGATCTCTCTTGTAAATTGGTGATGCATATTTTGAAAATTTAATTGTTGAAACTCCAAAAAGTAAAGGCCATAAACCTGTTAGTAATCTTAAAGGGCAGGCAATTGTTAGTAACACTTCTGTTAGGGTTCCTAGGTAAATGTTTATTTATTGATAATTTTACTACCTCTTTTTGTTTGTTTATTTATAATTGTTTTATATATTTTTGATGAAGTTATAATGTCAAGGTTCAATTCTGATTGACCCCATTCAACCAGTGACCCATCGCCAGGTCTTCAAAACATTTATAAGTAACATCTCTTTATCTAATTGATTGTTCTCTCTCTGTCTCTCCATTGTAGCTCACAATCCTCTCTCTCACGATCACTTCAAAGCTAACCGCGATGCTAAGCTGGCTGATCCTGTTGATTTTGTAGTTTTTTTTTTTTTTTATATTTTTAAATAGGGTTTACTGCTCCATGGATTCAACCTCTTCATTGTGTCCTCCAACTCCTCAATGGAATGTTGATAGACCCTTCCTCACGGGCCAATTCCACCAGGTGCCCTCATTTTCTCCTGTGTGTATTTGTTCATATGTTTGTCCATGTATATTTTCTCTTGTTTTGTTCTGGACGAAGATGAAGAACTAAAGAATATTAACTTGTTTTAGTAGAAGCTGAACTACGGAATATTAATTTTGTTTTACTAAGACTTGAAAATTCTTGCTTTTTTCTCTCCTTTTGGGAAATTGGTAATGTGTTTCTGACAGTGGATGTGGCACGTTTCATTAGGAAACAAGGTTGTCCTCTCAAATTGCTGAATCAAAGGGATTTTCCATGGATGTGTTTAGGTACATAATACTTCTGTTGTGTTGTTTCTTTAGTTTATTAATTGATCTTTTTATAAATTTTTTTGTGAGGTTGCCTATTCATTCAGATCATTTTGCGTGCAATGGATAACAATACTTACCATTTATTGATTATCATTCATTTAGATTATTGATTTGGTATGTGGTTGCTTTAATTACTTGCTCAGCAGTCCTGGAATGGAGAAGGCTATAGGTTGCTATCATGCTTCGGTTCAGGTATGCTATAAAGGCATTTCATGAATGGTTAAGAGGTATAATTGAGTACCATGTTGTTATCGTTGTGCTGATTTGTTGATTGAAACTGTGTTTAATTATTAGTGGGTGAATGATCATTATTACTCATATTGCTCACCAAGTCAGCATGTAATACACGTTAATAAATAACTATGTTAGTTGCAATTGTTGTGATCTATGTGCTTTTCTTTCTTTCTTGCTTTTTTTCCCCTCATTTTTGGTGTTGCCATGATGGAGTGGGGATAGCATTATGTATTCTTTCGCAATCTTGTATTAACAATCATATTTCTCAGGCCCTTCTCTCTTTTCTCATTTAAGACACGCACAGTAACCAAAAACGTAAGGATAAATGTTAGTGCATGTGTAAGTACGTATCTTCCTGTTCCTGGGAGAAAGTTGCAGCATGCCTACAGACCCTCCAATGGTGCATATGTCTAATTTCTTGGAAGAAAGCGAAATGCAGTTAGAAGTGGATGGAAATGAAAATGCATATTAAATAATAGCTTTTCATACTTATAAAAGAAAACAAATAATGTTTAGCTGTTCATCTAATGAAGTAACTGTGAGAGTTTTTTTTATAAAGTCAACCGTATTTGTTCCAATTTTTGTTCAAGGAAGTGGTCAGGCTCAAGCTACTTCCTTTTTCTCTGAGGAGATGGGAGAAGTAAGTGGTTGGGTGCAGGAAGTGCTGGTTTTAATAGAATACTTTCGCGTTTTGCTGAGATCCTTCGATTGGATGGTGGCACTTCATTTGGTCTTGAATCTCGTGATGGCCATCCATCTCTGGAAAGTAGAAAGCTAATATTATAACTAGCACTTAATGTCTTATGAAACTTGCATACGCGTTGGTATATGTACCATTGGTTTGTGTGTTTATGTATCTTTTTGGGACTGTTACCCATTTGGTTCTGAAGGCATTCCTAAAAGAGTCGTTGATCTCTATTTGCATGGATTATTGTCATTGTTTTTTTGTCTAGCATTATTTGAACAACCTCTAGAAATGTTAAATTTAAGATGAAACTTGAATTATTAGGACCCTGTATTGTAAATTGTGGTTCAACAGAAGTACATTCGTACGTTACTTACTGACAGTGTTGTGTTCTTTTGATATGCAGGAATTGGTTGTCATTGATGATCTTCTCTCTGCTTTGGTTGGCATTGATGGACGATACACTTCAATCAAAAGAGTCCGAGGGAAGGATGATAATTTTACCTTCCAGGTTGATGCATCTATGGATTTAGCACTTCAGGTTAGAATATTTTCTTTACGGTGTTCAGATCCGTTGGCATGTGCAATTATTTTTTGTCCTTTTTTCTGTGAACTTGTTGTACTGGCTCTTTTGACTTAGCTATTTAATTTTATATCTTTCCATTGTAGTCCTCATTTTTTGAGTGCATATGAATAATAGGAAAATTGAATGAGTCAGATGAATAACCAATCTTATGAACGTGATTTTTTCTTTTAACTTCAGGTTGAATTCCACTTGAACGTGAAAATGGAATTGATTTGTGCAAAAGTGAAATTACAGATATATTATTCAAAAGCACAACACATTAATGACATTTTAGAATTCTATTTGTTGTTCCATGATGATTAATTGTGAGTTCAAAGTACTTTGAATTTAAAAACCATGTTCCTAGATTTGAAGCTAAGAAATGGGATCCTGGAGAACCTAATTAGGAACCTAATGAAGTATGATAAATAAGTAAAAATATCAATCAAAAGCATCAAGGGAATGTACCAAAACAAAGCTATTTGTGGCTATACAGCCCTTATACCTCCATATGCTCAACGACATCTAAAATTGGCCAAGGTTGGGATCTTCGTGATAATCAACCTGACAAAACAGACAAAGAAAAATACTCTTCTGCCTAGAAAAAGCTTCGCTGGAATCTGCCTCCCTGCACCTTGGACACGGACTATCACCCACTTGAAATATGTCTGAGTTGCTGTTGCTTCATCAATCTGGCGAAGACCCCACACTGATTCCTAATAGCTCTAAACACAGACTCCGACCATAGGTGTACTGGAAGCCCCAAAACTCACCCAAACTTCTCTTGGAGCAAACCTTGACCGCATGCAACTCCTGTCAAAGCTCACCAATCCAGAACCACTGTGTTCCTCGAACTACTATAACTGATTCTTGACAGATCATTCACCTCAACCCCCGTAGCCACACCCCACTTTTTAGTGGCCCAGGCCTAAACAACCCTAGTCTCCGACTCTCCGGCCTCTCTGCTCCCCACCTAGCCAAAGTCCCCACCAAACCCCTCTTCAAGAAGTTCACCACTTCTATACACAACTCTGGTGACACCTTAATGTTACATGCCTCCTTATCAGCCAAACCACCACCAAACATCGCTTACTCGGCCATCTAGTAATCTTGGCCACCTCCAAGTATGACCTCCTCTGCTTCTGCTCCGTCGTCACCACACCCTCCTTCATGAACCCTTAATCACTCTCGCAATATCTACCCAACCCCCAATCTCCATTTCTGAAACCCCAACCTCTTTTGCACCTACAGCTTCCACTGCACCTACTTCCACAAACCTACCTCTTCCGTTAGAGTCATCAAAGCTCAACCAGCCTCCTGGATCTTTGCATCTGTCTAAATAGCCCCTTCCATACTTCGGATAAAATCCGTAACAACCCATCACACATCCACCTGATCTCCTCCCGTCAGTCTCCCTGTACGCCTGGTACCTTTACCTCTTTCCACTGTCATGAACCACCAATCACGATCATCAATGAACTCAAATGACTTCCACCCAACCTGTACTCATTTCAGACATTCCCTCATTTTCGAAGGAGACTCACGAAAAGTCTCCCTTTCTTCTTCCTTTTTCATGGGATCATATGGGATAGGCCTTCTACTGCACTTGAGAGCAATTATAAGCGCTTTAAACGTAAAGAAACACCATTACATTATGATATTCCTCCCATTGGGTAAATATCAAATATGTGCTCTGGAATATAAATTTCAGTAATCTCCTGAAAATAGTTAAGTATTTAATCAAGTCCGTGTGTTACCAGACGATTGGGCTTGATGCCTTTGTAATTCCTCATTTAGTATTAGCTTTCATTAAATTGTTGCAATTGATCACTATCATCTTTGCAGGAATCGGCTAAACGGCTATTCCCTTTGTGCGAGAGCTATTTGTTGATTAATCAGTTTGTGGAGTCAAGGTCCCAGTTCAAGACTGGCCTGGTTAATCATGCCTTTGCTGCTGCACTGCGGGCTCTCCTTCTAGTAGGTTTTCTGTGTTGTAAGTCATTTACTTAACTTTTGTGGAATGTTAGACAATTCTTGTTTTTTCTGGAAACTGAAGATTTGGATTATCTTCTTTCTGGAAACTGAAAATTTTAGGCTGGATCAAGGTTAAAATGAAGCAGAAATGAAAAGAAGACCTACATAATAAAAAAGATATCCTGTTTTATTAATTCACATATATTCTCATGCTTATCAAAAGGGGAAAAAAATCAAATGTATGGTCATCAATGATTTCCTTGCTTGAGCCATAGTCCTGGAATTCTTTTCAATTCCTTGACTACATGGTCCCCTACTGATAACATATTCAATAACTCATTATCCAGTGTGACCTGATAATTTTCCATTTTATTTAAAACAATAGCAGGGTGCTCTCTCTGTCTCTCTCTCTCTCTCTCTCTCTCTATAGGAAGATCTGGTTGGATGTAGAGGCAGCTTTTTAACCTTAATTACATATGCTGAATTCCACCTGAGGCACTGAATCACCATGACTGTTTGATTGTTCTTTGTTTCCCATTTATATTATCGCTGTTATTGTTCTTCTGGCTTTTAGCAAATGGGATCATTTGGTTCTAAAATGATCTAAATTGATCGTGTGGGAGGAGTTCTTCAAGGGCTTCTACCTTAAAGTTGGCAATGGCAGGAGGGTCAGTTTCTGGATGGATAGTTGGTGTGGCCATAGGCCATTGAGGGAGTCTTTCCCAGATCTTTTTGAGCTAGCCTCGGTTAAGGAGGCTTTGGCGGAGCATAATTTCATTGTGGAGTCAGGTGAGGTGGTGTGGACTCCTCGGTTTATATGTAATCTTCATGGCTGGGAAGTCAATTCCATGGTAGCTTTCTTCGAGTTGTTGCATCACAGCTCAGTCACAGGCTCAGGGGAAGATGTTATGGTGTGGAGGCTATGTAAGGATGGTTCGTTTTCCTTCTGCTCTTTTTATCATTTTCTTTGTCGGCAAGGAAGCCCCACCTTTCCTTGGAAAGGTATCTGGAATACTTTAGCGCCCCCTAGAGTTGCCTTTTTTGTGTGGATGGCGGCCCTTGAGGCTATCCTTACTACGGACAACCTGAGGAAACACAGGAAATGCATTCTGGACTGGTGCTACATGTGCAAGGCTAGTGGCGAATCGGTGAATCATCTTCTTCTTCACTGCTTAGTCACTAGAGATGTTTGGAGCTGTCTTTCCTCAATTTTTAGGGTGGAGTGGGTCATGCCTTTGTCCGTTTTGGCTCTCATGTCTAGCTGGAGAGGTGGTTGTCCCAAGGAAAGTGTAAGGAAGGTCTGGTTGGCAGCTCCTCTTTGTGCTATGTGGAGCATATGGCGCGAGAGAAATCGAAGAGCTTTCGATGGTGTTGAGGCGCCGGTGCATGCTCTCAAGGGATCTTTACTTATTTCTTTGTTCTTTTGTGGACTTTTTGATCACTTGTACATGCTTGTAGATATATAGGCATTTCTTTTGCAAGGGTTGCGCCCCCTCGGCGCTCTTTTTATATATTTTTTACTTATCAAAAAAAAAAATTGATCCAAATTGAGGTTCACCAAACCTTTGGAAGAAGGAATCTGTGCCTTGAAAAGAATGGGAAAACTCGTTTGCAATCATAGAGGAGTTGGCAAGAGGAATATATAAAGGCCTTCTAGAGTGTAGAAACAGAACCAACAAAAGCTGTTTAAAAAGATATTACCTTTGTTTTTGCTAGAGATATAAAGCTTTCTTCAGCGGTTGTTCTGTTTCTATTCTTTCTAGACGAACAAAATAGTACCGTCTTCCATAGCCATCGTTCCCGTTGGACTTCAAAGCAAGAAACATGGACCTTTGTTTTTGCTAGAGATCTAAAGCTTTCTTCAGTGGTTGTTTTGTTTCTATTCTATCTAGACGAACAAAATAGTACCATCTTCCATCGCCATCGTTCCCTTTGGACTTCAAAGCAAGAAACATGGAGCAATGGAGGATGGGAATCTTTAGGAGGCATGCTGATTATGGAAGACGTATCCAAAGAGGAGTTACAGAAAGTCTTAAAAGGAATAAACAAATCATCAGTTGCCTTCCTCTATCCCAAAGAAAAAAAGCAAACATTTCAACTAATGGCTTTGGTAGATCATGTCCTAAAGAGCATGTTAATGGCTACTAACCATATCATAGCCTAAGAAGCACGGGCGCTGACACTCGACGCGGACACAACACTAACACAACAAATTTCAAAATATGTAGGACACAACACGGCATGGACATGACAAAAAATATGCATTTTATATTATTTTTATATATCATATATATGAATAATTTACTCAAACATAATGAAAAATTGCAGATAACACATTAAAAGTTGAAAACCCTGCATTTCATAACTTAAACATTAAAATATGCATAAATTCAAACTGTTAGTTTATAAAAACCATGAATTAAATGTTGAATTATGTTTTTGACCATGCCTTTCATTGATAGTTTATAAAAATGCAAATGAATACAATTTTTAATGTCACATGTTTCTCAGCAAAATGGAGAAAGGAAAGTGACTAAGTAGATGGATAGGATCAACTTGCCAAGGATGATTCCTGAAATTGTGAAGTTCCTAGTGAAACTTTCTAAAGGTGGTGTTGCAACTGAAACTCTCCTTGGGAGGAAAAACTCGCTTCCTCAAAACTTGGTTCCAAATGTAGAGTTAAGAGCATGTTAATGGTATTTGCGTTCATCAGGGTTGCTATCCATTTCAAAGCCTAAGAAGCACTGGTATAGACTAGTGACACGGACACAACATGATACGGAAACGATGACACAACAATTTTCAAAATATGCAGGCACAATACGGCAAGGACACAATAAATATATATATATATATATTATATTTTTTATGTTGTATATATGAATATTTTACTCAAAGATAATGAAAATTTACAAGATAACACATTGAAATTAAAAACCATGCATATCATAACTTAAACGTTAAATTATGAATAAATTCAAATTGATAGTTTCTAAAACCCATGAATTAAACATTAAATTATGTTTTTGACCATGCATTTCATTGATAGTTTATAAAAATACAAAAGAATACAATATTTAATGTCATCTGTTTTCAAGGATGATTCCTGAAATTACAAAGTTCCTGTTGAAACTTTCTAAAGGTGGTGTTGCAACTGAAACTCTCCTTGCTAGTGGAAACTCGCTTTCTCAAAAGCTTGCTTATGAACAGAGCAAAACTCTCAAGAAATTTTAAGGGACACTTCCAGAAAAAGTTTCCGAGGCATTTTAGAATACCTTAACGTAATTAAAAGAAAATTGTCAAAAACTCTCAATAAAATGTTGTGGAAACTCCCCACAAATGTGTTTCTTATTATTTTTAGAATTTTTCATGCTTTCAAATCTTATTTTAACATAATATATAGTTGTTCTAATGACTTTCTATAGATGTTATTTAGCATTAGTATTATAATTGATATGAAAGTATTCAAAATTCAAATGCAATTTATAAGCTTCTTAATATTTTTTCTTATAAAAAACTATTTCATTTTATATCACTGGCGTTTTCTGTTTCCCATAATATTTTATGCCACATTTTATGTTTCCATTCCTCGTATTGTTTCCTGCTACGAAGAAGTTCCGGGAGTTACAAAAGAAGTGACATGCCCGAATCCTCTTGTAAGAGAGGAGTGCCTTCAACTATGTTTGCAACTGCATCTCATGTACTAGTATATTGCTGTTGAAGTGCTGTCACCTGTTTTCTTGTACACACTTTGAGCCCAAAATTAAGTCCTTATTCAATTTTTTCAGGCGGCTTGAATCCTTTTTATGGGCTTGGCAGTGTATGACTTTGTATATGTCATGTTTTGGCACCCTTTAGTGATTTACTTGTATGTTGCTCTCTTAGAATTTTATAACATTTGTTTTGTTTAGAAACTAATCCTGTGTTTATGTCTGTTGTTTAGTTACTAATTTTTGCACTCATCTTGTTCAAATCTCTTAGAAATTAGGGCATACTCGATTGTTGCTTGAAGCATGTTACTTTATGACTGGTATATTATTTGTGATGGTGTGTATTTCATTTTCATTCTGGTCTTAAGCAGGTGTGAGGTGAGCTAGCTAGTAAAGGATAATTATTCATATGTAATATATATATATATATATGCTTTGCTACAAAACAACAGTGGTGAAAATTTGCTAGATTATTGCATTGTTTTTCATCTGTGTCTGCAGTGTGCCCAGAAATTTGAAAAGAATGATTCGTATGTGCAATAAAAAACCTCGCTTTTTTCAATAGTATATGTTCATCCTAAATAATGCATTTGGCTCTGCTAGAAGTTGTTTAGCACAAGTACCTGTACACTTTATATTGGATTTTCCCACAGATTAATGTCATCTTCATTTATTTGTTTTTCAGGATTACCAGGCCATGGTGGCACAACTTGAACATCAGTTTCGACTAGGAAGACTTTCTATTCAAGGATTATGGTTTTATTGTCAGGTTTGGCTCTGTCAGAATCATGACCCTTTTTCTTTGTGCAATCTTCACCAAATGGTCTTTTGATAAATCATTGCAGCCAATGATGGGATCAATGCAAGCACTGTCCATTGTAATAAAAAAGGCTTCAGCTAATAATGTTGCGGGCTCAGCAGTTCTTAACCTCTTACAAAGCCAGGTTTAATATTTGGCTTATTATAGGTTTCGTTGACATAGAAGATGCCTTTAGACGGTTGAGATCCTCTATGAAACTTAAATACGTTACTTCTAAAGTGTTTTTATTTTAAATTGCTTAGGTAACTGTTTTCTCTGTATCCAGGCTAAGGCCATGGCAGGTGATCATGCAGTGAGGTCATTACTGGAAAAGATGACTCAAAGTGCAAGCTCTGCATATCTTGGCATATTAGAAAGGTACTTGATATGGATCATTGGCACACAAAAGTGTATAAGAGGATGCCTGGTGTTCTTTATTCCAATGTCCATTTTGTTTGGCAGCATTAAGATTGTGGGTGTTGCACTTGGGAGGTTTATCAGGGTCTTTTAGGACATGTAGTCGGGTTTTGTTAGCAATAATTCCCATTTATTTTTTTAAGTCTTACACATGGTTTAGATTGTGTTATTGTCTGGCATAAAAGTCAAGGTCACATGTAATAGTATCGAGAGTATCAACTAATATGTGACGGGAAGCGGAAACTGAACTCAAGAGTATCAACTGATATGTAACGGGAATAGGAAACCGAACTTGTGAATGTTTTTTCAAGCACTAGAAAATGCCAAAAAAACTTATTGGTAAGCATGTTTTAACCTTGCAGTTTGAATGTTTATAATGGTTTGTAATTAATATCGGGGCACCTAAAAACACGTTTTATAAATGATATCAATTTTTTTTCATTATTAAGGGAATTCACTACTTAGAATAATTAGAAATGCTACTAGAATAGAAAATCATAAGAATAAAGCAAGAACGAATCATATTTGTTGGTACTTGGTAGTTGGTACAATGGTAATACAAATAATATAGTTATACTAGTGACTAAAGTAGGTGAGATGATGCCATGTGGCAATACAAATTCAGATTGTGGGGTGACAATTTATGGGGTTATGACTTCATGCTTACATGGTTACATATGTGTGGAATTCTACCGCTTTTGTTTGTGTACACGAATTGTTTCTCCAGATTGATTTCTATGCATTCCAAAAACGAGAAATGCCTTGGAGTTCGGATATGGTGCATGAATTGCTGAAATTCTTGGAGATACTATTTAAGGTATAAAAGATATTCACAGATAAAATAGGAGAAAAATAGAAAAATAAAAATATCAAAAAAATAATTTATCAAGATTTTAGACATGGTGCCATGAATGGATAGTATTCTGGTAAATAACATGATTAATGATATATATTTTACTGGAGTTCAAAAAAATGAGAAATAATAGAAACCAATCTTTTTCTTCCAAGTTTTTAAGTTCTTCCACCTAAATCCCAAATACATGTTCATAACTTACAATACACAAGCTAATGAACAAAACCCATGCAATACAGCAGAATATCACCACAAAAGATGAATGATATCTGAAATCAGTCAAATCTGGAAATTGGATGCAGTCAACCTCAACTTCAACAAGCACAACAGCTAAAGCTCTCAAGTTCCATCTCATATCATGAAGAGAGAAAGAAAAAATTGTGTAAAACAATCCAAATCAAGTGGAGAGCACTAAGATGAAGAAGAGAGGGAAACAGAGGTGTAAAATGGGGCCAAATAAAGACTTAAGAATAATTCATATAAAAATAAAGTAAATACAAGTATCAGTAGTGAATGGTGCCAATGGCAGTGTCACTGACTTGTGCGTATGAGATCACAAAGGGTAGTGGGTTTCTTGTTCCCCTTTTAATCGGTTGTATTGGCTAAAGTTACGGTCGTGTTGGTCGATACAGCTGTATTTTTTTCCCCTCACCTATAGATACCTCATATCCATTACGGTAGTCCAAAAAATCAATATGTATTGGTCGATATTTAGAACTATGTTACTTACATAAGTCGGGCTTTATTTTCCCGTCTTTGCTGATTTAATGTAGCAGTTTTTATTTGGGTATTGTCTTCTTACTGTTGCATAGAATTTTTGTGTTTTGTTAATGTTTTAAGTATTGGAGTAAATGTGAAAGAAAAACCTACTAAAATACTTACTAATGTTATCTGAATACCAAACTGTTAATATGTGTAATCTATCAAACATACAAACAATTAAATATATATAAATAAAACAAATAAACTTTTAATTGATGTTTGAGTCACTACAATAGTAGCTTTTTAGCCCTTTTGTGATTGAAATCTGTAGTGTACATTCCCAAATTTGAGTTTGCATTGCGCATTGGTACCCAAATGATTTTTACATTGATCATCATCTCATGATTAGACAATTGCAAGAAATACTGTTTTAAGTTGTTCCAAGTAGTAACAATAAATTTTTTTTCCAATTAATTGGAGCAACAGCATTTTGAAATGTAAAATTGCAAATACCTATCTTTGAATAAGAAAGTCTTGTGTTTCTGCTCAAAAAGAAATTGTAATGTTCGAACTTCAGTTTATACATTATAGTAAGTTGGCACATACAATTGAAAATTTAACATAAATTATTCATCTTTTAGGTTATTGCGGATGTATGTCGTTCTCAGCTGTTATCATTTTCTTACCTTTTTATTTTCCGTTAGTTGATGTCATTTTCTCTTTCCCTATAAACTCACTCTGGTTGATGCCAGGACTTAATATGGAATTGATTTAATATTTTTAGGTGGGTGTATGAAGGAGTGATTGATGATCCTTACAGTGAATTTTTTATTGCTGAGAACAAATCTCTCCAAAAGGTATGGCTTAGTAGATAAGTACAAGTGCATTGGAATTCTTGTTTAGATGCTTACTTCTTTTTATTTGCAATAGGAGAGTCTCACTCAAGATTATGGTGCAAAGTATTGGCGGCAACGTTACAGTCTGAAGGATGATATTCCTAGCTTTCTAGCAAATGCTGCTGGAACAATTTTGACAACAGGAAAATATTTGAACGTGATGAGAGAATGTGGGCACAATGTTCTGGTATTTTTATGACTACATTGTTCCTTTATGGTTCACTCATTTTGTATTTTTGTTTTCCAATTTTTTTTGTTCTGTCTGGCGGTGTTAGTCAACCCCTTGACCAGCAGATTATTTGGTAGGTCCCCGTGTCAGAAAATTCGAAGCTGATGACCTTTGGTGCAAATCATCATTATCTTGAGTGTATAAAAGCTGCTTATGAGTTTGCCAGTGGTGAACTCTTAAATCTAATTAAAGAAAAGGTGTGGTTCAGTTTATTCAAAGAAAAATACATTTTCCTCATAATTGTGTTCTTTTTTGTTCATATCAATGCCATTAATTGCGAGTGCTTTGTTTTTGTTTCTGTAGTATGACCTAATGGGAAAGCTGCGGTCTATAAAGCACTATCTTCTTCTTGATCAGGTACATATTTTCAGTGAATTACTAAGTGGAAGTCAACCATATGTGATGCATTATCAGGTGAAATTGGGAATAAATGAGCTTATTCCTCTCTTTTTTGTGGGGTCTTTTTTTTTTTTTTTGGTGCCCTGGCGGGTAGGTGTGCACTTGTACTTAAGTGTACTTATGAATAATAGGTTATCAGGACCTTTTATTTTTGGGAGTGCTAGGCATCTGGTTCAGTCTTTTTCAATTGTGTTTACAGAGAGTTCTACACAGATTGGAAATCATAATATAGTGGGTCCTTTTAGGGGATGTTTAAGACCAAAAGCTGATATGCTCCGCTGATTGGCTAAAAGTTTACAGACTGTATGGTCAAAGGCAATGGCCTAATTTCCTATGATCAAATATTCACCTCTAGGACTTGGATCCTGAAGACAAATAGGAAATAAGTTCCTTTACTTTCTAGGTCTATATTTTCCTTATGGGGAATTGATTCGGGGTTTGGACAGGGCATTCTGGAACTCATTTTTATGTTATTATGATTGGTCCAACAGGGTGATTTCTTAGTTCATTTTATGGATATAGCTCGAGATGAGCTCTCCAAGAAGCCCGACGAGATTTCTGTGGAGAAGTTACAGGTTTGGTTATTTTTTTAAGTCATTTAGTGGCTAATTGTGTACTCTTTCCTTGAATCAATAAATCAAGGGAAATTACTTGAAGCTGGGGGTGACTCAGGAGTTTGCATGCATTTTTTTTTTGGTCATGATTACTTGAATAGTCTCTGCTAGATCTTGCTTTGCGCACCACGGCAGCTGCTGCAGATCCTTGTCATGAAGACTTAACATGTTGTGTGGTTTGTTACTGATTCTCTATATATTTGTATAGCAATGATATGGAGTTAAATCTCTGATTCTTATTTCATGAATTTACCATTTTGCTTTCAGGAAAGATCTACTTTGATCAAAAGGTTGAGCACTCTCAAAGATCTTGAAATCAACCAGACTTTTTGTGATAGTAGTGATTTAGAGGAACCAGTGAGCATTACTGGCCTGGAAACATTCTCTTTGAGTTATAAGGTCTGTGCTTTATTGATGATGGATCTTTTCTTCCCTTCCCCCCCACCCATTTTCTCCCATTCTTTTGAACCTTTCCTTCTCATGAATCTTCCTTAAAGATATTGTTCTACTCGCACTGCAGTATATGTAACGTACCTGTAAAGCTAATCTCCTATTTGTGAATTATGTAATGTAATTGCTAACACATGCTTTCTGTCCTACTATTTGAGTCTCGACTCTGCTAGGCCCACTTGTCAAATAGATTGTGTGGGTCTCTTTCTTCGGTGTGTCTTTGTCCTGGTTATTCTCCTTGTCGAGACCATTCTTAAAGCCTTATTTCCTGTTGATATGCAAGGAATAAAGTTTCCCCATTTCCGTTTCCTAAGTAAGCGAAACGAAACATTAGTGGAATACTGAAATTTTCATGTTTCCACTGAAACATACGCAACAAACTGAAATGCATCAAAATACAACGAAACATACCAAAACAATGAGTTGTTTCTACACATGTTTGACAATTTTGATCATTGCTTGTGGCTCCCTTCTTCTTTAATTATTACTATTACAATTATCATAGTTTATATTATCTTTAGTAGTTGATGAGAGGTTACTAATTGTTACTATAATTAATTTAGGTCACAATTTCCAGATAGTTTTGAAAATTAATGCATTAAAGTAGTTCTAAAATTATTGCATTAACTAGTTTTTACACATACAGCACTTACTGTTCAATTCTATTACAGATTTTTCCTGATGTAAATGATTGTATAGCCCTCGAACATGTTCAATTATTATTTTGTTAGCTTTAGACATATATATAGATGAACTTATAGTCACGTTTCCGAATGTTTCCATTTTTTTCTCCATTTCCATCATGTTTCCGAATCGTTTCTGAAACTTTTCCATTTTCTGAGCTGACAGAAACCATGTATCAAAATGAAATTTTGATCCTTGTTGATATGTAAATAATGCCCTTTTGATGTCACCCTGCATCAGATTGTTGCCAGTCTTGGTGGGAACCTTTTCCCGTGAGAAATTGTGTCAGCAAGGCACCTGCACTTAGCAGGAAGGTTCTGGTCTGTTTGGGCTTATTCTTGTTTTTCTGGCCAATAGAAGAAGAAATCTGGTCTTCTCCAGCTTACTAATGTCAGCTTTGTAGTAGGTGATTGTCACCAATAGGCTTATGGATGTTTATTTCATGTTTCAGGTTCAGTGGCCATTGTCTCTTGTTATATCAAGAAAAGCCTTAACTAAATATCAGTTGATATTCCGCTTCCTGTTTCACTGTAAACATGTGGACCGCCAGCTTTGTGGGGCATGGCAAGTACATCAAGTATGTTGCCAACATCTCTTTCATAAGTTGTGGATGATAGCTCCTTTGTTTGCTGGTCTAATTTTGCTGCAATCTGTTTTGTAGGGTGTCCGTGCTCTTAACACACGAGGAACTGCAATCTCTCGGTCATCTTTGCTGTGTCGTAGTATGCTTAAATTTGTTAATAGCCTTCTGCACTATCTAACATTTGAGGCATGTTTTACCCTTCAGCATTTCCTTTTTTTTCCTTGGAGGAATGGTAGCAATTACAAATTACGGCACTAGTATTTCGAAGGTTTTCATCAAACAGTTTTGAGGGCCCCAGTGGTATTGTGATTTCTATGTGATCATACAATTTTTTTTGTTTTCAGGTTCTTGAACCCAACTGGCACGTGATGCATAATAGACTACAAACTGCAAAGAGCATAGATGAGGTATGAATGCATTCTGTTATTGGCTTTGATGTATCCTAGTTGTTCTATTTTGTGGAAAAAGAAAAAAATAGACCCTTGTTTCTACTTATAATAAAAATAAAAATAAAAATAGAATATGTTTTCCTATTTGTCTCAATTAATAGACTAGCAAAGCTACAAACCATCAATGCTCGTTCTTTGCGTGCCTAGATACATCCTCCTAATACTTTTAACTTGACTCTTTCTGTGAAACAGGTCATCCAATACCATGATTTTTTCCTTGAGAAGTGTCTGAGGGAATGCTTGCTTCTTTTGCCTGAACTTCTTAAGGTTAGTATTTATTTTACCATTAGTTCTTTGCATAAGCTATAAGTGATTGATGATATCATGTTCAGCTTTCTGTTTGATATTATGCGATATGGATATTTTGACATTCAACATATGAACTAAATTAATAGCTTTCTGTTCCAAAGCTGCAAAATTTTGATGAAGTTTTGATATTTCAACCTTCACAAATTGAAATTGATGCTAGATATATCCTATACTCTGAAAGTGTAATAACTTCAAGTGTGCCTCAATGCCATGCCTGCATGCTAGGCACCTGAGTGTATATGCAGTATCCAAAACTAGAAATCCTATAGAACTTGTACCTTGTGTTTCTAGATTTATTAGTTATCTTAAATGCTGTTAAAGTTTTGCCACTTGCCACCCTCATTTGAGTAGTTTCTGCCTGTACATTTAGTTGGTAAGTTTGTATTGACCTGGCAAAGTTCTAATTGAGGTGGCATGGGTCAGAACTTGCTATCTATATATCCTCTGTATTGTGCTTTTGTTCTTAATATCTGAGTTCTCTATGAGCAGAAGGTGGAGAGGCTGAAATCAATATGCCTGCAGTACACAGCAGCAACTCAGTGGTTGATTTCATCTTCCATTGACATTCCCAAGATAGACACATCATCCGATGGCTCAAAAGAAACGGGAAAATTTAAGCACTTGAAACTAAGGAACCCATCTCATGCGCTAAAACTAGCCACTGAAAATGCAACTGTGACTGATTCTATTCTGTATGTTGGAAGAAATCATTTGTAGAACTCTCTCTCTCTCTCTCTCTCTCTCTCTCTCTCTCTAAATATATGTATACATATATATGTGTCTGATTCATATGAATAATATGCAGGAAATTTGAGAGGGAATTCAATGCGGAGCTTCAGAGTCTGGGACCAATTTTGAGCAGCAGTTCTCAAGCAGAACCCTATTTGACTCATCTTGCTCAGTGGATTCTTGGTATTGGAAGGGACCAGTAAGTCCAGACCTCTTTGCTGTGTCATTTTTGGGAGCGGATATGTTCCTTGTGATTATATGTACTAGTGTTTTGTAATGCTTGCATTTGAATGTATTATTGGTCAATTATACAAACAAGATAGGAAGTTCTATTCCTTATTTGATTCAGATTATTGTGTGCTTGCTTTTGTAATTTGTGTAATGGATTTTCACGGATGCTATATTTTGGTTCTCGATTATTTTTACAGCAGTAAACTATTTCATTTTTACCATGAAGATTGTTAAGCTCTCATAAATTTGTGGAGATTTAGTTTGCAAGGAGCTGTCTGGAAATTCATCAGAACCGGCCAATTGAGGAGAGTGTAGTTAGTTTTAAATTTTAAACAATTCATTTTTGTGTGTAGATCACAGCTAGAAATTAGCGATCAGAACTACTATCTGCATCTAGACTCTAGAGCTGAAAGAGATATTTTATCAAATTACCAGTCCACACACTGCTAGGATTTGATAGCCAAAATTTGCATTTTTTATCTGTGACTGAAAATAAATCAAATAAATCCATTATTAGAGTTGAATTCTGCTTGGTTACCTAGTATTGACAGCAATCCAAATACAAAAATTTTGATGATGAGCGATAAAATTAACTCAAATGGAAAGCCTAGTGAGCGGATTTTTTTCATTTTTATGTTAAAGATTTTTTCAATTCAGTCCCTTAAAACAAATGTGTATATATATTCATGTTCATATATAAATAAAGGTGTATGAAATGAAAGGATATTTTTTATTGGTAGGTACATAGAGAAATAAATGGGAAAATAAGAAATTTTAACATGTCTAAATATGTTCAGGGCCATGAGAGCTAATACACACACACAAATATTTATGTACAAAGATATATATATCAATTCATGGCCGGCTGCTTCAGTACTTCAGTGTCCAATCGAGGGGGTAAGGGAGGAGTCAG
The DNA here is from genome assembly GCA_033060915.1 of Euryodendron excelsum. Taxonomy (NCBI): domain Eukaryota; kingdom Viridiplantae; phylum Streptophyta; class Magnoliopsida; order Ericales; family Pentaphylacaceae; genus Euryodendron; species Euryodendron excelsum. The sequence continues at coordinate 3,341,877 of CM065396.1, forward strand.
GCAGAAGCAGTGTACGAGTTAAATCAAGCTTCATAGAACACGAGATAAATCGGTTAAAAACCACTAATGTGAGATTAGTTCAGCGGTTAAGATTCGACATCCAAAGCCTTGGGTTCGAAACTCTGTAGCCTTGCGTTGGGATTATCTCCTAACTGTTCATCACCTCCAATTTCGATTTTGAGAAGAAAACTCTGTAGCCTTGCACTAGAATCATTTCCTAAATGTTCGTCACCTCCAACTTCGGTCTCAAGAAGGGGGGAGCTTTGGTTGAGTCTCGGAAAAGAAGACCTTTGATGTACCAAGCCCAATGAGATTAGATGGCTGAAGAAGAATGGCATTACTGCCCTAGCAGGGTATTGGCGTCCTATAACTGCACCCTTTTTTTATACACCAAAAAAACAAAAAACCAGTTAAAAACCAACATAAACATGGCATCTGTTGACGTTCAGTTATTAGTTTTCCTTCAGATCAATTAAGCTACAAATTGGAAAAACTACTCAGATGCCCAATATATATATATATATATATGCCACCGCCATGGCAACGTTAGTCAAAGGCATTAGCAAAGGACATCATGGTATAATCAACTCCTTTTGTCACAGGTCATCTTAGTCATCAACGAAACAAGCAGCTAGAAAAGGGATAGGAGCAGTGTTGAAGAAAAGCCAATGTTTAAAAAGTCGTTACCATAGCACAGACCTTTGCTCAAATACCCAAATCAGTTTTGAATTTTATGGACTCGCAAGAAATTTCAGTACTAGGAGCAAACTTCCAGTCCATATGTTAGACATCAGCAAGAATACTATAGCACTAGCTTGAATACCGAAATACTCATAAGCAAATATTCTCAATCGAAGTATAGCTTCAAATAATGTGAATCATTTATCAGCGGCTCACAGTTTCTCATCTCTGGATATCATCTCGCTCCAAGTGAAAAATCCTAATTGCAACAAAGCCATGCCACATCTCTCTCACAACACTACAAAGGAAAAAACCTCACTAATCTCCACTGGTACCTTTTACCATCATCCAACGTCATCTCTAGGGTTCAATCACAAATAGAGGCTGTCAACAGACCAAAAACGTCAAGTCAACATAAGCCAGGAACTGAAAAATATTTTTAAAAAATGCATTGACTTGCAGTCATCATTAAATAATTGGGTTGGTCAAGGAAACTCACTGTGTCAACACTGACAGGTTTGGCATCCTCTGCAACGATCTCTACTATTGTACCCGATTGATCAGCCTAAAAAAAGGAAAACGATCATACATTGGGCATTAGTTTATACGGTAAATCATTCATTTTTTAAAAAGAAGAGTCTCACAGATGGGACATGGTACAATGAGCAATCAATTTGCAATACAGTGTAATGATATTAATTAGAAAGTTAAGAAATAGTACAACGCTGCAAAACCAGAGAGATGTACTCTGAGGAATAAGACCACAAACAATGAGAAAGGAGGAAAAAGCAAAAATGGCACCAACTGCCAAGAAGTTGGTTCTTGTAAATGTTAGCTTTTAGTATTAGTCAGAATGTGAGGTAAACATCCCATATATATAAGAATTCGAAAGGCATGAAACATGTTCAAGGATCCCAATGGCGATGTCCAAAGCATGACCGAACAGGTCAAATTGAGGAGCTTGTTGTGGGTGGAGCGCTGTGTTGTTCACAGTTAGTTTCTAGTACAAGTCTATTAGAAGTGGTTTTGGTCCCAGTGCAGCATACATAGAGCCTATGTTACATGAACTCTTCTAAAATGTATAAAGTACCCGAAAGTACCCGTGACAAACACTTGACAGTGGACTCTGACACTTGAGAAATGATACGGGTATGGATATATGTCAGACGTATTATTGGACACTCACCTAACAAATATATTTATTAGTAATTTGAGTTCACCATATAAATATGCATAAAAGTTATATATTATGCATGAAATACTCTATAGCACCTTGTAAACACCATTTTATCCTAGCAAATAAAAGAAGTATATTATAAAGTACAAATATTTTGCCGTGTCCCCCAATCTTAGGACAAAGGAATCAAATGAATTTGATACTTAGACACATATCGACACACAACACACATACCTGAGTCCATGTAACATAGCCTAGAGCCTAATTCAAGAGAATTTCGGTACATCAGCACAATAAAAAATTTTCATGAGCCTACTTTAAGGCATTAGCCCTCGAATAGATGGTTTTATTTCATGAACTCTTAACACTCTTAAGAGACCAACAAAGTGAAGTTCTCTCATATCGTGCATGTCTCAATTCTTAGTGGTTACTGCAATCAGGGATAAATGTTGAATTAGCAAACTTATCCAAACATAGAATTAGGAAAGAGTTTTGCCATTTATTTGCGAAGCCATCTGGCACGCCCTCTCAAATCCTCGGTAAGTGCCAACGGTTTTGTCATCAGATTTCATCATTTATCCTCTAGAGGTTTCATATAACTCGGGCAGAGTTTGAAAACATTAACACTTTTAATATGGACCAGGCATTTAGAAGATCCTGAAAGGTTGGTTACCAGTATGAAATGTCCATGACTAATAACTTAATGTGGGTTCATCTTCTGATTCATCACATGGTGAGTGTGGTGTGTAAGGTCACAGAAGTGTTTACGACACAATGCCCAAAGCAAAACAGCAAAATATTTAAGAGGCAACTACACATCACAAAGCCAAATATATGGTAGACTCATTACTTACGGTAACTTATCTGGTCAAATGTCATAGTGGTCGACCAATCACCTTCAAAACCAAAGAATGCAGCAAACCCTAAAAGGGTGTTTGAATAGCAAATTAAAAAAAGCCATAAGCAGCAAGTTTAAGCTAGTTTTAAAAAGCTACTTAAAAGTGGCTTTTTAGAAGTGTAAGTTAGTTTTAAAAGTGGCTTTTTTAAGTTGGGAGCCAAAAACAGTTTAAAAAAGCCATAAGCTTAAGTCATAAGCTGCTAAAAAAGCCGCATCCAAACACCCCCTACGATGAAGATCCTCCATGATCTTTTTTTGTTTTTCACAAGTTTTCCTTGGACTTTTCACAACGTGTTTGTATGGATGTAGCTATTTGACAATGACGGCATGGAAGAGAAAACAAGCTGAGACAGTTTTGGCTATAAAGAAGATTGATGACCATGCTTATTGAGGACAATGAGATAAAGGACAAAAGGAAGTCATTTACATCTGAAGAAATGAATGTATTCTCTACATTTATGAGAAAGGCCAAACTATGGTTGGACCCATCCGTCAATCTGCCCTATAATTGTTGGGCCTAAAAGTAGATATTCTGTGTGGGATTATTTGACCCACATGGGTCTATAATCCCATTTGCAAAGTCCAGATATAGCTATGTAAAGCAATCAAGGAAGAGTAACGTTAGTGTTGGACAACAAACAGTTCTAGATACCTATCAATATCTTCCAATACGTGTATGAAATTCTCATTATTCGGAAATACAATTCTTAATTTGGAGTGGTTAGTATGACACACTCATGGACAAAATGTTTAACACACCTTTGAACCAAAGGGACGTCATGTTAAGGTACAGGAATTGGAAATGAGTATGATTAAAGAGAACAAATGTTTATGCGGAATTCATTACAAAGATTATACATTTTAAAAGGAGTAAGATATCCCAAGGAGAAGAAAAAGACCAGGGAGTCATAATTTTGCGACATGTGTTTTTGCTCATGGTGCCCTATGTAGCATGGATTCTTATAAGCGAAGCCCTTTTATGTCATAGAGTAACATTTGTTGACACCTAAGAACACTTGTCCAAATATCTCAAATGTTTCCCTTATTTCAAAATAAGTTCTCTATTTCAAAAGCAAGGAAAATATTTCTTGGACGCTCTTAAACAATTGTAGAATGCACCTGACACATTGGAGAAAGCTTTTCTAAGTACACGCACGCACACACACGCGTCTATAATATATATAATGTACGGATGGCCTTAAGTGTTTTACTCCTTTTATTTCCAAAACTACTCTTCCAAATTGAAGTGAATTCCTCCCAATTTGGGTCCCCTAAATTAAAATTCTGAATTGAAGTACCACTCAAACTCATCTACAATCCAGTCAAACCAATACTCCAACTTATTTCCACAGAAAACTCTCCGAAGTCATAGGCCCAAGTGAATCTTCTGCGGTAAAGTTGTAAAGCAATCACAAAGAGTCATGTTAACTAATGTCATCAATATGTGAATAGCGTTGTCAAGGCAAACAGAGTTACATTAAGCCACAACCTCCCATCTCATATATCGATAATAATAATTTCCTACTCTCTCTCTCTCTCTCTCTCTCTCTCTCTCTCTTCTTCCATTCTTTTGAGTTTGTGAATCCATAAAGAGAGAACAGATTGCTGATGAGAGGAAAAAAGAAAGCACTCAACAATCAGGTCTATCATCTCTAGGAAGATTTTGTGAATAATGCCTTTGGTAGTATTTTACTCCCTCGTAACTTATTCAGATTACTATGCTGTTTTTGATAGATGGAGGGCATTGGAGTGGAGCCTGAATGACTATAGTAGGAGATGGTCATATTTCACGATCCCTTGCACAGGCATTAGTTTTTTCATGTTTAGCAGCAGTATCTATTAAGTTCTGAATTGTTTTTGCTTTCGCATTGCAATAACTCTGTATAAGCCTTATAAGAAAAGACCATATATACCAGCGGTAGTCCTAATGGATGGGTTTGCCCTTTGATCTCCCCATATTGATATAGGGAGTATTCTGTCAAGCTAATTGATTGAATTTCTTCCCTTAGAAATTTGGTATTGAATCGACAGGGGAGAAGTGCTTCATAACTCCTCTACTTCACAACTTAGCACTACTTCATCAAGTTGTATTCTGCCCAGTCGAGACACCTCTCTTTTATACTCTGAGAAACAATCTTTTCTCTCTTTCTCACAGTTCTAGACTATAGATATCTTCTCTACTGAGTTACAAACAAAACCAATAATACCACATGGTGGCATGTAGTGTATGGGCAATATGAAATTCTATATGTTGATGGTTTTTTTGGTAATATTCAATTGTCTTTTTGACTCGGTTAATATAATTGGGTGCTCATTTAGTCTCAATTTTCTTTGTTGTGTTTAGCTAACCTTGACTTTCTTTTCACTTTTTAGGTATTTTCTGACATGGGTCAAGATATCCAATAGCGGCAAATATATATATATATATATATATGTGTGTGTGTGTGTGTGTGTGTGTGTTAGGGAGTATCAATAGCACATACCAGATATGTTTGCTTGAAAAAGTAGTGAAATTGTTTCATGTGATTGACAACATATATAATCTTTGATTCTTCACAATGTTGATATACATCTCTAGCTCTATTTGCTTTATGCTTAGGTAAGATGTTGGTAGACTTTAATTAATAGTTATGTATTCATTTACTTTCTTACAAAGCGAGTTAGGTGATCATTGATAAAGACGCATACTGAGAAAAACTGAATATAAGTCTCTACACCTAGATTGCACATCTTCCACTCTACTTACCAAAGTATTTGTAAGCACTTCTATTTGTGTTCATTTAGTATATATATTTTCTGATGGGTCACTATATATATGTTGGACACAATGTAATGAATGAACTTGATCTTAATAGTTCTAACTTCCAACCCCTAAGAATAGGATAAAGCTGATTACAGTCATCTATCAATATGCCAAAGGCTTGTCTTTTGATGAAAAGGCCAAATGCTTTGAATTTCAAATTTTGAAAATAATTTGATCCTTGACCACTTCTTCACGACAGGTATAGATACATGACCCCACTTACTCTTTCTAGAAGTTGATTCCAGTTCCTCCTAGTTCAATTTAAGTCATAAAGATAAATAGATGTTTTATGCTACTACTAATTTGAGCCACTCAAGTTGATGCATCGTCCTTCCTAGCTCACATTAGCTAGAGCTCTAGTCGGTCATTATCCACCTCCCTAGGTAAATTTTTTTTGCACATCTTTGTTTTAGTAGGCCAAATATTTTTGTTTGTTCTTTGTTCAATTGTTACCAATGGTAGTTATACTTTTGATTTGTTTATAGCTTTGATTTGGTCTCGCTTGACGAGTTTGAACGATTATTCTCATGCCCATATATTAATTCACTTTCAAATTCATTTATCTTGCAAATCCCAGTTCTTTCACCTTGCTTTTCCTCACAATTTAATATAGAATTCAAATTGTGGTCACAAATCTTCAACCCTTAGGGATAAGTCTTTTATAAGACTCGAGTTTCTCAGTTGAACTAAAAAAAAAGAGTTTGAGCTCTTTTGGCTTACTTTTAGCCACGCGGGGCGGCTATCCGCATGTGTCCCAAAGTGACGTCCATTTTTTGGTAATGGGTATACTCGAGAGAAAGGGAAAGTATTCTCGATTCTCTTATCATCGAAAAAACCAATTCTAAAATTTTTCAACAAATACTTCGAGAAAACGAAGACTTTCTTAACCACATGAATAGACTTAAGGATATGAAACCTGCGCCTCAGATAAAGATGACAACTGGAACAACTGGCCATGGCAAGCAGTGCTTCGAAGAAAAGAGGGCTATCGAGAATGGAAAATGCATTTCACTCTAACCAGAGCTATCCCATAAGTTAGAATGTTACTTCTTTTAAGGTTTGTGATCGTGCTATATATTTAACTAGTATATATAAATGGTAGGGTTTAGGGTTACGTATGTAGGGATTACTTGACGTAACCATAAACCCATTCTCTTTCCTCCAATTTCTCTCTGCCGCTTATCTTTTCTATCCATCTAACTCTAATTTACACTTCAACTTGGTATCAGAGCAATACGATCCGTTCCTCAAACACTTCAGAACACTCTCGACGTCGCTGTAAGATAAAGGGATGTGCTGACGTCACCATCAACATCCGAAGAACACCCCTTTCTGTGCAACTTGATTTCTTGGTATTTATGGTGATTTCTCCTAAATTTTTTTGAAGCCATTTGATGCAAGTTTCCTATTTTTGAATATTTTCAGTATCTTTGGCACCAATTTTTTCGATCTAACTTTTCCCATTACCTGGAGTTTTTGCTGCTTAGAATCTAGTCAATGGGTGCGGAAAACATCATCTGAGGACCCGTTTGAAGTTTTCTTCTTTATTTGTTAGATTTTTGGGCTGTTTTGTGTAAGAACAGTGGGTCGGCTGGTATATTTTTTGGGGTTTCTCCTTGGTTCCTCTTCTAATTATGCTTGGTTAGTTAGCTGCTTCTCTTGTGGCTCACTTTTGGTGTGGTGCCTTGATTTTCTGTTGATTGAGTTGTGAATTTCGTTGATTCTATGGCTACTTCAAAGGTTTCCGAGTCAAAACCTACTTAAAACAAAACCTGTATCATTAAGGAGGATGACTTGCCTTGATCAATTACTTCTAAGCGATTGGATGGTTTAACTACCTTGTTTGGGCACATGTGATGAAAAGTTTTCTTCGTGGGAAGCGAAAATTAAAATACATCACCAATTTACCTCCTTCACCTGAGGACCCACTTTCAAATGATTAGTTGAGTGAAGATTTCATTGTTATGGGTTGGTAATGGCATAGTTTGGAACCTCATATTGCAACTACCGTTGAGTTTTGTGATTCCTCCAAGAAGATTTGAGATTCCATTTCCGAATCGTTTTTACAACAGAGTAACATCTCTCGAGTATTTGAGTTGTATAAAAAGATCTTTATAATTGAACAACCTAGGAAGCCCACTCTCAAGAATTTGTGGGAGCAGTTGTTGCAGCATGAACCCTTTACTACTCATTTGGAGCAACAAAAACGACATTGGGAGGCCTTTTTTTATTGCATCTTTGCTCTCCAATTTAGATCCTGATCTTCATGGCTTCAAAGATTAAATCATTGCTAGTGAGACCCTACCTATTGCTGCTAATGCTTATTCTCATTTGTTGCTTCATCTATGGGATAAAGTTCTCTTAAGGGTGGCTCCACTACTTCTTCCTTGGAGTCTTCTATCTTAGTCATTCATACTAGAGGCCGTCGTCCTTTTTGTGGTGGGTCTCGTTGGGGTCGCGGATGACATAATTTTCGAGGTGGTTCTCATGGAGGTGGTCATCTTCCTGGGTGTTGTGATAGCAATCTTGGTCACAGTGATAGGAAGGGTTACCATTGTGATGGTACTAATCACATTGAACCTTGGTGTTGGGTGAAGTATGGTGAGTCAAACCATGTGAATCATTACCAATGGTTCTGCTAATACTCTTCTCACTCAGCTTAATGATCTTGTATAGAGTATACGTACTGCACTTCTCTCATCCTCTATTGCTTAGCTTAGATTAACTAGCTTGTTCAAAATTTGCATACTGCACTTTCTTCCTCATTCACCGCTAGATTAGCTAATTCAGGTACTGTTGCTTGTGTGGTTGTTTCACCTTCATCCTGGATTATTGATTTTGGAGCTAGCTCACAATATGTTGGGTAATTCTTCTTTGTTTTCTAATTTGCATTCTATTAAACACCCTATTGTCTTGACTGATGGATCCTCTCGGCCTGTTGTTGGTAAAGGGGTTTTGCATCCTAATAAATCCCTATTTTGATCCTCAAGTCTTTATGTTCCTCAATTTCCCTTCAACTTGTTTTCAGTTAAGTTTGACAATATTCTATAACCTTTACTCATACTTCTAGCGTCTTTCAGGATCTCAAGACTGAGATGATTGGTTCGGGACATGAGAAGGGCAGCTTGTATTCTCTAGATGCAGATCGTTCTCCTCCCATCACTTCATCTGTATCAAGTGCTACAGTCTCTCCCCCTCAGTGGCATTTTCGTTCAGGCCATCCTTTATAGGCTAAACTTATGTTAGTTGTCCCTAATTTGATCATATGTCTTGTTTAGAGTGTGTAAAGTTTGTCAATTTGAAAAATATCGCCGTAGTTTATTTCCTAGTCATGATTTTCGTCATTGGTCTGAGTATTCGATGTAGTCCATACGAACATATGACATCCTTTCCGAACTCCTAGTGTTAATGGATTTCTCTACTTTGTGATATTTGTTAATGACTATTCTCGCATGATTTGGTTGTTTTTAGTGAAACAGAAATCTGAATTGCCTTATATTGTTTCTAACTTTTATAATGAGATCTTTACTCATTTTGGTAAATGTATAAAGATTTTACGTTCTAATAATGCCTTAGAATATACCTAGTCTATTCTCCATTCTTTTCGGATTGATCGTGGCATTAATCACCAACGAATTGTGTTCATACTTCTCACCAAAATGGTGTTGCTGAACGCGAATATCGCCATTTATTTGATATTGCTTGCACCATGTTGTTTAATATCCAAGTTCCAAAACACTTTTGTGGGGATGTTCTTCTTATTGCTCGTCACCTTGTTAATCGGATGCCTTCCGCAGTTCTGGCTCACAAGTCTCCTTTCTCTCTCTTATATCCTGGTTCCTCTCCTTTTTCACTTACTCCTCGTATACTCAGATGTGTTGCCTCGTTCATATTCTTGATCCTGGTCTATATAAATTATGTCATCGAGCTCGCAAGTGTGTTTTCTTGGGTATTCTTGTACTTAAAAAGGCTATTGTTGTTACTATCCTTCATTGCATCGATACTTTGTTAGCGCTGATATTACCAATTTTGAGTCCACCCCCTTCTTCTCCACACTAGGTCAACAACTGTCATCAAATCTCATCTACTTCCGTGAGCGAGAGCCTTCTTTTCTTTCTCCTATTCTTCCTTTACCCTTGTTTTTGATATCTTCTTTCTGTGACTAATGCTCCTTTGCAAGTTTATCAGTGACCCAAGACTCGAGCGGTTGTTTCTTATGGCCCAACTTCTGCATCTTCTTCGTCTATGGTTCCTCCTATTCATTCCTGTATCCCAGAGCCTGATGGTTTACCTATTGCTTTGCGCTGACGTAAATGAACTTATACTCAACACCCTATTACTCAGTTTGTGTCTTATGATCATACTTTGTCTTCTCTTTATTCCTTTGGTTGTGCCTTGTCTTATATTTTTGTTTCCCCTTTTTATAGACAGGCTCTATCTTCGACTGATTGAAGTATGCTATCAATGAGGAAATGAATGCCCTTTATACTAATCAGACCTGAAACTTCTTCTCTTTCACATGGAAACAAACAATAGGTTGTCGTTGGGTTTATACTATTAAGTACCTTCCTGATGGCTATGTAGAACGACTTAAGGTTGCTAATAGGGTACACTCAGACATATGGTTTTGATTGTCTTGAACTTTCTCTCTTATGGCTCGCCTTAATTCTGTTCGGGTTCTGCTGGTTGCTGCTGTTACTCGCTCTTGGTCTTTGTATAAGCTTGATATAAAGAATGCTTTCTTCATAGAGATCTTCAAGACGAAGTTTACATGGATCAGCCATCTAGCTATGCTGCTTCTGGTAGTGAGCATCTTGTTTGTCGCCTTTGAAAGACTTTATATGGTTTAAAGCAATCTCCTCGTGCCTGGTTTGATAGATTCAGTGCCATTATGCTTGACTATGGTTTCTAGTGCTCTACCTCTAATCATTTTGTGTTTATTTGTCTTTCTTTCGCTGGTAACATTGTCTTAATTGTTTATGTTGATGATATTATCATTTTTGGGAGTGACTCTACTAGTATTGATAATTTGAGGCATTATTTGGGTACAAAGTTTCACACTAAAGACTTGGGAGTTCTTCGCTATTTCCTTAGGATTAAGGTTGCAAATTCTTCTCAGGGCATTTCTGTCTCCCAACGGAGATATGTATCTAATCTTCTGTCGTCTCTTAGGTTCTCAACCAACAACTACTCCTATGGATCCAACTGTTAAGCTTGAGACTGAGCATAGGAATCTCTTCCCTTATGTCGATCATTATTGACGATTGGTTGAAAAATTAATTTATCTTACTACTACTTGTACCAACATTACTCATGCGGTTGGCGTTGTCAATCAGTATATGCATGCTCCTTGTGACCCCCATTTTGCAATATCTTAAGTGTGCACCTGGCTATGTATTGTTATATAGGCCTTTTACTTCATTGTCTGTTACCCCATTTAGTGATGTTGACTGGGCTGGTAATTGCTCGGATAGACGATCCCCCTCTATTTATTGTACCTTTGTTGGTGACAATCTTGTTACTTGGCGAAGTAAAAAGCAGAATGTTGTTGCTCGCTCGAGTGCTAAAGAGGAGTATCATGCTATGGTTCATACTATCCGAGATGCCATGGGTTGGCTCTTTACTTCAAGATTTTGGTATTGTTGTTCCTACTCCTATACTGATGTTGTGTGACAATCAAGTTGCCATTTTTATAACTAATAATCCTGTTTTCCATGAGCGCACTAAACATATTGAAGTCGATTGTCACTTTAATAGGGAATTTTTATTGCGCAAACAGATTGCTACTCCTTATGTCTAAATCTCGATTGGGTGATATTCTCATGAAGCCGTTAGTTTGTTCTTCCTTTCAGTCTTTGTGTTCCAAGTTGGGCATGTTTCTCCAACTTGAGTGGGAGTTAGAATGTTATTTCTATAAGGGTATTTTTGTAATCATGCTATATATTTGACTAGTGTACATAAATGCTAGGGTGTAGGGATTACTTTACATAATCCTAAACCCATTCTCTTTCCTCCAATTTCTCTCTGTCTCTTCTCTTTTCTTCCCATCTAACTCTAATTTACACTTCAATTGCATCGTTTTGATGGCCTTTTTTTTTTATCTCATTTGTATTCCAATCAAAGAAAGAAGGTTGAAGTTTCATTCAACCATCTCTTTGAAGCAGATAGTTTACAGCGCTCGTTGTATAGATACTGGAAAAGCCAACTTCATCTTTGGTGTTGATGATATCATTTGGGCCCCCAATTTTCATAATTTTGAAATAGTATATCTTATCATTTCGTCCCAATTCCAAAGTAACCAATAGTTGGGGTTTTTATAATTAGATGGTGTTCACATGAATTGAAGTCCAAAACTAATAGGAGAAAGCATAAAACAAAGTGGGGATGCCAAAAGGATTCATCAATAAAGAGAAACATAATATATAAGTAGAAGAATGAAAACAAGTTTTTGGAAGAAAAGCAAAATTATCCATGTAGTCTTTTCAAAGGTTTCATCAAGACCAAACATGTTTTGTTTTAGTATTCAAGACTTGGAAAAAAGAGGATTAATGGCGCCTTTGTTGAATGATTGTAAATATATCATTCATTATTCCCACTGAATTTGTGCAATTAAGAAAAATGATCTTGTCAAATATTTGCTAAGAAAACACTTATTCTGTTTGATATTGATTAAAAAAAAGGTTTCTTAAGTTAATTATTGTGAGTGCTTTTATTCTTGCAATTGGGAATCCATTGAAATGGATTTGAAAGCTATATTAATAATGTTGCATTACTTTTAAAGATAAACGCAAGAAGATTGTGCTTCCAAATGGTTCAATCACTTAACTTGCCAAAAACATTAACCTGTCTAAAAATCCTAAAAAGATATTGAAAGGAGAAAACAACTTTTGTGAGATTCACATAGCGGACAAAAAATTCAATAGTAATAAAGAAAAATGATTTTTGTACTATATAATTAAACTATTTCCAGTTAATATCAGCTGTATACCCATTATCTGGCCTAAGGAACTTTGCTTGCTCTTAGGTAATGCATAACATTTCAACGATTTGGACAACCGTAAATTGCCCTTAAAACAAACCAGAGCTACTCTAACAATAGGATTAGTAATGTTAAATGTAATGGTAATGATTATGGAATAGAAATATACCAATAGGTTTGGTTTAGGTTGGAGTTAGGCAAAAAAATTTCCGAAGGTTGCCATAACCAATAAAATTAGAGAAAAACAATTTTTTTCTTGAAAGATTCCTATTTTTGATAAGTGAAATTTAAATGATCAAAAGAAATTTATTTTCATCTAATTAAAAGATGAAGTTAATAATAGATGTAGAAAGTAAAACTTAGAATAATATTAATGTAGAATTCTCTTATTGATTTCAATAGGATTTCACAAGTAAATTTGAGAACCATTTATACCAACACTCCCACAGCATCGCTGGTCACCACTGTTCCTATAAAGTAACAGTACAAATAACTATTGCTAGAACTTAGATGAACAACAGCAAAATACCTAAAGTTGCACCTGTTTTTCTACAGCTCTACGAAATTGAATTTGGGCCACAAAATAGTATATACTTATAATACAGCATATTGGAACTGATTTTATCGCCTTTTTTTTTTTTCTTTTGCAATTGATTTAATCAATAAATAAAGAAACTGAAATCTAGTCCAAAGATCTTTATTTCATTTTTCAGTAGTAAAATAGGACAAGCATACTATTAGTTAAAACTTTAGGTGCGTAGAAGTTTATATTTAATTTTTTAATAACAAGGGGGAAATGACCTCTAAGTACAAGTTTCAACCAGCCTTTGGATGTAAGAGAGGCAGTTCAGAAAGGAGAGATCTAGATTACGGTCATCTCATAAAGGTGTTATTTTTCACTCCTAAATGAGAGCTAAATTAAAGAAACATAACTCCTAGCCCAAAAGAGTAGCCCTGATATGCCTATGCTATTTGATTTCCCATAGAGCTTGGGCCCTAGTATGATGCAGTTTTTACAAATAGAAACTGTAAAATTTCAAAAGGGGGAAAAATCTAGTCCGAAAAGAGTTACTTACTGAGAGTCCTATTAGAGCTAAAGGATTTTATGAAACAATCCTTTTGAGAACTATTTTCATGCCCTGTTCTAATGAATTATTCTTCCAGGATAACAACTCAGAAACAGAGATTTTCTTCACAGATCATGAGGTCACCTGGAAGTTCAGTTCAATTTAATTATAGGATGGCTTCAGCAGGATGCATCCATTGCCTCCTAAAAGAGCACTCTAGATGCTGTTGCATGTGCTATATATTTTAAGAACTCTGTGGAAATGGTTACTTTCATAAAGTGATCTTAGGTAAGAATTCTCTAGATGTAATCGCCTCACAAAGCTAACTTTTTTTTTCACAAGAAACGAGAACATAGAATAGAACAAAAGAAGCATACAGATTTGGTTTTGGTTTGTTGGTTTTTTTTTTTGGGGGGGAGGGGCGTGGTGGTGAAGGGGGTGAAGAATAAAAAGAACACAAAAGAAACATACAATAGAACACAAGCAACAATATCACAAGGAATATAGCATAACTTGCAATAAATATGAAAAATTTAGTTGAAGCACCCTAGAAATCAAGCCCAAAAAAATGAAGTATGGAAAATCACATGTGGATGCGCTACCCTCTTAGCAAGAAAATAATTGCAAAGCTACTGTTAACATCTATATTTACATCAGACAACACTATAACTGAGTCCACAACATTGAGATAGAATAGCAATACATTAGAGAATAGTTGCAAGTCACTTAGAATCCCACTCTTACAATAACAATTGACCTCTAGTCAGGAATGTCCCACCAAGGGTCCTTCCAGGCTCGATTTGTGCAATTTAGGATAAATATGAGTGAAACATATGCTACAAGAGGGAGAATTCCTCTCCAGTCATTCCAACTGTATGAAAATCTCCTCCTGTCTTCTCCAAAAAGGAGTACTTTGTATTATAATAATATAAATAAAAACAACAAGAATGCAGAAGAAACTATTGCTTTGGTGTCCTTTTCCCTCTTCTTCGAGCTCCTGACATTGTTTTTTATTTCCAAACACTATAAACCTATTCAACATGAGAACAATTCCCCTCCTTTTACATGCAACTTTATTATTCCACAAATAGACACAATTAATTCTAAAAAAGCATTTATGGTTGAACTCTTCCTAAGTTCATGCTCGACTCAGTCAACCTATTACACTTTAATCTTAAGATTCCAGTGATCTCTGCCCAAAACTGGTGAGTCTGTAAACTTTGATGAAAGAAAGAGAAAAGAAAGGGTGATGTTCTGAAAGGGTGATGTTCTTTCTTCTCTTTTTTGACAAGTAATTGTGACGTAAAAGAAGGTGCCACAAAACGCCCATGCCCCCCACCAATATATATAGATATCTATGGATGTATGTGTATATCCACAAGGATATACAAGTCCCCTAAAAACTAAAAAAGAAGATAATAAAAAAAGGGCACGCTTCCATCATCTAATAAACAAACAAGCAATGTACCCTTCAAATAAAGGACAAGACTCTCCATCCCTCAAAAGACCTCCTATTTCTCTCACTCCATAACCACCACATCAGACATAATGGAGCAGTCACCCATGCCCTCCTGCCTTGACCCCTAGGGCACTCTCTACTCCAAGAAACAAAAAGATCCTTAACTGATTTAGGCACCATCTACTCAAAACCGAATACTCAGTAAAACAAACTCCAAATCTCTCTAGCCATCGAACAGTGAAGCAGCAGATGATTGACGGTTTCCACATCCCTTTTGCCCACACAACACTAATCTAACACAAAATTCGTCTCTTCCTCAAATTATCTGATTATCTGACACCAAAATAGCTTCTCGAGCCACCGTCCAAGCATAGAAGGCCACTTTCGTAGGGGACAACGTTTAGCAAGTGTTTCCATTAGTTCTATCTACATCTTTGTACTAAGCTGTAACATACCTAAGACTTGTTCCAGATCAGAAGCAACACCAGATGTTTATTTGTTGGTTTTGTGAACGGAAAACATCTATGCAACAAAGAAGAGCTAAAAAGAAAAAAATAAAAGTAATTAATTACCGGTAGTTAAAAGAAGAAGAAGATGAAGAGGCAACTCCTAAGTCCTAATTGAATAAAGAACACTACCACTAGGAAGAAGTAAAGTTCTAATGGCAGTACCATGAACATAGCTTACACAGAAAAAGAGAATAAGCCTTACTTCTATTTCATTCATCAACTTCATGGCCTCAATGACGCAAAGGACCTGTCCCTTCTGTACTTTGTCTCCAACCTAGACAAAAAGCTACTTGTGTAAGACAACCAAAGTAAAAACAAGTTTTAGAAAGAAATAAAGAAGCTGCAGCACCAAGTCAGTAAAAATCATCCAACTATCATTATTCAAATTCGTACAAATTACTTATTACAGAAGAATCACCTTCACAAATGGCGGTTCACCAGGTGCTGGACTTCGGTAGAATGTCCCCGCCATTGGGCATTTAAGAGGTGGAAGAGATGACTTAGCTGACTTGGAAGCAGGTGGAGAAGCTGACGGGGCTGGGGTTGAAGAAGATGCTGGAGCAGCCACAGGTGGGAGCGCTTGGAAAGCTGGTGGTGCTGCAGATGATGGAGGGGGTGAATGCATCATACCAACAGGAGCGGAAGATGTTGGTTGAGGCAAGGCCTCCTTTTTACGGATTAAGAGTTCACAATCAAGCTGTTTTAACTGCAATTCCACAATATCCCTGGAATCAACTAGCCTGCAAGACCAGGGGAAAAAAGTTTCTCCATTGTTTGAGAGTAAATGGAAAATTGACCGAACAAAGATCCAAAAGATCGAAATCACATACTTGACTAGATTTGCCACTTGACTTATAAACTCAGATATGGATTCCTCTGAAGCCAAAGCTGCAGGAGAAGGCTCACTTGATGGCTTAGCATCCTTGGCTTCTGCTGCTCGTCCTTCTGATTTGGTTGGACTAGCTGGAGCATTTGAGGATCCATCGACAGCAACCTTGAAGGCAAAAGATGGCTCCAAAAGCATGTCCATGAAAGAACGGAAATTTGAAAATAGATCTTCTAATGAAAATCATTGAAAGAACCTTACCTCATTCAATTGTGCTTTTACAGCACTGGAACGCTTCCAACAGGACTGCAGACCCTACAATTTGGATGTCAATTGCACAATCCAATTTTAGTGTAAGAGCCCCAGAGACCTCAATTTACATTAACAATATAATGCAAATGGCTTCAGAAAGGAATCAATAATATTGAAATCACAGCCTTCCAAGTCCACAGAAAAATGTGACGAACCTGACATGGTAAAGACCCTCCTACATTGTGTTGTATTAAAAAAGTTAAAAGAGCGAGAAGGCACATATTTTACAAAGGGTGACCTATTACGAAGGTAGCCCTAGCTTTTGCTAGGGCAATTTTGCATGAATAGACATAAGTGTACTTCAAAAGGCATAAGAGAGTATTGACTTAAAAAGCAGTTTTGTCTAGTCACAAAAAAAAATTTCCCTGGTAATAGGATAGCCCTTATACAAAAACTACAAAGATCACACATAGGATATGCATTCGGATATTATTGTTTCAAATCCTACTTCCACCAAAAGAAAGGTATAGCACTACTAGGAGATTCCATTGATTCAAGCATTCCGAGTATGATGGCCGTGAATTGAAGCTTTAATGGATAAACCATTAACTATGATGCAAATAAATGACACTACCCATGTTGGTCCCTGTTAATTAAGAGCGCTAGGAGGGGTGGACAGGGTACAAACCTAACATTAAACCAGCCATCTCAGACTCAAACCAATCCTTCATACTTGATATCCGAAACTTTAAAGGTTGCATCAAAACAAGGCCCCTTTCAACTTTATGTAAACAGAAGCAAGAAGTGCAGAAATTTTATAGACAGACAATGAAGGGCTGGTGTACCCTAAATAGCATAAGTACAGGGTATTCTCACATATAACCGCTGCTAACACTAATATTGAGGAACTAGATCATGGACTCCTCCAAAACAAAGGAAAATGCCCAAAAATTGGAACTTCCCAAATCGAGAAACAATGAAAATCTATCAGCAAAATCTGGCATCTCACATGGAACGCATTGCCAAAGGGATTTAGAGGTGTTGTGGGTTCCACTCCTAAAAGCTAAAGTTTCCAATACTTCAACACCCCAGGTAGGTTGGAGCTACAACTTAAACGTCCCTAAAAAAATCTGCTCTTAAGATAGCCTGCTCCCTTTTATATTTATCTCAAAGCTTTCTAGGGAAGACTATATGAAATATTGCACATATACAAATCAAAAGACTAGATCAATCTCTACTAACCTAAAAGGATAGCTTTTGATACATAAAGACCCTAAAACACCCCCCACAACTTATATGGAATAAACTAGGTATACTCCCGAACCCATCTACTAATAGCAAGCACCAAAAAAAAATTACTAGTACTATATTTAAATGGGGCGTTACCCCGTTGGTAACTTTTCTATTTTATATCCACCTTACTTATCAAATAAAAAAATATACTAGTAGCACATACACGTATGTTATTGTACACACATCAAGCATAAAGATGAGTTCTATACCCTATATTATGAAGACAACGTTGGAAATTTCTTATTGAACCCTAGTTTTAATGCAGATTTGACCTGGGTATAGAAAATGTTTCTCTTCTGATGGAAAAATATTCACAACTAATCCACAAAACTAGCTTGATTGTTTTTAGCACAGTGAGGGAAGGTATTTTAAGTATACGTCACTTTATCACCAGCAATCAACTTCTGCTGAAGTTTCACATTTCCAAATTTCCCTGTGTGAGATGAATTTAGGACCATTTCAAACCGTAAAGTGGTCAGCAGTAATGGTAACTCTGGAGAAGCTCAATCTTGATGGAAGCTAAAAACATCTCTGTTATTGTACTTTTTTATAAATTTTTATTTATTTACTGTATTTTTGGTACAATTATTACTATTATTATTTTTTGTACATTCTTTCTTGTCAAGATTATATCACCAAAAATATGCACAAACCAAAAAATAGATTAACTACTTTCAACTAAACCATAAAAATTATTGAAAGGTTTAACAGGTATATAGAACTCTGTCAACTCTAACAGTTAACACCATCCATTAGGGTAGATTGGTTGCACAATTCAAATTATTTCATTCTTAAATTATGTAATTCAAAATTCCCAATGTATACATTAGGAAATGCAAAATTCGTGTAGAAGAATAACTTTAATATGTTTTGAATCTCCTAACTTCAGATTATACAATTGCATGTTTTACAAAGAAATAAACAAATTAAAATCTTCACAAAGAAAGTAAATTTAAAGATTCTTCATTTATGATGAGCCAATTCCAAAATGGCCCAATCTCAATTTTGGTGACAGCCAATTCTAAAAGACAAACACACATCGTTTAAAGAACAGAAAAAACATCATACTGTGCAAAACATGATACTTGACCAAGAAATTCCCACTAAACCCGTTTGGCTGCTAAGAACACATAGAAAGGAACAAAAAAGAAACGAATCAAATTTCAAAACATCCACTAATTGCCACTAAAGAGAATATAAACTCCAGCCCACCCAGCAGCTGAGATTTCTTTTTCCTTTTACCAAATTAACATAAAAGCATTAATTTCGTTATACCATTATGTTTTTTATTGCTCCGTTTTCCAGCAAACAAACAAAGAAAAGAAAATATTCAAGAAAAAATCGATCTTGCTCCAGAAACTAATATATGCACACTTATTGAAAAGAAAAGAAAAGAAAAAAAAAACTGAGATACATATACATGGGCATATACGAAAAATGACAGAAAAGCAGAGATGGATTACCAATCATCACGAAATCTATGTATAAACATATAATGATATATATATACATATATATATATATATATAAATAGAGAGAGGGAGAGAGAGAGAGAGAGAGAGAGAGAGAGAGAGTTGACATTTATACAAATAAACATATACCTTAGCACAGAATCGGAGCTTGGGCGGCCTGGGCGAGAGGCGAAAGGAGACCTTGGAGTGGGAATGGTAGTAATGGCGATGGCAGACAGGTAAATAAGAGGAGGATGTCTGGGTAGTTTTGGCGACGGTGGCAGCTGAGGCCGTTGTTGCAATAGAGGACGCCATTGCTCGGAGGTTTGAGCGAGAGAGAGAGAGAGAGAGAGAGAAATCGAGTGCTCTAAATTTGTAGAATTATAGAGAGAGAGAGAGAGAGAGAGGCTGTACTAGGGAATCCGTCAGGGGTGAGAGAGAGAGAGTGGACACAGAAAATGGCTCACTTCAAGTCGATGAAATCAAAGTTTGAGAAAGAGAGAGAAAGATGGCATTGTAGTCCCTGCTGACAAGTAACAGGTTAGACTCCAGAAGGAGCCTGATCTTGCCACCTCACCGGAAGGCCCATCCTGGTCATGGGCCCTCACATGAAGTGGCAACAAGAATAGGGTTGTACTGTCAACGGGGATAACGGAGTAGGTAAAGATCGGACACCTTATTTATAATATTAAGTTCGACTTATATTGTTAGTAGTTTTTTTTGATAGATAATTTGTAAGTATTACTGTAAACTCTTATCAGGGCTAGTGATATATCCTAGCTTTGAATGGAGTAGCCTCCTCTTTTCTTAAATTTTATTGTACCAAAAAAAAAGAATAGGATTGTACTAACTGCTAATCTCGTTAGTTATTTAATTTTTTTTAATGGGTAGCAAATAAATAGGTTTAATTATAGGGTAGCAAAATCAGTCCTCATTTATTGGGTTTGAGAATTTTTTTTTTAAATATAATGGGCGGTTTTAAAAATTGTGTTTGAAGCCCGGACTGACTCAACTTGAAATATATATATATAATATTATATTTTTTATTTTAATATATTTATGTATTTAGATTTTATTTTATTTTTTTGAAGAAAATTTTTCTTAAATTTTTTTTATAAGTTAAATGGGCAAGATTGGGAGAGTTTGGGATTTTAGTTTTTATTTTAGACAGGCTTGAGATTTAGTTTAGACTTGATGGAAAAAAAATTTAATGTAGACCCGGTCGACCAATGTCCACCCATAGGCTAAAGTAATAATAGTCAACTAATGATGTTTGACTAGGGCAAATTGAAAAACTATTTTTAATTTGTTATTCTACCCTTGATAAAATAATTAGCCAAAAATTAAATTAGTTACATAAATAATTCACTGAAGCCACTAACGACACCATTGTTATGTCACCACCATGGCTGAATAGACAAACTTGAGGCAGAACAATCCCCCCGGCCTGTCTTCTCCAAACTTAGCACCACCTCACCACTAGCCACATCATCTCCACACACCACTACAAGCTCCATAACCATCTCTACTACTGTAGCTTTCATAATCACCTTCACCTCCCCCATCCCTCTATGGCGATAACCCCCTCATCCATGGCCACAATCCCTTACTCCATGTCCACAACCCTCATTACCTCTTCTTTCCCTATCTCTATCACCATCGTCGATATTGCCCTCCTTTTCATTTCCTTTTTCACAAATCCTCTTCCCTCTATTTCTCTATCCATTCTAACACCTGGTTCTCAAGCAATTTTGATTTGAACTTAAAGCCTAACACTGATCATCTCAATCCATGGCTGGTCTTTCAATCATAGTTATCAAAATCATCACAGAGCTAGTATTTCAACTAGTTGAACCAAGAACTAGAAGGTTGGTTGGTTCGATTCATTACATTGGGTTGTTTATCTAATAAACTGGTTAAACTGTAAATCAAGGAAGGCATTTTTAAGGTAACTTTCTATTATAAAGCAACAATATTTAATAATGCTATTTTTATTCAAAACTCCAATAATTTCAACCCACCGAGACTCAAACTCTACCACATCTTACGGTATTACTAACACTAAACCACTATTCCACATTTTTTTTGTACTTACTTTGTGCCACATATAATATAAGGCAACATTTGTTGACTCCATACCTTGATTTTTTATGATAACAAAATAGTATTATTTTTTAAATGAATTTAATTTATGTGCAGAAAGTATTTATTAATTATATCCACATTTTGCTTAAAAATGATTATAATGAATGATATGATTAGAAAATAGATTTGGAAGCTTGATGCTTGGATAAATGAGCTTGAATGAATTGGATGATTGATTGGTGAACTTTACAAGAAGATTATTTAGATAATCTTACTCTCAAAGAAATTGAAGGTGTTTAAGGTGATTAACAATTATTGAAGAAATGAAGACAAACTTTGGAAGCATTTTGTGGTGGATTGAAGAAATTAAAGATTGATAAAGGAACCTTATACATAAATTATTGAATTAATTTCATTTCTAAGAGATTGAAGGTATTCTATGTGTTCAGCATTATTAAAGGAGGAGTTTTGAAATCTTAGAAGCCTTATTGGATTAATCGAAGAAGATGCTGAAGATTCTGAAGCGATTTGCCTAAGTTTAGAAGAAGGTTGAAGAAACATAACATGTGTTGACCCCTTTCAAAGGTGCTAACACATTTGAGCTTAAAGTGAAGATTCAACTAATTCAAAGGCAACAAACAAGGTTGGTACCTTTTCAGAGGTGCTAACACCGTGATTCAAAAGACTTGGTTAGAATTTTGAAGAAGGCAAAAGTGTCAATACTCTTCAGAGGTGTTGACACCTGAAGATTTTTTGGGATGAACGATTTCGCAAGGCAGAAGTATTGACACCTTTCAGAGGTACTGATACATGAATCTTTGCTCTGGGCAGACTTCGACGACATAAGTGTTGACACCAGATTCTCAAATATCAACCTCTTTATTCAAAGAGCAAGGCTAAAGGAAGGACTTCACGAAGTGCCCAGAGGTGCAGACACCTTTTTAAAGGTCTTAAAGGACTGGTCTAGGAAGGTGCAAATGTCAACACCTATTCTAGAAATGCTGATATTTAGATTCAGAAAAGGTCTTACAAAATGACACTGAAGCAGCAAATGTCAACACCCGTTCAGAAGTGTCAACAATTGGATGGTGTCTGGGTAGTAATAGTCATATTTTTTAACGTTATGTAGTGTTCATTTTGCATTAAATGCATTCACAACTATTTCCAATGGCTGGATTACATACAAAGCTATAATAGAAGGTCTCTAAATCATTTAAGAAGAGGACTACAAGATCATGAAGGTTATACATCATATTCAAAGAATTCTCTAATTTTCACTATTTTTGTCTTTTTGTTCCTCACCTGTGAAGTTATTTGTTGAATTGCAACTTGCATGTTTACTCTTTGTGAGAGTACCTATTGTATTAAACTCCATCAATATTCTTGGGTTGAGTTGTAACCCTATGTAAGTTTGAGTATTCTTGGACAAAAACATTTGTAAATTTGAGTGAAACTTGAACAAAATCACTTGGGATAAACTCTTATAAGAAGTGAGCTAGGCACTTAAAGAACTAGCAAGTTGTGTAAAGAGATTTTTATATAGTGGAGGATACCTTCGCGGCGATCGAGGAAGAGAGAACGTAGGCTAAAGATTGTGCTAGTGTAGTACCTTGAACCCATTAAATTCCCTATTTGTATGTTTCTTTAAATTTTATATCATTCTAATGTGCATTTGGGTCAAGTTGACCAATTAAAAGTCATGTTGTAACTTAAGCCTATAGGGTGAGACACATGGGATTATTTCCCATGTGTATCATCTTATATACACAAACCCACACACCCATATACACACACACCCAACCGATTGGGACGAAAAAAGAAGGAGAAAAGGAGAAGAGAAAGAGGAGGGAGGAGATTGAAGGAAGAGAGGGAACTTGGAGAGCCTCCACCCAAGCCAAGAGAAGTCATTGGAGGCTTGAACAAGCTTGAAGAGAGGTAAGCTCCATTTCTTTTTACAAATTGTATATGTATATTCATGTATCTTGATGGGTTGTGATATTGGGTTATTCTAGGGGGCTCATTTGAGTCCTAAATAGATCGAATCTTGAGCATTGTAAACTCCATTGTAGGATTTGAGGGTTTGGGATTGAAATTCCCAATTTATACAAGTTAGAGCTTGGGTTTCTAAAACTTTAGATCCCTTTGATTTGATTATTCTTTCTTCCTATTTTGGGTTATTATCATCCTTGTGGGCTAATCTTTGAGCCCTAAGAGTGTTGGGAAGGTTTGGTTGTGTTTGGATGGGTTTTGGGAGAGTTTTGGGTTGAGAATCATTGCTGCGCAGAACGGGGCATTCGAACACCCGACAGGGCCATTTTAACGGTCCGAGAGCAGAGTTTTCCATTTGGCCTAGCGTTCGAACGGCCCGAGAGGGTGTTTTTCCATTTTTTCCTGAGGTTCGAACGGCCATTTTGGGCGTTCGAACAGCTAGGTTATTTTGGCCTAACGTTCGAACGGCCCGGTTGGATGTTCTAACCGTCTGCCAATTTCGGCACTGTTTAATAAAATTGACATAACTTTCTCTACAAAATTTGAATTGATGCACCATTTGAAACATTAGAAAGTAGACTCATAGACCTTTTTAGCCATATAAACTTTGTTTTATAATTCCTTATAGATTAAAAGATATTTAAGTTTAAAGTTGACCCAAAGCTATGCCAAAAGCCTTATTTTTTCAAAGTGTTACCCCATTCTTTGCAAGACCTTACTTCTTCACCCGAAATGTGTTTTTAAGCTACGACCTATCAAATTAAAGGTCTTTAAGCCTATTTTCATATAGAACTAGCCTTGTGTGAAAATCCTTTGTTTGGGGTGGTTGGGATGCGATGAAAGGATTAATGTTTCAAGTTTCACACTTCGCTCTCAACCTCGTGTTCTCATTTTACGTTGGGGTCTTGTCCTAAAGTTTAGCATTGCTCTCTTCCGTTGTGAGCGTGAGGTGTTAATGAGTCAGGGTTAAGGAACTTATATGCTTAGTCTCGGTTTACGTGGTATTGCTTTGCTTTGGAGTCTCGTATTTATTTTTTCATATTTCTATGTGCAATTTGTGTAGGAACACTTTGTCTACCACCCATTCTATTGGAGAGAAGTGAGTAACTATATGCCATAAATAAAACTCTATTATTTCCAAATGTTTTAAGCTCACTTCTATATCATGAATGTGTTCTATACGTTTCAATGCATCAATGATTACGTTCAAGTATAAATGTCATGCTTTGAATTATGTACGAACCTTACCTATGATATAAATCACAACCTACGAATTAGAATGTTCGCATAAAGCAGATATAAGATTCCTAACGTACGACCCTAACTTAAGGTCTTTTCGTGGTAAGACTTTAATCTAGCTTAATAGTCCTACGCTAGGGGACGTGAAATAAACTATGCTAGTCCAATGCTAGGGGACGTGAAAGAAACTATGCTAGTCCTACGCTAGGGGAAGTGAAAACTAGTCATACGCTAGGGGATGTAAAAAAAACTATGCTAGTCCTATGCTAGGGGACGTGAAATACACTATGCTAGTCGTAAGATAGGGGGCATGAAATAAACTATCGATATGTAAGGTTTTTCGTGGCAAGGCCATAAGCTAGCAACGATAGTCGTACGATAGGGGACAAAAAATAATCTATCGCCATGTTGGGAGACTTCCATTGGCTTAAAAGTCTAGATGTGACCTTTATGGTTACTATAACTGAGCGTAGCTCTTATGATTGACTTAAAAAGCCTATATATGACCTTTACCCTTACTATAATGGAACCTAGCTCTTAAGATAGGCCTAATGCACTTTACGTGCTAATAACTGAGTGTAGCTCTTAATGACTAACCCTGGTCCCACAATCAAGTCCTACTCTCATGATTGGCTTAAAGCATCCTATGTTGCTAATGATTGAGCATAGCTCTTAATGATTGAGTCTAGCTCTCATGGTTGGCGTAAAGAGTCTACGCGTGACTTTTCACGGTTACTATGTTGGCCTAAAGAGCCTTACGTGTGACCTTTGTGGTTACTATGATGCCCAACACCAAAAAAACCTTTTAAGCGGGGTGAAGTGAGGGATATGGTTGCCTAATGTAAAGACATGACACACTTATGTTCTAGAATGAGTAATATGATTTGTTCAAATGCTTCACGACAAGTTATGTATGTTTCCACAAGTACTAATGTCACGATATATCTCTCATTTTTATGATATTATGATATGCCCTCACAATATCATACCACAATATGCTTATGATAGTCATGTTATGCCTTACGAAATCATGTTATGGGTTATGTCTCACTCCTTCGGTACTATGTTCGAAACGTTATAACATTTTGTTATGAAAGCTTACGATATAATGTTCCAATATAACGCTATGATACCTATGTTCTCAAAGTTATGCCTTATGCATTTCAAGAATGACGATATGGATGTGTCTAATGCTATACGATGAGTTAAGATATATGCTTACAAGTTATGATATGTTATACTGATGACAAACTATGTCATGCACTACGGGAGCATGCTATGACAGGTCTCTCGCTTCTTCGACATTATGTTTTAAAAATAACGAATTATATTGATATGATAGTATAAGTCATGCATTTTCAAGCATACACTTATACGTTTCTAGGTACACGATATGTATGCATAAACGTTCAGCTATTGTCATATACGCTGAAGAGAAATATTAGTCAGGTAGTAACACACTTATGTTTTAGAACAAGAATCAAGATATGTCAAATGCTTAAGATGATTTATGTACGTCACGCCTCTCCTTGAAAGCATTATGTTTCGAAACGGTATGATGTTTTAATACAATGCCTGTGCTCCATCTGCGCAAATGTTTACTTATTGATTATATGTAGCTATAACTGCTAGTCCATGGTATTTTGTGTTCATGCATCATGGTTATTCACTAAGCATTAGCTCACGTTTTTTAAAAATGATTTCAGGTGACCAAACAAGGAAGTCTTGGAGGGAGGCCATTACGAAGATATTTGGATTCCGGCCTATGGGCCTTATGATATGTAACGCGTATAAGGGCTAAACCCTAATGTTGTAATATTATAATGTTATAATTGTGATGGCCTTCGATAGACTCATTTTATGGTATGTTCATGTTTTTGGAGATTAGGCACAGCTCTGCTATGTATGACACACATTCTACTTTACGTTTATAAAAGTTTAATTCCATAGTTATGTATCTTTTGAATTATAAATGCACAGGTGTTCAACCGGTTTATGTAATGCGGCCTTGGGTAGCCAAGCTACCGGCCAGTCATGCACCCTAAATCCGTATAGGTCGGGTTTCGGGGCGTGACAACTAGACCTTTGTAAATCTTTGTGTTTCTTCTTGCTTTGTTTTTAGCTTCTACATTACATTACTTTGCTTATATTCATATCTTCCATTGTGATATTGTTCCATTGATTTTTATTTTCTAAATATTGGTTTATTGCTTTAAATTTTGAAAAATCCAATTCATCCCCCCTCTTGGATTGCTATTTCAGGCCAACAAAATTATATTAAATATAAATAGTATCCATATAATATTGTAATAACGGTTGAACCGGTTAAACTGTGAATTAGAGTCTTCACCGGTTTGATGATTGACTCGGTTCTGATAACTATGCTTCCAATTTTAGACACCACCACCCATCTTCCAAATCAAACACCAAGAACCATCACAATCATTAAATATCTTACTATATATAAAAGAGCCTCAGGGCAAAGAGGTGTGTTTGATGCCTTCACGCACAAAAGAGGTGTGTGTCGACATTTCCACAGACCTTTTTTTCCCTAAATTCTATGTTAAGTGCCTCCTCCTCCTTGCTGGAGAGTTTTGCTTACTGAGTTGCACAGCGAATTGGCCATTCTAGCTCACAACCCATTAGCTGGACTTTGTGCTTGGGGAGGATTCCTTCTTGTTGCTCCTTACAGGGCTCGATGCTATCAAAGAAGAGAGCTTTGTTCTCTCTGTGAAATTTTCTTCTCTTTTGATTATCTCAGTTCCACCTACTAAGCTTTTCATTCGTTCTCCTTGTTTTCTATCAACCCATCTCCCTCTCTCTAAATTCTCTATTTTCTTTATAAAAAAAAAAACATCGTATTATAGCCCAATTGCACAATGGCTGAATCACCATGGCTGGTGAACCCTAAGGATCGCACCTCTTCTTCTGTCACTATAAGACGCCCTTTCTCTCGCTAGCCAAACCTATGTACACACCACATCTAGAAACCACCCATCTCTCTCCAAACTCATATGTTTACCCAGAACTCTCTATTCAGAAAGCATTACCCAATATCTTTATACCACAATCATGACAAGTCAGAACAAACCTAATAAGCTTGGCCTTAGCATTACACTTAGTATATACATATGGACAATGTGGTCTAATATAACCCTTAACTCCACAAAGGTGGCAGGTGGATATAAATTTAAGACCATTGGACTTAGAAAATATAAGAGATATAACTTGAGTCGTTACAAAAGTTTTGTGGCATGGGGAAACAAACTATTTTTAAGGTTGATGTGCCATCAATATCATCCTTGATCTTTACATGTCTTTTAATGCTCAGAATGTGACTTAATTGCTTTGAACCTTTGTTCAATTGCTTGAAAGTTTCATTAGCACAAGATAATTTAGATTTAAGCTTAGCTAACACATCCTTAAGTTCTTTAATAATCTTATCACATGAACAGACTTTATCAAGCAAAGTAGGCTTATCAAACTTAAGTTTTTTAATGAGAACATCAAATTATCATTATCATTCTTGAGTGTGTCTCTTTCTTTTGAATAGTGTCGAACGTTTTATCAAGTTAGCATTAATGACCTTCAATTTTTTACGCTCATCAAGCACCTTTTGATATACCTCATCAATGTCCTCATCATCATAATTATCAGAATCTCTTGATCTGTAAGAGTACTTATGTCCAAGGAATATCAATATCTCACTCAAAGGATTTAGAAAGCAATTGTTTTAAAAATAGAGTGAACCCGTTCTTACACTAATTGATAAATCAAGATATACACTCATACCAATTAAAAAAGTGTTTATTCTTAGGACATATATTTAGCGAGAATACTACAACCTAAAAGGAGTTTGGGAGTAGGTTTACAATTCATAATTAATCATACTCCTTTAATAATGCATGCAACAATCATATGTTGAACCAAATATATAGAAGCAATCACACAATCATAGGAAATATGATTTTAGTGTGAAAAACCCAACTGAGAAAAATCAAGAGACCCTAGGCCATCTAATCAATGCATTATGTAAAATAAGTTACAAGTTCACACTTACGTACCCAACCTATCCAATCACTTGCTTCCAGTTGTTGCTCCTTATGAACCTTGGGTACTTTCCTTATACGTATCAAACCATCAATACTGTGCTTAGTACTCTTGATTAAGTGTTGAATCGATAACACTATTAAATGTCTCCAAGCACTAATATAGATCTACCAAGATTGTCTCAGAACTTCAAAGATACTTTTCTAAATAAAATCTCAAAGCATATTACTCTCAATGTAATATCTGAATAATATGTGGATGCATTCATTCTGTATATTTTTCAGTGTAATTGTGCCATCTAGGGGTGCACAAAAAACCAGAAAGAACCGAGACCCGAACCGGAACCAAAGAGATTGGTTCGGTTCGGTTCGATTTTTTTTACCATGGTTCGGTTTTGGTTCCTAAATTTTTGAAACTGAAGAGATCGGTTCGATTCTTGGGTCTATATGCATTAGAACCGAACCGATTCGAGAACCAAACCAATCGGACTTGAATCAAGAACCGATCTTATATTTATCAAAAAAACTTTACATATATTCTATATATGCCTTTAAATCATGATTATTTAAACTTAATTATTATTCATTTTATGTTTGTATGTTGTTTTATTATTATTTTTAAAAAATTAGGATACAAGATTAATATTATTTTTTTAATTTTTTTAATAAAAAATATGTTTTTTGAACAACAAAACCGGACCCGAACCGAACCAACCCGAGGCATGGAACCGAATCGAACTGAGTTGGTTCGGTTCGGTTCTCTAAAGCCGTCGGTTCGGTTTCTGTTCTCAAATTTTTGGAACCGAAAAGATCGGTTCGGTTCTGGATCCAGCACGGGACTGAACCGAACCGACCCATGCACACTCATAGTGCCATCTATATTCTAGCTTCCCTTGCACTCTTTTATATAATAGAGGAATTTCATCAAGTGAAAGTCTAATTTTGTATGAATTGGGATTTCAAAACATGTAAAAAATGACTATTACCGTTGTGTTTGAATTTATTGACTCGCCTTTGGAACACTAGCTCCATATAGGCACGTAGGTCTCAAAAACATATACGAAATTAACATATTATGGACTCTAGCAAAACTTTTTGTTAGAGAAGTTTTGTATTTAAAAGTTTTTGGTGCTTCAGCAGCTTGTATTCCAGCTTTAACAGCTTGCACTCTAGAGAGCAATTACATATACTAGACTCAAATTTAACTTAAAACTCAATTACAACGAAAATGTTTTTCTCCACAAAATATACCAACATTAAGAATCCTAATATATTTATATATATTTATAAACCCCATTACAGATCTATAAGCAATTCAACTAGTTACAACCATGATTGCTTATACCAAACCTCCGTTGTCCATGATTTCTTGTACCAATCCACCACTACCCCTCCACTCAACAATACCTCACCCAAGGCATCACTATTGCCACTCTCACTTCTATTCTCCACTACTAATAAGTTGAAAAACACAATTAGGTTTATGGAGCTTCAATTACAAAAGATTGATTTTTATCGACACCAACAATGGGTCATGGCAACGATGATGTGTGGGGATAGGGTGGGTTATGGAAGACCTGGGTGATGCAACAGTGTTAATGATTTGAGAAAAAACTTACAACAACGTTAACCCATTTGGTATGATTTTTTGTCAAGTTTTTTCGGGTTAGCTTTATTGAATTTTATGAAAAAAAAAAAAAAGCTTTTTTTTTTCTCTCTTATCTTAGAATATGCTAGCAAAATATATATATATATATATATATATAATTTCCTTTTTGGTTTATAAGCCAAAAAGACCAAGTTCAAAAAAACTCAAAATAAGTTGCACTAAACGGAATGGATCGCCTATACTTGGGTGGGTGGGTGGATTGTTGACAGAGACTTTAGTTGGGGTTGTTGTATTAGTTGGTGCCTATTTGGGGACGGAAGTCGATAGTGTATGGATGATTCCACTATAAAAGTGTAATCTTTATCCCCTAATTAAGTGTTTGTTAACCTCCATATAGGTATTAAAATAGATTTTTAGCAATAAATTGATTTAAAGTGGTTTTTCATGTGTATTGTAGGTTTTTGATGATAAAACGATAAAAAAAGGGGCTTAAAGAGAAGAAGTCCGTCCGGACGGACCGTTCGGACGGTGCATGCGGACGGATAAATGCCTGTTCAGACGCCTATATAGTTCGGACACTCCGTTCGGACGGGCAAATTATCGTTTGGACGCTACGACGGAGATTGGAGTTCCAGAGTCGATATTTCCCGTTCTAAGCTATCACAGAGTCGTCTTTTTCCATTCGAAGAAATACAGAGCCGAGATTCCTCGTCTGAAGACCATCCGAACGGTGAAATAACCATCCGAACGGTTATGCCACCGTCCGGACGGTGCGTCCGGACCCCATTCAGATGGTCTTAGAACGCACTTCGGATGGTGAGCGCAGATTTGCCTTACAACCCAGCAGTCGTAGGAAAAGTGAGGATAAGTTAGTTTTTAGGGTTTGAGCTGCGGCTAGAAAGGGAAAATAGGGGAAAATCATGTATTTTGCTTAGATTTACTTTACTTTGTTTTACTTAGGACTTTGGAAAGTGTTTAGATAGTTTTCTAGTGTTGATTTAGTGTAATCTTTCACATTTTCTATAGTTCGATAGATATTCACTTTTGATTTAAAGTCAAGATGTTGTCTCTACATTTTGGAAAACTCTCAACCATAGAATCTTCAAGCAAAACTCATTATTTGGGAACAAATGTGAAGATCTACCAAGGAAGGCATGGAAAATGAAAGGGGAGTGCTTGAATCTTGTTGAATATCTATTTTGCATATTTTTCTCT
Source organism: Euryodendron excelsum (assembly GCA_033060915.1). NCBI lineage: Eukaryota > Viridiplantae > Streptophyta > Magnoliopsida > Ericales > Pentaphylacaceae > Euryodendron > Euryodendron excelsum. The sequence goes on from CM065396.1 coordinate 3,373,458, forward strand.
AATTATATTGGAATTAATTGTTGTAGAAATCTTAGATCTATAATCATAGTTAATAACAAGTGATTTATTTCTAAAAAACCCATAAATGGTGATAAAACTTAATTCCAAAATAATTAGAGATTCATAAAATTTCAAAGCTAAACTTTCCGAATCAAGGGCCTTCGGACGGTTCTTGATTTGAGTTAACCCAAACTCCCCCTTTCAAATTCCGTGCTAGAATTGGTAGATTGGAACATTTGAACCTAAACCCCTTTTTTAATCAAGTTAAATCCCTACTTGTGCTCATTTGGAATTTTGATTAAATTAAGAGTTAATTTAGTCATAATTGTAGTTGTTGTAGTAGAATTTTCATAATTGTCAAATTGCTTTAGTTAGAATCAAGTTGGGTTTAATTTCAATTTAATTGTTTGCCTAGTTATTAACAAAACAACTCTTCAAACACCACAAGATTTTCGGTCAAATTTTAGTTATCATAGGTATCGATTCCACTCTTAGTTTGCGACTGTAATTTGAATAAGTTTCTAAACTCTACTCGTTTCTATTGCTAGATTGGCATAGGTCTCATGGGAGAACACGATAGTGGGAGTACCCTCACTTAAACTACAAGTACCTCCATCGCGGTAAGCGTGGAAAGGACGAGTCAATGGCTGGAGTACTAGAACTTCATAGTGGTGGGTGCTCGGGGGGGGGGGGGGGGGGGGGGGGGGGGGGGGGGGGGGGGGGGGGGGGGGGGGAGGATAGTTAGGTGACAATAGAGGTGGCACCATGGTGGGGTATACAGTCGGGTTGATCCAATAGATAAAATGGACGCACTCCTCTCACTCTGTCTCTTGCTCTCTTTATCTATATTCCTTAAACCTTAATTCTTTATGCTTCACCTTTTCTTCTCTCCCTCTCTTTCGAAATAATGTGAAAAAATGTAAGGTATGTAATTTACTCTGCCGAAATTCCAAGAAGAGTGCACATTCTTTTTCAAAAAAAAATTAGGGGTTAATTACACTTTGCATCCTTGAATTTTACATAAAATCTTATTTCAATACCTTTACTTTTAATTATAATAATTAAGCTCATACATTCCTAATTTATTGTAATGTTAACCATTTATTTGGAAAATTAATAGAAAATTTGCATTGATAACCACATGATCTTTTTCAAGGAATAAATATGTAATTTCAACCAATTTTCATCCAAAGACTAACATATATATGCACATGAGTTGAATTGAGAGTTTTTATATGAAACCTAATTATACTATATACATAACAAAATTAATTACACTCATGATTTTAGAGTGGTTTAAGAGAAATGTGTAGTTGATTATTAGGAAGAAGTATGATTTTATATCTTTATCTTTTAAAAAAAAAGGCAAATTGCACTGACCTCCCTTGAGGTTTATTGAAATGTAAGACACTACCCTTCACATCCTAGTAATTACATTGACTTTCCCTACTTTTTAACTTTTATAACAAATTCCCCTTTACCGTTATCATGTCGTTAAAGGGAGACAAAGGTTTTTGCTGAAGTTAGATAAATTTTTTTGTAATGGCCAAATTGCCTTTTAAGTGGAAGTAAAAGACTAAAGTAAACTAAAAGTACAAGTCATTTTCTAAATTACTCACCTCCCTTGCATGACACATGTCATTTTAATGTGATATACATAGTTCTTTGAGAGTACTCCACTCAAAAACCCACTAAACCTCAACTCTCTTTTTCTAGTAACCACAATCTCACCTTAGAACACCCACTAGACACCACCATGGAAACCACCACCCAAATCCACGACAACCAACCTCAAGGCCCCAAGCCCGGGGCCACCATCTCTCTTCAATCACCCCACCAACAGTCTCGTTAACATTCGTCACCACTCTGCCTCCACAAGCCTAACCCAAAAGCCAAAAAATGAACAGTCCTACTGTGGTGGTGCTTTCCATGGACCCATGGTTGATGACTAGCTATCTTTGGCAAGGCCCTCAATGACCATTGCTTGAAAATGATAGCAAAGATCGAATAAAGTGTAGTTGCTTAACCCCCCTTTGCTACAAGAATTATTGCAGTTGTCATCATTACCACCATCACAGATACCAATAAATCTTCTCTCTCTCTCTCTCTTTCTCACTGTGTGTATATGGGAATCCTCGGTTACAAAACCACTAATGACCTTAATTGTAAGCCAGTGGTTTGTTAATGGAGGCTGTGATAGGGTTTCAAAGGCGGTGGTGGAATGAAATTGATAATTATGGTGATAAACAATAGGGATTTGGTTGATTAAGCTCAAGCCGAATCAGAACCTCAGGAGTTTTGGGTTTTGACTTTCTCAATTGGCGAAAAGCCACCTAATGATGTTCCAACTATCATAGATATGCATACATATATATATATATACACTATTAAATTCAATTTTAAGATTCAGATTTTCCAATTGATCACTATTAGATTCAGTTTTAAGATTTCAACCCATTAGGTATATATACACAAATATATATGTACATATATACATACATATATATATTTACATATATATGACACAGATATACAAATATATACTTGTGGGTGTGTGTATTATGTTGGTTTCAACTTAATGGATTGTGTTGCTTGATTTAGAGTTTTGTGTAGCAGTGTAAGGTTGTGGCATGGAGTTGGGGGTTCGGCCATGGAAGGAAGTGATTGGGCATTTTGTTGAGAGAGATAAGTGGAGAGTGTTGGCCCAAGTAAGCAACCCAAGAGGAGAGGGGGGGTGAATTGGATTTTATGAAATTAATAGCAAACAATGTAATTTAAAATTTATCAAGTAATGTAGCGGTCGGTAATCAAACTAAAATCCAAGTAACCAAATAATAAGATGTGATGCAAGCAAGTGTTATGAGCAAGAAAGAAAAATAAAGTAAAAAATGAAGAATGAAGGCACAAGACTTTTACAGAGGTTCTGCCAATTCTTGCCTATGTCCTCTCTTCCTCGATCCTCTCGAAGGTATTCTACTACGTAAAATTTCCTTACACAGTTGCTAGTTTTGCTCCAAGTGTCTAGCTCACTCTTACAAGAACTCTTCCCAAGCTCTCAAAATCCTGAGTGATTTTGTCCAAACTTCACTCAAACTTACAAGTTTACAAACTCACCCAACAATAGATGAAGGTTATACAATGAATAACTCTCTCTCAAAGAGTAGATAAACAAATTTGCAGCTCACTCAAGAACCCCCCAAATGAATAAAAATAGAGTATAAGATATAGGAGATTAAATCTCACTTTTTAGCACTTAATCTTATGTTCTTCTACTTCATATATGGGTTGGAGATCTTCTATATATAACATTGAGTTGATTATGGCCGTTGGTGGTAGATAGAAGACCATTTGATGCAAGATCGCACTGTTATAACGGTAAAAAATATAGTCGTTAGAGCCCAGGTGTCGACACCTGACTTTATGTGTCGACACATCAAGTTTGCATTCCCTAGATTTTATTCACTGCCTCCATGTGTCGACACCTGACTTTTATGTGTCGACACATGACCATTCATTCTTCAAATTTTTGCCACTGTCTTCATGTGTCGACACTTTAAATTCATATGTCGACACATCAGCCCAGAAAACTTGATTTTTGCAGATTTTGTCCAATCTTCTCTATTGTTTTCAAGTTCTTCAAGGGTCATCCAAATAAGCTTTGGCTTGAAAATACTTCTTCAAGGTATGTTAACTTCAAGAACACCTTCAATTTCTTTGAGATGAATTCACTCCATTTTGATTACTTGTAGAATTCTTCAATTAATATCACTTCTTCCATTGATCTAAGTCTTTTTCAAAATCTTCAAGAGAGCTTCCAAGACTTGAGATCTCTTTTCTTCGACTGATCTTCTATCTTTCTTTGAACATTTTCAATCTCTTTACTTGATCTTCATCAATTTGATTTTTTCTAAGATTTTTCAATCAATATAACTTCTTCCATTCATTCAAGACTTCAACATAATCTTCAATGAAGCTTTTAAGTCTTGTATTTCTTATCACTAGGTCTTCAATGTAGAAGGCATAAGCACTTGTTACCAATCTCCTTCATCTTTTGAATATCTTCAATCTATAGGATGAACTTGTTGAATGTGTTAACTTGTCATGCTCATCAATCTTTGATCCTTCTTGACAAGCTTCTCAACACAAGTTCTTCAATATCTTCCAATGTGATAAGTAGAAACTTACTCCCCTTTTCTTTTGTGATTTATGCCTCAAAACATATAAGTTTTTGCTCCCCCTTGCTTATGCAATTGATGCTTTAGTGGATTGATATGATTATGAGGATTGAGGGTCTTCATAGTGAATAAGGTCTTGAATTCTCATAAGATCTTTAGTTACTTTGAAACAGAATTAATTCAATATGTTCCTCTATCAATCTTCAAGTTCTTCTATCAATCACCATGATAGAATTCCAGAGCTTGCATCCTTCTTTTCAATACTTGTTGAATTTCTTGGGCATCTTTAATTTTTTCGAGAATAAGATTACCTAAGTAATCTTCTTGTTGGATACTCAACTGATTAGCTCAATTATTTTCTTGTTATCAAATGATTATAATCTAACCTGCACACTCAATTGAAATCATTAGATAATAACCACATGATTTTGTTATCATTAAAATCAACATGGGGATCAACCTTGGATCAACAGGGAGGGGGCTGGTTTGTTGTGTGGTTGGAGTCGTCTGTTATGGTGGTTGTGACTCACCATCTGGCTCCGGTGGCTGTTTTAATTTGACCAACCTTCTTCAACCCATGAACCCATCACACTCCAAATCATCAACTGCTCACTGGCCAACAGCGGCGGTGATGGATGGTGGGGTTATTGGAGGAGAGAGATGAGTGATTGAGAGGAGAAAAGGTGGAGGTGGGCGATGTAGGTGGAGGCACTAGTTTGTAACTGCTAGTAGAGATGAGAGGAAAAGACGATATAGGAAAGAGGAGAGAGGGCATTATTTTTAATTTGTTGACCAAAAAAATTGATTTTATTGTATTTAAATAATATGAGAAAAGTTAGGGTAAAAATGTAATTAAATAACTAATGTTAACATCGTTTTTGTACAAACTCTGACAAGGGAGATCAGTGTAATTATCAGGATGTGGAGGGTAGTGTCTTATATTTCAGTAAATCTCAAGAGAGGTCAGTGTAATTTGTCCTTTAAAAAAAAGCAATGTGTCTGTCATATGCAAAAATTTTTTGTTTATTTTGTAAACGAAAGTTAGCAGAATATTGACATTGCAACAAATTAGAAGTGTAAGAACTTAATTGTTACAATTAAAAGTGAAGGCCTTGAAGCGGGATTTGGTGTAAAGTGGAAGCGTGCAAAGTGTAACTAACCTAAAAATTTTCATTTTGAATTTGAGAATTGAGTAATAAAATCTCTATTAACAAGTCTAATCACTTTTTTTTTTCTTCGGCACATACTGTTTGGAACTTGTGTAGGGAAATAGAAACTAAAGAGAAGAAGTAAAAGAGAAATTATAAAGAAAGTGTTTTCTATACTTTGTTTGGTTTTGCAAAAAAAATACAAGAAACGTTGAAAGAAAACCAGTTTCTCTTATTTGATATTTCCAAGTAAAGTGTAAGAAAAATAATAAGATAACTATTGAAAAGGAAAGAGGAATGAAAATAAGAGGCATGTGGGAAGAAAAACAAATTTCTCTTCTCTTCCTTCTCTTCCTTCTCATTTTCTTTATCTTCCCTCTTAAATTAAAAACCCAACAATGAATAATAAAAAATAAATATTTTCCCTTCCTTCCCTTAAACTCCAAACATAAAAACACAACAATGAAGAATAGAAAATAAATATTTTTCCCTCTTTTTTTTAAACTCCAAACAAGCCGTAAAGAGATGTATCTACAATTATAATAAACTTCAAGGAGGGCAAGTGCAATTTATCCTTTTTATTGTAACAATCAACAATATTATTAGAGAAAGAGTGAAAAACACATGACAATTTTTAAGGTTTTCTTTCTCTAAAATATAACCAACTCTAGTTTGTGAAAAGGGAAAGGAAAAGTAAAAAAAATATAAAAAAATTTAAGGCCGGCCCTATTTTTATTAGGGATAGTAATTATTGCCAAAGTAACATGGAAAGTTTTAAAGTCTCGTTTGAATAGCTTTTTTACAGAAATTTTAAACTAGACTTTTTCATTAACTTTTAAATTTAGTTTTTTGTTTTTTTGTAAAAAACCAATACCTTAAACTAAAATCCAATAAAAGGTAGATAATTAAATTTTAGCCAAGACTAGTTTGGTCAACTTTTACAAAGCTTATTTTAATTGAAATTCAATTTTTTATATATATATTTTTTAAGAGCTTTTAGTCTAAGTAATTGAATTTTCTATCAAAAATTAAAACTAAATAAATAAAAAATAAAAATAATTAAGAAATGCTAACTGGTCCAAAATTATTTTGCTATTTGCTTTGAATAATTATACAATATAATATTTTGATAGGGTGAGCTCTGTCTTTTTAAAAATTTACAAATTTTTCTGACCACCCCATGTTAAATTGGATTTGTGGATGGTATCCGTGAGCCACAATAGAAGCAAGTCAATTGACGCAAACGGACACTTGATATTTTGATGAACTGCAAGACTCTGAGGGTAAATTTGTACTTTCAAATCTCCTATCAAATGATCCAGTTTTCTCCGTCACTTTCCAAAATCATTCTCTCCCTCCCCAACTCTGCAACTACAAGCAAACAGACTCCTTGAGAAATCCACCAACTCTCTCTCTGTCTCTCTCTCTCTGAATCCACCAATCAAATTTAGTATTTGAGTGTGAATGGCTCTCCAAGTGCAAGTCCCTCCTCCTCCTCCTCCCTCCTCCTCCTCCTCCTCCTCCATTCGCTCAGCCCCTGCATGGACCCCCAAGCATTCAATTGTCTGCTCAAGTGGAGGAGTTCACTGGTCCTCCTGTGTGGTGGTTTCGACGATTGCTTTAGGCGGCGGAGAGAAGAGAAGAGAGAAGAAGATTGGTGTGAGAACTGTAAGAGTGAGGTCGAGCTTGGACACTGCCGGTCCGGTGGTGTCTGTGGGTCAGGTCACGGAGGTCAACAAGGACACCTTTTGGCCTCTCGTTAAAGCCGCCGGCGACAAGACTGTCGTCCTCGATATGTACACTCAATGGTAATATATGTGATATATTTATATCTATATATATTCGCACGGCTACTACTATTGCCATGTAAAAAATGCTATGCCGGACCAAGGTACAGCTATTCGATGCATACGACTGCCGTACCTTGCTCCGGTAAAAGCCTGCTTTTGTACTCACAATATATATGATGTATATATATATATATATATAATGCCTATGTTTTGTTGTTCACATAAAATTGGTTCTTTCTCTAATAAACGATAATCTAAGTCATTGAACCACGATGGACCCCATGTGGTGATCTGATGAAACAGAAGAGAACATATGAGAGAAGTTATTAAGAAAGAAAATATACGTGGAAGTAAATAGACGACAGGCTCATTCGGATAACATGACATTATTGCGGTGATCGTATACCATTAGATACATATATTGGGAACTTGAGGAAGTAGAAGTTTGTGAGAAAATACCCTGTTTGGTTCCGGTTCCATTTTTTATTTTCATGTTCTCGGGGCAAAAAAATTTGAGAACATTTGGGATAGAAAGTTTGATTTTGGTGTTTTCGGTGGATGTAATCAGGAAAGAAATATGTAATGGGTTAATTGCTATGTCAAATGGGAAAACTCTTATCGCATTTGTGGCTCATATAAATTACCCAAAGCTATAGTTATTAGCTGCTCTAACGTCTAGCAGAGGAAGACGAGGAACTGTATGTTGAAATTTTCCACTTTTCAAGTCTTAAAGGTTTCTATCATATTTTCTTAAATTAGTGGCTTCCCACTCCCTCACAAAATTTTTCGTTGTTTATTTTCTATTGTCTTATGTTTTTCTATGAAAAGAGCCACTCACTTTGAATACACCTCCAATTCCTAGTTTTTCTCCTAGTTGTTTACAATGTAGCCATATTTTTCTGTGTGTGTCTCTGTGTGTGCACCCTGTTTGGTGGTTAATAGGTATCAAGATCTTATCATCCATTCTGGAAAGGTTTTATATTTATAGATTTTATTACATCTTTATCAGTTGTTTCACGCTGCACGCGTGCACATACACATTACTTCAATCTGGTGATTGGCCTTTGTGACAATCTGGTAATTTGTGACTATCTGGAAATTGGAAGTTCATTTATTTTTCTTCAGAATGTGTTTTTACTTCGATAAATTATATACTGTTAGCAATCTGGAGTTTTGCTGGCACATACCTACCATTTGCTAGTTAACACTTGTATAACTAATAGAAACGCGATCACTAATATTTATATTTGATTGAATTTTGGTTCAAAGGAAAGAAAGCATGGAGCTGAAATAACTCACTCTGAATGCTTTTTAAAGGATTACGTGGTACGATTAGATCGAATAAGCCTGGTCGTCAATTCCAGTCTATTATGTCTATGGATCTTCCATCATATGATCATCTTGCCCTTTAATGACTTACATTAGGAGAGGTACCTTCGGTGTTCTGGAAACTTTATTTCTTTTGTTTGTAATATTCACTATGAAAGTAGGGATATAAAAGTCGCTTTACTCCCTCTGTTGAAACTCCGGTAAAGCATGTATTCCTTTAACTATAGCCTATCCTGGTTAAGTAATAGTTTCAGCATACCTAAGGGGACCAAATCTAAGTGGAGCTTAGTTTTATGTTTTAGAGGTGGAATTGACTTGGATTCATGCCTGTTTACACTGCAGAGTTGTAACAACTATTAGTGTATATTCAGAGTTTTCTCTTCATTATGTCATAAAATACTAATTGTACTATTGATGTAAAATCTGTATAGATGTCAGAGGGTTGAAATAGAGGGTTCCAGCTCTACCATGGCCAATTGACGATAGTTTTTTCCCCCCTTGACTAAAAGAAATGAACTGACTTGCATCATCATTGGTCTTTTTGTCTTTGGCATTAAGTTTCACATAACTATTATTATCATGTGGTGATACTTCCATTGTGTGTGGTTTAAACCTATCCAAACAACATCCTGTTGTCCCATCACTGCCTGGTAATGGTTTCAACAAACTTCATATAACTTGTTCTTTACTAGAAGTCATTAGAGTTATTCTTTTAACAAAAAGTTCATGGGTAACGCATCTATACTCTAGCTTGCTTTCTCCCAATGGTTATTGAATGTTAGCATATTGATACTATATGAAGCTGACACCTGGGTGATCTTGTTTTTTGAAGCTTTTGTCACACTTTTTTTTTTTCCAGAGAAACTAACTATTTTAAAGAGTGGTGGTTTCTTGTTTTGTTTTCACGTGGAGTCAAATTCGAATACAAAATTAAAGCATTTCAATGTAAATACACTCTTTGTGGATTCTGAAAGAGTGCAATAATTGAAGAGAGGAACTTGGTTGGTGAAAGGAAAGTAGAGATGGTTTAAGGAAGAAAAAGAGGATTTTTTGCAAAAAATTCTGTAAACAAAAGATAGATGATAAGATGAGGTAGAGCTCATGCGCATCATGTGCAACACCTTCTAGTAGTATTTACATTTCGGCTTGATTGCTAATGTACATAGGATATGATAGTTTGACCTAATTGCATTCATTGCTTTGACCATGTATTGTTTGGCCATCAATGGTTGTAGAAGGGATTCATGCATTCCCATGGTTGTATGGAGCATTGCCCAAAACAACATACAAAAATTAGTGAGGCTACATTTGGTATACAAGGATGGAATGAGCTGGGAATGAAATGGAAGTGGGAATGGAATGAAGCTGGGATTATAGAGGAATACATTCCCAATCCACTGTTTGGCTGCCAAGATGGAATAGTTCTCCTTTGTCTTTCTTCTTCTCCCTCTTCTCTCACTGCGATAATCCCACCCCTACCACCCCTCCTCCCCTGCCCTACCCACTACCAGCCACCACCTATAAAGAGAGAAAGTGAGAGTTTTAGAGAGAGTAACAGAATCTCTTCTTTTTTTAAAAAAAATTCAAAGTGGGATGTAATGGACATTCCTCACCTCAAGAAAAGGCATGCCCATTCCTACTTCCTTATGCCTTACAAACAAGGGAGAGGGAATGGGATGCTGGAATAGGCATTGCTCAACTTGAGAAGAGGAATGCCCACTCCCACTTCCTTATACCCTGCTCAACCAAGGAGAGGGAATGGGAAGCTGGAATGGACATTTCATTCCAGCCCATTCCCTCCTGCCAAACGTACCCTGAAAGAGTATATAAAAATATAACAATCTTGATATATGAAATTGGACTTAGTTGGAAAGGTAGGTGTTCGGCGTTGGTTGAACCAATTAATTAGAATGTATGTGGTATCTGTGAAACTAGTTCAGATAATTACCGCATTATCATCATTATTTATATATTGGATATAGCTGTGGGATTGGATTGGATTGGATCATGCCAGTTCAGTCCACAGTCCTGAGTGAAGTATTTGTCAATACAAAATGAGTCAGGAAATGTATCTTGAGGTGGTGAAAGTGTCGCTTATCCTGTGCGTGTGTTACGTGCATTGTATTCTGGGGCATTGTCGTATTTCATTGGATCAATTGACTTCCTAATGACCCTTAATGATGACAATGTTTTTGTTTTGTTGACTTCCTCTTGATCTCTTAATGTTAATTGGGAATAATTTGTAGGTGTGGTCCTTGCAAGGTGATGGCTCCAAAATTTCAAGAATTGTCCGAGAAGTATCTCGATGTTGTTTTCTTAAAGCTTGATTGTAACCAGGAGAACAAGGTTTGTTTCTGTTATTTCCAATACTACACACACATACTCTTTCTCTATCTCTCTCTCATGTTAATTTTGATAATTGTTGGTAGCCATTGGCAAAGGAGCTAGGAATAAGGGTGGTTCCGACCTTCAAGATTCTTAAAGAAAGTAAAATTGTGAAAGAAGTCACTGGCGCCAAATTTGATGACTTACTTGGTGCAATTGACAGCGTCAGGTCCAGTTGATATTCTTTTTCTTGCTTCCCTGTTGTAAAAAAATACATAAAAAATAAAAGCGATAATATACTTTCATAATAATTATTATTTTTGGGAACAATTATTCTCAAAAGAAAAGGGGAAGCTGGTTTGGAGGAAGGGAGGTGCCCTTAGACCCTTCCCTATCATGTTTGTTACTTTTTTTTTGGTTTTTTCCTCTGTTATTGTCTACTTAGTTTGTTAATTTCTGCTGGAATCTGAATCGATGCAGATGAAAGTTGTTTATAGGAGGAAACATATGCTAAGGTATGCCATCTTTAGTGGAATTTTCTATTTTCTTTTTGTTTTTTTTTTTTGGTTTTCCCTTGAAATTTTGGGTTGGAAGTTCAATACACCATTTCCTCCAAGTGCAATTTGTTTTTAGGGGCCTGTCTATATATGGAGCTACTCATGAATTATGCTCTTTCTCTAAAGAAACAAAACATCTATTTACTTTACGAAAGTCTATTTTACCTTCCAAAAACGCAATAAAACGGTCAGGATAAAAAATAAATAAATAAAGAAGCCAAAACAGTGTCAAACTTTGAAAGAGGAAGAAAGGAAAACTTGGAAGTAGAACTGCTTCAAAATATTTATGCCACAAATTGTGCTCACCCATCGATACTTACCCTATTATTAAATAAAAAAAGGGTTTGGAAAGTGAAAGTCCTAGAAAGTTGAGGTATGAGAGGAAAATAAAATTTGGACCCAAAACAAAAAAGGAAAATAAAATTAAAAGTGACTTTTCCACGTGCACTTCTTTTTGCTTTTTTGGTACTTGGGAGGCTGAAGCCAATGAAAAGAAAAAAATATATATACTTTTTTTAATATATCAGTATTTTCCTACGTTTACGTTATCCATTATATGCAGGAGAGATGAAAAATATCAATACAGTGGATGAAGTGGGAATCTAAATAGTAGAGAATAAAAAGGTACACTTTTTTTTTTTTTTTTTTCCCTTTACTTCACTCTCTAAGATTCTCTGCCTAGCCAAACGGACTACATATTTTTTGTTTTTTCCCAAAATGATTTAAAATATGAGATTCTCATTGTGATATTTCCCTGTTATTTACAAACACATTTAATATCATTAAAAAATAAGCGAAATGACAACTTTGCTTCCAAATAAACAATGATCTTGCAAAAGACTAGTCTTCCAAGTTGGTTCCGACTTGGGACTTTAGCATAATGGTCATGACGCTACTTCGACTTAGGCGAGGTTAAGGGTTTGAGTCTCGACGAAAGTATGGTGCTTTGGGACAAATAATATTTCTTGCTGTACTTGTGTTTGATCCCTTCTCACAAAAATAAGAAATATAATTTTTAAATTCATTATGAATGAAAAAGCTTATAAGAGGAGCATATTTCCATCCACATGTGATAGAGATATTCTTCATTTTAAATGTGATGCGGTCCAAGTACAGTAATATTCTGTGGACTTATGAATTCATCAATACAATGCATTTGTCACGGAAAGAAAAGCTAAAAGAAAATGCAATGAGATAATCTAAATTTCTTACTTTTGTTAGGGTGATGTACAGTTGACAAACTCAAAACCCAACAATGCAACGAGTTATGATAGAATAAGTCTTACTTATGATTTGATAAAATGCTTCAACTGCACTAATTTAAGGTAGAGTTTCAATATCTTTCGAGAACGTATGACAATGCCTTCAATCTCGAAACCACCTCATTTTTACTATCAAATTCAATACATTCTCTTGTTGTGCCTTGATTTTTCCCGTGTCGAAAAAAAAAACACGAGACTTCTTTTCACAAGAAAAAGTTTGCTAAAGGGGTTGATCTCATAGAAACTTCATATAGGTTTTTTGAAAAGTTTTGGAGTCGCCAGCTTACACGAATAAAGGCATGTTAGGTTATTTTAAAGTAAAAGTGTTTTGAAAAACACTTTTACTTTTTAACAATATTTCTAGTTTTAAAAATTGATTTAACTTTGAAAGCACTTCTTTTTTTTTTTTTTTTAAAGAAAATAGCTTCGGGCTAGTCTTACGAACTAGAGATCTAGGTACGGGAGTTATCTTTACCCTCTTTATACTGCTCATGTTCTCCAATTTTTATTTCCACTTCTTGAAAAGATATTTAATATTTTGAAAAGGACTTAGGGTAGTCGATCACATGAGGATGGATGATACATGTATGCATGATGATTTTAACAAATATTTTTTGAAGAGGGTTTGAAAAGATAGAGTTGAAGGAGATTTGAAAGTTTGGAATTAAAAAAGAGTTTTTGAAAAATGTGTCCTTTTAGAATATGGTAATTGCAACTAGATTTTCCACAAGTTGCCAGCATATCCATGTAGGGGAAAATCAAGTTATTTGTTTGTGCGCGCATGAAAACAAAGGATATGATGTGGAAATTTTAAAAAATGATTGACACTCCTTTGGACAAGGTTTGAAGTAGATATATGTTTTGAAGATGCTTTTTGAAAAGGACTTGAAAATTGAACGACCTGGAATGCTTTCTTGGAACTTTTTGGGGTCGATTTTGATACTTAGTTTTGAAAAGGGTTTCAAAACTTGGAAATGTGCCTTGGCAGCATGAAAAGTGGCTATGAATTTTAGAATAGAATTTGGAAATTTTGAGAAGTGAACTTGAGATTTGAAGTTTGAAAAAAGATCTTGGTTTGAAGTTTGCAAAAATGGCTTAGGGCTTGGATGTGGTGTCTTGGTAGCATTAAGAGTCACATGGAATTTAATTTTGATATTTTGGAGAGCGGCTTTGAGGGCTTGGACTAATTGATAGTTGAAGAGGGGGTCTGATATTTGAAGTTGGATAAGGACTTCAGTTTCGAGGACGCACCTAAGCGACATGACCAGGGTTACTTGAAGGACTGGAAAATATTTTGACAAAGATAGAACCTAAGATTTAGATTTTGGAACCTTATGTGAGAGTTTTGAGTATTGGAAAAATCACTTCGAAGATTCTAGGGGCATTTGAAAATTTTGGATTTTGAGTTTGAAAAGGCTCGAACAATTGACTTATAACTTTTGGAAATAGGATTTGGGAGTGTCGCACCCCTCCCTCGATTCCACTCAAGTTGCTCCAATTAACCGAGAAATGGAAAAAGATGACGACAAAGAATTGAAGCACTTGGAAGGAGAAGTTGCTCCATCCAAATTACTACAGATGTAGCATCAAGGCTTGAGCAGAGCTTGAAACTTCGAGTGGAGGTGTTACCAAATGGATATATATTTGCTCACAAATATCTCTCCTCTTGGCATCAAGTGCCAAACTTTTGAAGATCTGAGAGGAATTAATGGCGATGTCGAGAGAGCTCATCAATTATGACAAAGCACCTTTTGTTGATGATAAAGAGCCGCTGGGAGAGGAGTTCATATGGAGATATATCACTTTTTCCTTAAAGAACCTAACCATGGAGCAGGTTAGGTCCTTCTAGGACTGTGAAATTTGAAAATTACTTCAAACAATCAAATTTTAAGAGAGGGTTTCTAGAATTGCATTCGTTTGAAAAAGTGTTTGAAGAACATTTTTAAAGAGATTTTATAAACCGTTGGAAAACATTTTGAGAAAATTCCAAGAGAGTATTTAGAGATAGTTTTGAAAAATATTTTCAAAGTTTGAAACCCCTTTTAAGAATGCTTTTGGAAAAACACTTTTAACAAGGTTTCAATAGAGTTTGAGAGGGTTTTTAAAAAAATGATTTCAAAAAATGTTCATGGAAAACAATTTTGAGGATGGGTTTGATAAGATTTTGAGCTTATGAAATAGATCTGAAGGGTTTAAGAACCCTGTTAAAAATACTTGAAAAGAGGGTTTGAGAATCCTTCGAAAATGCTTTGAAAAGTACTTTTGGGAAACATTTTTGAGCTCTTAAAGATAATGCAAGTGTAATGCAAGAGGGGTTAGGTTTTCAACAAAATCCAATAAGGTTGTCTTAGCCATACCCCTTTTGGTTTAGCCACAAACACTCCCAATATGGTTATATTTGTGACCTCTCCAAGGTATGGCCTTAGAATACAAGAATGAGGGTTTGAAGGAAGGGGAGTAAATGAGAAGCGGATTAGAGAAGCTTAGAGATGAAGATAAGGATAGGGGGTTAAGTTCTTGAGAGCTTTACCTTTGGTTCTTTCTCCTTAGACTTCAACCTTCTTCTTCACTGTCTGATGGAGGGCCTTCAAGGTTTTTC
Source organism: Euryodendron excelsum (assembly GCA_033060915.1). Lineage (NCBI taxonomy): Eukaryota > Viridiplantae > Streptophyta > Magnoliopsida > Ericales > Pentaphylacaceae > Euryodendron > Euryodendron excelsum. Next base: position 3,388,643 of record CM065396.1, read on the forward strand.
AACTGAGAAAGGCTAAGGATTTTCATTTCTAGAGGGCAATCAATAGAGTAACGATGTAATTTCTCCACCTCGAGGCTTAAGGGAGGAAAACTGGCCGGGGCTCAATACATTTAGAACATGCATCCATCAATCTTAGGCTAGGTTCATGTCCTTTGTGCGTGCAACCTAGTCCCTATATTTGCCATGTGAAATTTCTAGACACGTGGCAAATCCGTCCTAACAACAAGTTTTGTCAATTTTCTAGTCATGCAATGAACGGAACTTACTTATGCTTCCATCCCGATGATTTTTTAGCTACTATGATCTTAGTCGTGAAGATTGGGCACGGATTTGGAGAATCCAACTATGTTAAAATGTTATTCTCAAAATTATCTATAAACTGGTGTAATTTGGAGTCTCGGATAGAAGAGGAAAAAATTTCTGGAAAAAGGGTTTCCCAATTAACACCTTGGAAGCGTAAGCAATTAGGATTCCAAGTTTTTTAATTTTGGCTAGTTTTTTTATCCTATATTCGTGGCTTTAGAGTAATGGTACAAGAGAACCAACAACATAGGTTTGAAGTGCTTTGGAAACTCTTTACAATGGTATAGGACTCATGCCTCAAATTAATCATATGCTATGGTGGAAAGCGGAATGAGGTGAGGAAGAAAACCAGCCTCCGAGATTACTTTATTTTGGTCACATTCTTTGAGTCAGGGCCCACACCGTAAAGGCCTAAGATCAGTACTAGAGTATTTCGGAAGGCAGTGAACGTATGCTGGTGTGGTTTATTCCATTCTGGGGGGCCAGATAGTCCTACAAAAGAGCGTCAAAGTGCATAGGGGTAAAAAGATCATTTTGCACTGGTGTTGGTCGGAGTCAACACAGTATGGTGTGCAAAGAATTTTGAAATGCAAGATCGATGTAGAGTGGTCTGGGGTGGCTCTCCACTTTGTAGGCTTTGAAAGGGTGTTGTGCAGCTTAAAGAGCGAAACATGCATTTTACACCATGGTGGACACAAAGGCATTGGTATGAACCGACTTAGAATTTTGAGTGTTATGATCTCAAAAGGGGTGGCTCTTCACTTCAAGGGGTCGCACAACCATTGGGAAGTGTGTTGGGTAAGGATAAAATGGTCATTTAGTACTAGGGTGGCCACGAAGCCAAAAGATAAAAAATCGACTAAGGTTTTTGAATGTTATGAACTCAAATAGTCTGGTGAGACGGTTCTAAGGCCACATAACCTCTGAAATTATGTTAGGGTGGCCGAAGAGTAAAATAGTCATTTTACCGTCGATCTGCACTAGTGGGGACCTATTGGAGATTTTGAGTATTTTCGGACTCAAATGCTAGCGAGATGGTTCTTGAGACTGCACAGTCTCGTAAAGCGTATCGGGTGCCCGAGGAAAAAAAATGTTCATTTTATCACCGATGCACACTAATTAGGACCAACTGGAGATTTTTGAGTATTTTTTAATAAACAGTCTAGCGAGGTGGTTCTCGAGGTCATATAGCCTCGAATAACTTGAGGGTAAAATAATCATTTTATCACCAATAGATGGTAGTGGGGATGATTGAAGATTTTGAGTATTTCCTTACTCAAACAGTCTAGCAAGATGGTTTTTGAGTTAGTGGGGCCTCAAAAAGCGCTTTGAGGACTCCAAAGGCAAAAAGGTTATTTTGCCATTGATGCGCATTAGTGAGGACTGATTGGAGGTTTTAGGGTATTTTTGCACTTAAACGATCTAACGCGATAGTTCTTGAGGCCGTGCGACATCAAAAAGCATGTCAAGGTGCTCGAGGGGCTAAATGATTATTTTATTATTTATGCGCGCTGGAGGCGACTGCTTAGAGATTGTTTAGTATCTCTGCACTCAAATGATATGGCAAGGTGGTTCTTGAGCCCACGCAGCTTTGAAAAGTGTGTCGAGGTGCATGAGGATAAAATAATCATTTTACACCGAATTATCGAAAGAACAAAAATTGGGTGCTTACAAGTAGCGTGAGACTAGAGTTTTCACTTTTTAAAGAGAGAAAATGGGAGAGGAGAAATATGGGTGTGAAAATGTTGAGGTGGCCTTCTATTTATAGACTTCTTTTGTCACGACAATATAATGTCGTGATGTGCATTTTTCTTCATCATGGCATGGAATGCCTTGAGGTGTAATTTTCCCTATCACCCTATTAAAATGTTGTGACATTTGTAATCATTGGCCTATTGATACGTGGCTGTACGAGGAAGATGCCACATATTTAGGGGCGATGATGTCATCTACTTTACCTCAACATGGCATGTGACAATAAGGCATTATAGTGCCAAAGTGTAGAAAATTGAACGTCAAGGCATTGCAGTATCATATCCCTTGACTTGGCCTACTTTGGTGCTCTCCAGTTTGAGATATTTTCCCTCAATTGCTTCTCCGGACTTCAAATGATGATATATGAGACCACCAGCCTCTAGTTTAGGTCATCAGAATCCGTCTAAACTCCAGTTTGGTGGCTTCGGAGGTGTTGGACCTCCACTTAAGATGCAATGAGGTTTTTATCTTTTGACATTTTGATAAAGGATTTTTTTTAAAAGTGTGAGTAGTCGCCACCGACCATGGATAAGGTGTGTTAGATCATCTTAAAAAGTATTTTAAAAAAACACCTTGGTTTTTGAGTTTGGAAAAATGGTTTTATTTCGATAGATTTTTGAATTTGCAAAGCCCTCATTAGGAAAAAAGAAAAATGATTTCACAGTTGTCTTATGAACTAGAGATCTAAGTTCAGGCTTTCGGTTATGAGTAGGAAAGGTGTTAGCACCTTATGTTGCCCAATATTTGGTATTATATTCCTTTTTTACCCACTAATCTAATTATTGTCTCCAATTTTCATTTCCATTTTTGAAAAAGAGTCGTATTTTGCAAAACAAGAAATTGGTCATCACATTCCAAGGAATTAATTATCATCCATGCAAGTTGACTTTGGTAAATGAAGAGTTGAAATAGGGTTTGTAAACTGTCATTTTTAAAGGACATGGGAAATGTAGAGTTGAAATAGGTTTGCAAGTTGAATTATAAACCTCGGTTCCTTAATTACTTATCTCAATATTATGAAAATCATGTCATTCATAATTCATGCAGTGCATGAAAAAATGAGAGGTGTTTGATATGTGATTTAAAAAAGGGTCTATCTCTTCTAGAAAAAGTATGAAATGGAAAAGTGTTCCGAGAAAGCATTTTAAGGGAGTTTAAAACTCTTGAAAATTAACTTGAAAGCTTTAAAGAACACCACCTTGAGGACTTAGAAACATCTTGAAAGTTGAATTTGAAACTCAGAATTTATATTTGGAACTTGAGATGGATTTCGAAAGCTTGAGGAGCTTGTTTGAGGACTTGGAATGTTTTTGAAAGTTTGAAAAATTGATCTTGAATTTAAATTTAGGAAAGGGAGTTTATAAATTTGAGGAGGCTTACTTAGAGCATTTTGACAAAAAGAGACTTGAAGATTTAGTTATGGTCAAGAAAAGCTTGACATGTGAACGGAGGACTTAAGGTTTGGAAGCTTGAGTTTAAGTTAGATAGAGTCCCTTTGAGAGCTTAGAGCATTTTAGAACATTGAAATTGGACTTTGGTTTTTGAGGTTTTGGAGAGAGAGTCTAAAGATTTTAAAATTTGATTTGAGATTTCAGAAAATGAATTATGGGGCTACAAAAATTGATTTGGTCTCTTTGCCTAAAACGATGTGAAGATTTGAAAACGTGATTTATAGTGGATTTTAAATTTGAATTTGAAAACATGGTGCTCTTCATTTGAAAGCTTCTCTTAATTTGTCAGTCACTTTTGGAATCACATTGTGAAGTCTAAACCCGTTTTTCAGGGGTGGATTAGAAAACCCTTTTGGAAAGATTTTTGAGAAGTGTTTTGTTATACTTCATCGTTCTTCAAAAGGAATTTGAAGGATTTCTTTGGAGCTCCTTGGACAGGACAACACCTTTGAAAATGCAGTTTTGAAGGATATGGCCTTAATCGTGGCATTGAAGGACCTCAAGTTTATAAAAAAATGCCTTTCGATTTTGAAAGGTGCCTTAGAGAAAAGAGTTGTCTAAGACCATAACAACTCCTTTAGGAGCTGGTTTAGAAGGCTCGGGCTTTAATCATGGTATTGCAAAGGATTTGAAACTCTGAAACTTAGATTGAAAGTGATTTTGAACATGATTTTTGCAGCCTTGAATACCTCTAATGACCAGGACCTCCACTTTACAACGTGCATGGTTTAGGAGATCAAGATCTCAATCATGGGTTTAAGAGAAGTTTTCATTTTTTGTGAAAATGCTTTTTAAAGACAGTAGAGACTTGGAAAAGTCATAGAAAAAAGTTCAAAGAGACTTGATGATAAACTTGCTACCATCACCAAGACAACCATTATATGGTTTAAACAACTTTTGCAAGCTTGAATAATCGTGAGAGGAAACCAAAATATATTGCCAAGTATAAGAAATCCATTTGAATCACTTTTGATGGAGATGATTTTGACGAAAATTTTGAAAAAGAGATGGAAACTTCTTTTTCGAATATTTTTATGACAAAAACGCATGCATATGCAAGCTACAAGTAGAGACTAACCTACGCATTATGATTAATAAGTCCACCGGTGGTGACCTGAACTTCACCATGAATGGAATTAGAACTCTTTAATCTTTGCTAATATATCTTAATTTCATTTTGGATATTCTACTTTCCAATATGCTTTAAATATCATCTTGAGTGTCTAATTCTCTGCTAATGTACCTTAAAACACAATTTTGAATGCCTTATTTTTGTCCACCTTCCCTTGAGAATAAGGAAAAAAAAAGGTATATGGTATCTATCAAAATTTTGAATTATGTGAATCTTCTATTTTTACACTCATCCACAAGAGAATAAAGTGTACCCATTTTAATTAATTAGTTTTGCACTCTATTATAATATAAATGATAAGATGTTTTAAAGCCCCAATAAATGATTAACTGTTAAGTGTTGGCATTTGAAGACATAAATAATGGTCTTGCTAAAGGTGCCCTTAGGGCATTTGTTGAAGTGCATTAAACTGTCTAATAATTTTAATTAAATGCATTTATGGCTAATGAAAGAATTCCAACTAATTCTTTGGTCTTTCTTTTTTCCTTTCTTCTTTCTATGTTTTAGATAGCAATCCTTTTATCTTTCTACACCCGTTAATAGTATTCGATAGTCCAAGTTGTATTTGTATATTGTACCGAAATTGCCCTTAAGTTATTTGAAATTTACAATCCAAAGTACTTCATAGTTTATGACTCTAATTTTCTGAGGTGGCACTAGATTTGTGGATGTCACTATATAAGACCACATCTTTTTTTTTTTCCCCTTTTTTTTTGTTTTTTGTTTTTTCTCTAGTTGTTACAAACTCATGAAATCACTTTAGTTCTATAACACAAGATTTTTCTAGTTATCTATTGTATCACGTATAAATTTCATGCCATATATTTATTTAAATAGCAAAAAAAAATTGCCAAAGTTCACTAATTAAAGCAAACAGCTCCATTAATTAGTGTGGAAGAGATTTTGTTTTGTCCACTCTTTGTCTTTTCTTTGCTATTTATTTGAGAAAATTATATCTAGTTGCTTGCTTTCCTTACTAGAATGAGTTAGAAGATTTTTTTATTTATTTTTAAAACCAATCAGGAAAAGTAAAAGAAAGAATAGAGTAAAAGAAAAAGAAAATTGAGTGTGCATAGCTTAAGAGAGAGGCATAATAAAGGTAAAAAAAAAAAAAAAAAGGTAGAGATTAACAAAATCACAATTATTATGGTAGAACTTCATTTTAGCAAAGCACTAGTTTTATCTGTCTGAGTAACTTTGGTAAAATTAACTTTATTAGGATTATAGATAAACAACAAATGTCTAATAATTTTATACTTGGCATAGATAAACATTAAGTCACATTTTAAAACATATCCTTTTTTATAAAATTAACTAGACACTAAATGCATAGTAGATACCAGGTTTTTTTTTTTTTTTTTTTTGATACAATGAAACAAACAAATGAAAAGGAACTAACGGGATTTGAACCGTCATCGAATAAGTGGATTTAAAGCACCTCAAGTACTGGGACAGACTGTTTTATACACCATTAATAAAAAAAAAATATGATTAAAATTTCAAAAAATAATTAATTGATTAATTGTTAACAGTTGCAATACAAAAAGAAAAGTGATAGCATTAAATTTACAAAAAAAAATAAACAGCCTTTTTCATCCGACTGATGTGGCGAAAGTGAGGCAAACACAGACAGCGGTTTTGCGGAAAATTGTATGAAACAACAATTGTCTGTTTGCCGTTGAAAACGCGAACCGTCTTACCAAGTCAGGTCTCCTCTCTCTCTCTCTGTCTCTCTCGTTTTCCCTGTCCAATTTGTTCCCATCAGCTTTTGCCACCCTCGCACCGACTCAAACGTGGCGTCTGGAATTCTTCCTTTTCATTACCCATTCTTTTTCAAACCCAGAAATAAAAATTGAATTTTTATAGAGAACTAATTGATTGAGATACAGATTTTGTTGTCGTTATTCTTTTGAATTATACATACATACATAATTATAGATATACATACAACAATGATGGATCTCAGAAGAGGAAGCTTGGTGGTGCTGGGTTCTGTGTTTGTGCTGGGATTGGTCCTGGTTTGTTCATCAAATTTGGCGTCGGCCAATGTCGTGTTAAAGGTACATCACAAATTTGCGGCGCGTGAGAGGACATTGGGTGCACTGAAGGCCCATGATGCCCGCCGTCACGGCAGAAAGCTTGCCGCCGTTGATCTCCCCTTGGGTGGTAATGGTAATCCCAGTGATACCGCGTTAGTTCTCTTTTCCTCTCTCTCTCTCTCTCTCTCTCTCTCTCTCTCTCTCTCTCTCTCTATTTATATATATATATATATATATGTATGTATGCATTTATGTATGTGTAATTATAAGAGGGGTTTGTTGTGAATTTCAGTCACGCTTTTGGTTGTGTTTGATGGTGCGATTTGATTATTGGTATTATTGTCATAAATATATCTAATCACGTCTAATGTTTTTTTTTGATGTTGTTACATTTTTCTGGTTGAAATTTTCAAATGATTAAGTTGTTATAGAATGATTAAGTAGTCTCTAGATTAGCATCAAATTTGATTAAAGACGAAAGAAAAGAAAAGGATGTTTTTAGATTTTTTTGGTTGATTTTTTAAATGACTAAGTTGTAGAATGATTAGGTAGTCTCTTGATTAGCATCAAAGTTACTTCGAGGAAAAAAAAAAAATAAGGGTAATTACATTTTACCCCCTTGTTAAAGGTACATCACAAATTTGCGGCGCGTGAGAGGACATTGGGTGCACTGAAGGCCCATGATGCCCGCCGTCACGGCAGAAAGCTTGCCGCCGTTGATCTCCCCTTGGGTGGTAATGGTAATCCCAGTGATACCGCGTTAGTTCTCTTTTCCTTGTGGTTCAGCCCAGAAACACATGACGTCTGTTCTTTCAATCTCATTCTACCACCCATTTACTCCTAGACCGTGTCTTTTTGAGAATTATGCAATAAGATCTCTATTTTTGATCCAGTAAAGGTTAACCAATTCATGCTTTGCTCAAACCCCATCATTAACCAATAAGAGTTTTGGTTCTGACTTGTAACAAGCTGCATGAAGTGCTTCCACACAATAGGGGGCTTCTACCAGTGGGTTTTGACTGTGAAAAACTAGTTAATTTGGATAACTATGAGGAATGCAATTAACTTTCTGTGTAAATTTTGTTGCCTGGAACTTGAGAAATGAATTTCCTTGCTTTTCACTCTTAGAGGTGGCTTCTATTCAGTATGCTTCTTGCTCTCTGGATGAATTTTGTTTTTCATATGGGTATGAATTTCATACAATGAAATATAGAAGACTATCTCCTAATTACCTTTTTAGATTTTTCATTTCAAGTATGAGATAGTTCTCATAAAATTTTTTTGCTTTTCACTTCCTAGTAGTTTTGCTTGGCAAAGTCACTGTGGTTCTTAGAAAGTGAATGATGTAATACCTTGTTTAATTATGAAACCTTTGTTGGTTGGAAATTTTGAGCACGGCTTATTTCTTTACCATTTTCAATACGTATTTATGAATTGAAAGAAATACAAATCTTGAAACTTAAAAGGTACATATGTATATATGTATATAGTAATTAAACGAGAGTTGCATGTGAACTTGACCTCTGTTAATGAACCCAACACATGTTAAACCTCTCACTCAGTTTTCTTTGCCTACAAGGCAAGTGTAATTTTTGTCAATGTCACACTCTCTTTTCTTTTTTCGTGTGAAGCCGTAGTTTCAAACAGTCTTGGTGGTGATATCATTGCTTTGCTTATTTGGACCTCTTGGACCTTCCCTTTCTGCTTATAGTGCTTGCAAGATGAATTCCATTACTCCTTGTGCATGTGTTTTTTAAGAGCAGCATGTTGATTTCACTGACCTCTGCAAATATGCCCCTTTTTTACTGTGAAACATTGAGAGGCTTTTTAAGTCTAGTTTAAAACTGAGTTTGGTGGGAATTCTTCTGTTGATTCTGGTCCAACCTTGCCTTGGCAAATACAGCTCTACCCGACCCTCCCTGGTCCGGTTGAACCAAAGAACCCAAATTGAAAAGGCATCAACTCATTGCATAATAGTAAGACCTCAATACTCTGGGGCATAGGACCTAGGTACTGGTACAAGTGCTAAGAGTATTTTCGCAGCACACCATCTATGGTCAAATGAGAAAAGTGTCAGTGGGCTTTAGTTATGCCTACAGTCTTGGGGCAGTTTTTAGACCTGATGATGATGGAGGTGGACTGCAAATAGAGATAGAAGTGAGTGCTGGTTTAAGAGAGCGAGAAAGGCCAGAGAAGAAAGAGAGAATGAGGGAAAGATGAGAGAGAAATGAAGGTGGTGGATGGTCATGGTGGTTTCGGCCATGGGGATTGAAGTCCTGAAGAAAGAATGAAAGAGAAAGAGAGAGATAGAGAACTCAGTAGCTATGGGGGTTGCTCACGAAGAGAAAAACAGAGGCCATGGACAGAGACGAAGGAGAAGAAAGGAAGAAGAGAGGATAAAAGAGGTGAATACATTAGAGTAATGTTTTTGCCTCTGAATTAGTCCCAGCACCAACACTTGCCTAAATAGTATGTGAGTTACACACATTGTTAAATCTAACTGTTTCTGTCCATTCTGCACATCACTCCAATTCATAATGGAGTTATGTGTTCATTTTTAAACTGTAGGGTAGTCGTATGTTTTTGGGCAAAACTAGAGGGGGTAAAATGAAATTACCGCAAATAATAACTTTTTTTAGTCTGATTTTATAACTTGGTTAATTGCTTTGGCATATGTATTGGATTCTATATAGTTTGGATTTGGAAAATAATACATCTCAAAATCCTTTGGAAACATCATTTCCTAATAAAAAATTAAAGGGAAAATAGGAAGTAAACATAAAGATAAGCTTTATTCATGTGAGACTTATTCCTTAACTTAGATCCTCTACATATATACTAGGTTATGTATGTTCTTATTCCTTTGTAAGACTGTCTTGTTGGGGAAATGTGTGATATAATTGTGTCTGCCTATTTCCCATACCTATACCCATGTCATATGTCTGACGCTAGTAATTCAGATGTCTAAGCATTTGAGTGACAAATATGAAATTTCTTGTTTTTTTTCTTTAGGTTTTTATTAAATGGAAATGATTTGGGCTCTTAGTTAACTCCAATGACGTGTTAAGCTTTGATAACTTCCTATGACTTGTTGATGAAATGTATATGTAAATTCCATAGAATCAATGCTAGGAAGAGCGAATAAGGGGGTGAAGCTGAGGATGAGGGTTGGGTGGAGATAGTGAAATGTGGTGAAGGGTTTTGGAGGCACCTGTATGCTCGTCGTTCAGAGGTTTCATGGGTTGGGGAGCTGTTATGGAAAGCTCTGGAATGGAGAGCGGCCCTGTGTTGCTTGGAGAATTGGGGAAGAAGGAATAAGGGGGAAAGTTCGTTGAAGTTATAGTGGTTGCTTCTACCAGAAGGTGTGGGTGTGCAATTCGAAATCTCCTTATGGGAATGGCTAGGAGGGGTTAAGGAAGGTGTTGTTGGACTTTAATCGAGGAGGGTCTAGAGAGCCTGAGGTTAGGGCCATCAAAAGGGAGCCAAAGGCCATTGAGAGGAGAGGGGGTTGTAATCTAGGCACTCGCTCTTACTTGGAAGTGGCGAGGATCAAATAGTGATCGAGCGGCATGGTTGAAGTTGTGAGTTATAAAGGCTCTGTCATTTGGAGGTTAAGCTGGCTTTGGGTAGAGAAACCTTTGATTATTTTGAGCGAAGATTGGTGGCTAGGTTTGGCGGAAAAGTGGGCAATGCAGTTGAGACATGGTTGCTTTAGTTGTGGATTGATTAGAAATGGGAGGTTCTAACCAAGGTCGTAGTCTTCGACTATGGCAGGGAATTTTTTCTTTTTGTTTTCCCATCATAAGGAGGAGGTCGGGAGAGTGTAGCTAGAGGTGGTACTTTGCGGAAAAGCCCCTTCTTCTGGATTGGTGATCCCCTTTGATAGTTGTTCCTGATCGTTGGAGGAGCCTCATAGGGTGTGGGAGATAGTGATACGGTGGAGAAAAAACATCTCCAATAGTCTGGGGGAATGAGTTATTGTTTTTTTACCAAAGCTAGCATTGGGTGGGACACTGGCTCTTTGAAGTTGTGAGATTGAGGAGAGTTCACGTCATGGAGGGAAGTTGGGAGGGTCCTTGGTTCGGCGTTGGCAGTAAGAAGGGGAATGGAGCGCCAGGCACTAATTGTGGGAGGAGTGTGGTGGCAGAGTTAGGGGTTGGTGCGTTAGGGGTACGTGACTCAAAGGAGAAAGTTATGGGATCTTGAATTGAAGATGGAGGTTAGCTAGTCTTTGGAGCAAGGTGTGGTTGTGGGTAAGCCACGTGGCAAGGAGCATCTTGGTCAGGTCTATGTTACAGAGGCGAACAGGCCAAGACTAGGGGAATAGATGATAAACGCTTGGAGGCCCATCAAGGCTGGGGAGGGAGAGGCTTCATAAAGGGTCATGCTAGGCAAGTTTGATGGGTCCAATGTAGTAATCTTAAACCTATCTATCGAAGGGATGTAAGCCTTGGGCTTGTTCAAGGTTTGGTCCATCCAGAGAAAGGCTCCTTAGCAGTTGGGCTTCAAGATTTTAAGCCTGATCCATTGGTTTAGGTTCAAAATTCAAATTTAGGTTCCCATCGGTGAGGTCCTTGAGGCTGGAGTTTCTGTGCTAGGGTGCTAATACGAGGTAGGTGCACCATCTTAGCAAAGGGATTTATTTGCAATAAAACCAGAAAGGTATCATCGTAGGGAGGGTATCTTAGGCAAATGTCAGTGGAACTATTCTTTACCAAGTGTTAATGAATTTTCTGTGGCTTTAGGAGGTGATGAATGTGTGCGACAGGGGAGAGAAAGGAATGGCTGGTGGGGAGTCAGGTAGATGTGTGCCTCCATTAACAAGTAGAGCAGTGACACGATTGGGAATTGATAGGTTATTTGGGGATCTTTGACTTCCTAGATCAATTCTCTTTATGACTTTAGAAGCTCTTTGGTCAAGGGAAGGGGGAGAGGTGGGGGGAAGCTTCAAGGGGTAGCTATGAGGAGTTCCTTCCATTGGAATGCACTTCTCTAATGGTGTGCAGGCTAGGTGCACTGATGGAGACCAATCAGTTGTAGGATATTTGTGGTCGTGTGGAGTTTGAAAAAAGGAAAGAGGCTTCAAACTGGGTAATCTGGAAGATCAAAGGCTTCAATCAGTAGTAGTATATTTGTAGTTTGAAGGCTTTGAGGAGGGGTTGTGGCATTGTCTGGGAAGATTGAACAAAGGATGTTATGTATCAAGAGTCTAGAGGTCAAGAAAAGAGGCTCCAAGTCCAGTACTAGGAAGGAGAGATAGCTGAGGAACCTTTCTTGTTCTATTAATGATGAAGCTATAAGAGATAAAGGGGTGAGCAATGGGTTGGATGATGGGGAGAGCGGAGCTAATATTTTGTTGTCATCATCATGGAATACAGAGCCATTTCTTGGAATGTGGGGGATCTAAATGATCCTAAGATAAGGGGTTCAGCAGTGAAAGAATCCCTGAAAAAATGGAGAGGGGATTTGGTTTGTTTGGAAGGGACAAAGATTGCGAATATGAGCCAGGAGCTTTTGGAGTGACACGTGGGTCTAATAACAGTGTTTAGGGGCATTGGGCATAACGGGCAGCATCCTTATTTTGTGGCATTGTAGGAAGTTCTCCGTGAAAGATGTGTGTGCTGGCCTGTCTTCGGTACCATGTTTGCTAAAAAATGGGGAAGATGGTTTTCAATAGGTTTTTTTGGGTGTCTGTGGCCTGAATGAGGTGACAGATAGGAGGGGTCTCTAGGTCGAGCTATTGAGTGATAGGGGGATGGGGTGATTTTAATATGGTTAGATATCCGGAGGAAAGATTGGGGTGGGAATCCATCAATGGAGCAATAAGGGAGTTAAACCAAGAGGTGTTGATGGATCTACCCATGAAAGGAGGAAGACTAGGAGGAGCATTTCTCAAATGTTTATCAGTCTTCTAAAGGATCCTATATAGGATCATGTTCATGTCCATCTTGTTTGTGGTGGCTTAACAAATGTTTCTACTTCATTGTGTTTTGAGACTATGTGGCTAAGAGAGGAAGGGTTCATAGTCTTGATTGAGGCTTAGTGGGTAGGGTATTAGGGTGGAGGGGGATTCAAGTTATTGCCTTGCCAGAAAGTTGAAACTTCGAAAAGAAGACTTATAGAAATGGAACAGGCAGGTTTTCGGAGGGTGGAATTTAGAATTGCTGGACTTTTGGATGACATTAAGAGGCTGGACGGGAAGGTAGGGAGGGCTATCCAATGAGGAGAAAGTAGCAAGGGCTGAGTTGAAGGGAGAGGTGAGATGGTTTTACCATTGCATTTTTTTAGGACTGATGGTGTGTGGTTAAGGGTGATGTGATGGTTGCGATGGAGTTCTTCTATGAGCACAAGAGATTTGAGCAAAGCGTGAATGTCACTTTTATTGTCTTAGTTCCAAAGAAGGTGGTGTTGCAAATATTCGAGATTTTATATTCATGTAGACAGTATGTTTAACATCATTACTAATGTTTTGGTTATGAGGCTCAAAAAGATGATTGGCAGGTTATTTTAGAATCTCAAAATGCATTCGTGAGAGGTAGGTAGATCTTGAAAGCAATTCTAGCAGCTGATGAATGTGTTGACTCTATGCTGAAGAGTAACATCTCTGGGATAGTTTGTAGCTAGATATTGAAAAGGCCTATGCCGATGTTAGTTGGGAGTTTTTTGATTCATTTGTTGGAAAGAATGGACTTTGGGGCTAGAGGCGCAGGTGGATTACGTATTGCATTTCTTCAGTTAAATTTTATGTGCTGGTTAATGTTGTTGCTCATGGCTTCTCAAGAGTCCTAAAGGGCTAAGGTGATCTTTTATCTACGTTTCTCTTTATTGCTGTGATGGAAGCTTTAAGTTGCATGCTTTCTAGGGTAGTAAAAGGCAGGATGATAAGGGGTTTCAGGTGTTAGAGATTTATACTAAAAGATATGTTTTGTGTAATGACTTTAACATTTATTAATAAATTAGTTATTTCATTTTAATGAGAATCTGTATGAGTAAAGTTTGCCTTGCGTTATTTATTTAATGATTATGCATGTGTGTCTCTTATTCTTTATAGTAGATGGTTTGATGTGTAGAGTACGACTTAGACACGGAAGATCAGATCATTGGTTTTTATGCATTATAAGTTTATTATTCACAGTCTTAGATGGAACTGGACAGACTATCAGTAAGACTATAGCACAAGGTTTTAATAGGTTTGTCTTGACTATGGGGAGCGGTATAGTTCTAGCTTCTTGTACTAATACACTTTATGTGTATTGAACAGGGCCTTGTTGATGTAATTGTTTTTATACTGACTATATAGAACAGTTAATATCTCATGATTATTATGAGTGTTTATGTTCTTAATCCTAATATAATAAATAGACACGTGCTTGCAATGTTTATTGTTTTGATTCATAGAACAGAGATTTTTTATGGGTTAATAAATTCAGTGAGTTGGATAATAACATCACGTGTATGGTAAATATTAATTATTGATGAAATCCACGTCCCGGTATAAGGATTGATGATACCACCTATAGGGTTAAACCCTGTAGGTGGATTATGAATTTGATATATCAAATAAATTAAGTGGAAGGCCTCAAGAAATTAAATAATTCTATTAAATTTAATTGTCAGTAATTTAATTTAATAGACGGGTATCTGTGATCTTAACGTGGGGAGATAAATAAGCATTTAATAATATAGAGTTCGAATATAATTCCTAGTATGACAGGGAGTGGAGTTATAATTCATTAGTATATAAATTATAATTTACGTAAATAGGGATTAATCCTAGTTAGATTAGGAATTTTTATTTGCGTAAGAAGTCCTAATCAAACTAGTCTTGTGACTCCTACTGTAGCCTCTATATATACATACTTTAAAAGTAGCTGGGGTTACACTTACTCATACTTGAGAGATATACGTTTTGTGAGAGAAAGAAACTCTAATAGCTGCGAGTCCCCTCTCTTTGGAGTAAGGCGTGTACGAGAGATACATCAGAAGTTCGAAGGTTGAGTACGAGCAATTGAATCTTTCTTATTAATGTTACTTGCTGTTCGAGATCAAAGAAGAAGAATTACGAAATTCATACCTGTTGCTATTCGGGATCAAACCAGACAGATCTCGAAAATATAATACTAATTACGTAAATTAGTTTATGCTAATCTAATTAGAATTTTTGGTATTATATGTATGCATTATAGTCGGGTCGTGAAAAATTCTGCAATCCTCAACATCAGGTTGGTAAGAGATGGGGGGAGCTGATTGGAGTACCACATCTTTTCTTTGTAGATGACTCTATTAATTTTTTGCGGGGCAAAGGAGGAGTTGAGGGCTTTGCAGCATGTGTTGCTTTGCTTTGATGCAGTCTCTAAGCTTAAGTTGAATTTGGCCAAAAGCAACTTGATTCCTTTGGGGGAAGTGAAGGATGTGGAACTTTTAACAGCTAACTTGGGGTGTATGGCGGGCTTTTTGCTTTTTGTTTATTTGGGTCTTCCTTCAAAGCTAGGACAGTTTGGGATGGGGTGGTGGAGAGGTTTCGGAAGAGGTTGGCCTCAAGAGGCAATATCTGCCTAAGCCCTAAGGTCGGTAGGCTTATTCTTATTAGAAGTTCTTTGTCTACCCTTCCGACGTATTTCCTTTATTTACAATCCCCATTTCGATTGCTTGGAGACTTGAGAAGTTGATGAGGTGAGGAATTGAACTATCATTTGGTGTGGTGGAAGGAGTTATATCCAGGTAAGGGTGGGTAAGTTGGGATTTGAGATTTATCTTTTTTAATAGAGCATTGTTAGTAAGTGGTTGTGGAGATTTCCCTTGGAGAGGGGTAGTCTAAGGAGGAGGGTGATTGGGGGGAATTATGGGCTGGGGAGCAGCAATTGGTTGTCTGAGGATGTTAGGGATTCAGTTGGGGTTAGTCTGTGGAAGAGCATTTTGAAAGTTAGAGAGAATTTTGTTGATCTCAGCTATTTCAAGGTAGGGAATGGTTGCAGGGTGTTATTTTTGGGCCAATTCTTGGTGTGGCTATAGACTTTGAGGAGGACTTCCCAGACCTACATCGGGTTGTGATGTATACGAAAGCCTTGGCGGAGGATTATTGTTTTTCTTCTTTCTCTGGTGGAGCATGGTCCCTTTTATTTAGAAGGGCCCTGCAAAACTGGGAGGTTGAGTCAGTTGAAGGCCTACTTGTTCAGCTGTAAGATTTGAAGGTTCAGACGAGGGTGGAGGATGCTTTGCTTGGAAGGGGTTCTTGAAAGGTTTTTTCTTGGTTTCCTCCTTTTATTGGCACCTTGTCGGGAAAGGAGATGGGACCTTTCCGTGGAAGGCGATTTGGCGCACTAAGGTCTTGTTCGAAGTGGCTTTCTTTGCTTGGACTGCTTCTAAAGATGCTATTTTCACCACGGATGATCTAAAAAAGAGGCGTAATTTGTCATTCATTGGTGTTGGATGTCTGAGGGGGATGGGGAAAATGAGAACCACCTCTTTCTGCAGTGTCCAATGGATTGAGAGATTTTGAGTATGTTGTTCTTGGTTTTTGGTGTTGAGTGGGTGATGCCTCGTTTGTTTAGGGAGTTTCTTGTTTGCTGAAGTCAGGGATGCCCTTCGTATTGTGTTAAAAGTGCTTGGGCGACTGCTCTGCTTTGTCTGATGTGGTGCTTGTGGAGAGAAAGGAACATGAGTCTTCTGATGGAATGGAAAGTTCTGTTTGCAGCTTTAAGGGCATGGTCGTTGTTACTTTATTTTTTGGATGAAGGAAACGTGTCCCTTCTCTTTATCATCAATTTGTTGATTTTTTGGGGAATTTGTTTCTCCCTATAGATATATAGGGGCGGCTCGGGTATATAGTCCTTTGTATACGTCCTGTGTACAAGGTTGCGCCCTGTTTTGGGGCGTGTTTTCTGTTATTCTATTGTTACACATAAAAAAGATAAGGTTCTGAATATTCTCTTGCGCTAAATTGTTTCATATAAAACCTGTACTTAGCACATTCAAAGTAACATCCCTAATGGTCCAATGAATGGTAAAGGTAAAGGATATAAGTGAGTGAGAAACTTCTTTTAAGCTAAATAATCTATTTGTAGTTTCATTGTATATAAATGAAAAATGAAAAAAGTATAACTGTAAATACATGTACTTATTGTAGTTATCCAAAAAATTGGAACTCTATGGAAACAACATGTGGAGTTTTATTTCTTTATTTATTTTTTGCTTCATGCAGACTATTTTATTTCTTAGGTTTAATGGATTGAGTTTTGTTAAACGAATACTATAGTTTTTGCTGAGTCGTTATATTATGTTTCATATTGTGATTTTTTCAAGATTCTTGTGGTAATAGTTTTTTGAGTTGTTAATTGTCTGCCATATGCTAGGAGTAATTTTGAATTGTTAATTGTCCTATGCTATATGCTAGGAGTAAATTATGGTATCATAACTGTGTCGAGTTAGTAAAATCGTCACTCTATTCTTGTAAAAAAATGTAAAAACCTTATGACTTATTCTAAACCTGACAAATCCCATGCATACGCAGGTTTTTGCTAGTTATTATCATAAATACATGTAATGGCACCTGACGTTTTATTTTTATTGTATTTATAGACTTGTTTGACTGTGATGTCTATATTTAATATCCCTTTTTTTCTTTAGAATTACGGAATTAATGTCTTTATGTATATTTCTGTTCAATTATGGAGTTGATGTCTTTATATATTTTTTACACATCAAGTAACAGGAAGGAGGCAGGCATTGAAAATTATCATTCTTATTACTTCAGTTTCTAACATAAGAGTGAGAAACTAAAATTCAATTTGAGTAAGCTAAGTAATTGCATTACGCTCAACTGAGTGGAACATGTTTTTATTGGCCTGTTATCATGCAAAATGTTGGACATATTTTAAATGTATTTGAAACCAAACAGAGCATTTGGCTTCCCTCTGCATTTGTTATTGTTGTTTGTGTTATTTTTCCTGTTGTGCTGCTGGTGTTTTAATTTGCATGCACCTATACATGAATGTATATTCATGGTATATATTTCTTTATGGAAGTTTGGGGCTTTATTTGGATTATTTGGCTGATTGTTTTAGGCTCTACTACACTAAGATTGGGATGGGGACTCCTTCAAAGGACTATTACGTGCAGGTGGATACAGGAAGTGACATTATGTGGGTGAATTGTGCTGGTTGCGACAAATGTCCTACAAAAAGCGACCTTGGTGTATGACCCTTATTTTACTTGGATGTGAATCTTTTTCTTTTTGGATCAGAACTCTGGTATTTTATTTGTTATCTCCAATATTCTGTACAACTCTCCTTATGGTTCCAAATAATGTGATTTTTTTAAGAGAAATTTATCATCATGGTAACTGTATAACAGGTAGAACTGAGACTTTATGACCCGAAGGGCTCCACGACTGGAACATTGATCACTTGTGAACAGGATTTTTGCACTGAGACATTCGCTTCCCCTAGTTGTAAGCGTGGATCACTCTGCCAATATGGTGTTACTTATGGGGATGGGAGCTCAAGTGTGGGATACTTTGTCAAAGATTATATAATATTTGATCGAGCTTCTGGAAACCTTGAAACCACAACCATGAATGGTAGCATAGCATTCGGGTCAGTTCACTTTTCTATTTTTGGAGTGTAATTCAACATTATACACACATGCACAAACTCTTCACTTGGAGCTCCCTTCGGTTCATTGGCAAGTCTATATGCATCTAATCATATTCACTTCTCTGTAATCATTTTCTCAAATGACTTTAAATGTGCTAACATGTTAACATATTATCTAACTTGCGTGTAGGTCAACTACTAAACAGTGATGCAACAAGAACTACCTTTTAGCTGTTAAGTTTTAATAGACCACAATGATTTGCATTTTCTTTCAAGAACCTTGTAATATGATGTCATAATGTGGCAGATTACTTCGTTATGCGTCTAGACTCTAGACCTATTATAATCAACCTGATTACATGGGGGTGAGCTCTTTCACAAGCACACCCAGAGTTTTTCATGTCAAATGCTCATTACTTTTGGCTTTGGAGTGATCACAATCTAATGTACTAACTAAAGCACAAAGTGGGACCGCTCTTGCTCACAATCTTCATTGAGTGAAGAAAATTGGAATCTTTGCTTAAAATTGGTTTTATTGTGAATTTTCATCGAAGATAAATGTTTCCAAGCCGTGAAGGTGATCTTTCTCCTAATTTGAATTTGGATGACTCGTAATGTCGTCTTGCTGTAAATTATAATTGTACTTGTTTCACACAGAAAACAGTTTAAGGTTGCATTGTCTCATTCATTTTCATTTCTTAGTTAGCTTTGTGTAGCTTCTTTTGCTACCCTATATTGATGACCATGTGCTGGATTGAGTTATGCTAAATGCTGAGGATAAAAATATTTAAGTTTCACGTTCTCTAACATCTTAAGCTTCTAAATGAGGTGATTGTTAGCATGGTATGAGAGCAGGAAGACCATATGTTTGAAATCCACCACCTACCTGATAAATATATAACACTTGCACGTGTTTGGAAAGCTCATAGAGGAGAGTTTGCCCACACGTGAGGACCTGTGTTGAGGATATAAATATTTAGTTGACACCCTTTCTAAAAACTTAAATCTTTTAGATGAAATGGTTGTGATATAGACTATAGTCACACAAGTTAGTTTTATTATTCCCTTTAACATGTTCTTTCAAGTTCTGAATATGTGTCATTCTTAGGTCTTATCTATGTTGAATAAACATGACTACTGATTTTGGACAACTTACTTGCAATGTTGCTTCTATTGCTTATATAAAATTTTCTGGTCCAATACAGGTGTGGGGCTAAACAATCCGGGCAGCTAGGTACATCTTCTCAAGCACTTGATGGCATCGTTGGTTTTGGACAAGCAAATTCGTCCATGATATCACAGCTAGCATTGGCTGGAAAGGTGAAAAAAATGTTTGCACATTGCTTGGATGGTACTAATGGAGGTGGAATCTTTGCTATTGGACAACCTGTGCAACCAAAACTAAAGTCAACTCCATTGATCCGGAATCAGTATGTGATTTTACATCACAATTCTTTATTTGCTGTGAAACTACATGTTATTTTTATTATTTGTATGGCGTTTGTCTTCTTTCCATTTGATATTCTTTGAACTTTTTGCATCCATTTTTATGTAAGTGGCCATTTACAGTTTTATTTCTGACTGAAGTTCTTTAGAAGCAAAACAATTTTTCCCAATCATAGTATGTGATTTCATTGTCACCACTTCTGTGATATTTCTCTCTTTCTCCTTTTATAATTTTCTTCTTGTTCGGACTTAGTGTAAATATAGTTTTATTTTATGTTTTTTGTTTGTTTTCGTATGCTCGGAATTAGTTCCATTTCCCATATTATATGCGTCAAATTATTGAAATATTTGAACCAGGTAGAGATAGGGCTGCAAATCAGGCAGTCTCAACCTGAGCAACCTGAGCCCAGCCTAATTTTTGATCGGGCTTGGACAACTGTTTAGAACTTGGGGCAAGCTTGGGCTCAAAAAGTCAACCCAACTTTAATTGGGCCTGGGCCTGGCAGAAGGCTCTGGCAACCCAAGCTAACTCGAAGCCTGACCTCAGTTTTATATATAAATGTTGTATTTATTGGTGTATGTGTATTATAATTTCTTTTTTCAACCATAGGATTGCTTTCCAAATGGAAACTTAAAAATTCAAATTGTTATACACGAGAATTTTTTGAGCACCCTTTCCTCTAAATATATGGGCCCCAGATTCTCAAAGTAATTGTTTCTCCTTTGTTTAAAGTTCAATCACTCAAAACTCTCCTTTAAGGAGGCCCTGGTGGAACCCTCAACCTGATGGTATATGAGGTCAGATGAAGAAGAAGAGATGCATTTAGAAAGTCCAGGGTAGAAAACTGATGAGATGCCCCTAAGAGCCATGGCCGAAAATCACCATGTCACAAGACGAGCTACAACAAGTTTGTGCTCCTTGGAGAAAGGTGGTTATTGTCAAACTATTAGGTAAAATAGTAGGGTATTAATTGCTCCACAAATGGCATGAACTATGGAAATACCTCATATGCTAGCTCAGAGTGACAGGATACTAACCAACCACCAAAAGCACTGAAGACATCTGACCAATGATGGGAGTTGCTTAATTTATGGATACAATTCAAAGAGGTCTCTTCAACGTCTTCATGCAACGAGGGACTCTCAATTTCCATCGATAATTTGGAAGCAATTGATCAGAACAAACAAGCATGAGAATTTTTTCTTATTGCCTTTGCAGAGATGGACTGACAAAAACCTTCAAAATGCTAATTGGTCGGAGAGTGCCTCAGACCAGTGGCAACTTTTTTCATAGTGGCTCTGTATGTGCTCTGGTTTTGGCATACCAAATAGATTAATGACTCTTTATTTGTTCTACCTTGTGATCCAATGGCAATTATTCAAAGCAGAGTGAGGGAATTTGAGATGGCTAAGACCATGAATAATCAACAGCAGCATGCTATCTTTGTGGTTAGATGGAAACCTCCTCTCCAAAATTATATCAAGGCGAATGTTAATGGAACTTACCTGGGAAATCCAGGTGTAGCAGGTATTGGAGGGGTGATCCGTGATACCTCCAGCCTTTGGCTAGCAGGCTTCACTTTGAGAGTGAGCTGGACATCAGCCCTAACAGCAGAGCTATGGGCAATCTGGCAAGGCCTTGAGGTGGCTTGGTACTGTGGTCACAGATTTTTAGTAATGGAATCAGATTTGCATGAAGCCCTTCAGTTGATGCAGTAGCCGGAATTCAGTCATCCCGATTTTAACCTTATTTAGAAATCCACAAGACTTCTGGAGCTTGATTGGGAATGTAATATTCATCATGTGTGGAGGGAATCTAATGGTAATGGATGTGTGGATTGGCTGGAAAAAGGCTCCTTGCAGGGCCCCTTGGAGCTATCCGTTTTACTGGAGCCCCCTGAATTGCTCAGACCTTTGTTGGTGATAGATACCTCAGACGGGGTTTATTGTCAGAGAATTCCTTTGTGGATCTGTTGCATATATGAATAGTTACATATATTTGTCTCTCTGTTATATATAAAGATTTTCTTAGTTATTTGGTTGACATTGGCATTTTGTTTTCCAAATTTGAAAGATGCTCATGTTGTTTTTTCCCCTTTTTTCGACATAGGAAATAGGAGAATTTTCTCTCTCCCCCCATTGTGAGTATGGAACATTTGTGTTCTTGTAGGAAATGTTTTCTTTCTTGGTGTTTGGTTTCCTCCATGAATGGTTTTTGTGTTCAAAAGCTCCAAATGGCCTAAAAAAGTAGGGCAACTTGGGCTTAACCTGAACTTATAAGATCGGCATTGGGTTGCGCTTCAGTTGGCCACCTCGGGCTGAACGTCGGGTTCAGTGCCTGGACAAATTTTGGCCTGACTCATATTTAACCTAAGTGTGCAAGTTACGAGTATAATTATTAATTGCTCTTAAGTGATATTGTTGTCTGGTTGGAGAACTTTCCTTTTAGTATCTGGTGATTGAAATATATTTTTAGTGGACTTTGTACTGCATGGCATTCTTTTAGTATTCATGTCTGCTTTAGTTCCTTAATCAGGTTTGATCTTGGCTTAAGAATCTTGTCTGAATTACAGTTCTATTACCATCTTAGGGCACATTACAATATTATTTTGAAGACAATTGTGGTGGGTCGTGATGTTCTGCAACTACCCACAGATGTATTGGACACTGATTCTGGGAAAGCGATGATAATTGATAGTGGTACAACCTTGGCATATCTCGCAGATGAGTTGTTTAACCCACTTATGAGAAAGGTATGCCAATCATTTCTGAGCATATTCATTTGGAGTTTGTCTATTAGAATAACATGCTCTTCCTTCTTTTTTTTTTTTATGGCAATCAGATTATGGCTGCGCAACCTGATTTGAAATTGCATACCGTTGAGCAGCAGTTCACATGCTTCCAGTTCACTGGAAAGTAAGGACCCTTATCCTGGGCGATTTTTACTTCTTTCTATTAAGTAAATGTCTGGAGAGCTTGTATATCATGAGATTTACTAGCTTCAAGAATTTCACTTTTTGTTTTAGATTTGCATGGTCATCTGCATAATTATTTATATATATGTAACTATATTTTTTTTTTCTGTGTCTAACTATCCTATAGACCAAGAAAGCCCTTTTCTAAGAAGCATGGATACTTTTAAGAAGGTGTTGTATCCGTGGTAGACACCGACACTTTTCGAATACTCCCCAACACTTTTCATATATGCATCCAAAGATATCCTATTATTGTTTTTGAATTTTTTAGAGCTAAACATGTTTCAGACACTTGGGTGGGACACTTGTCCATCACTTAGACACATGAAATGCATTGCGAGTTTGTGCAAGTTTGAAGAAAATGAACATATACATAGCAAACAAGGATATATGTGTATACTTTTTGCCGTATTCCCTCTGTGTCCGTATGCTCCTTTTGACTGACACCTTATGTTTTTTGCTTTCCTTGGAGGGTAAGATGAGTAGTAAGGGTTTCAAGAGCTGTATAGAATTTCATTTGGATTATCCAATTGCATGGGGGGTTTTTCAGTAGGTAATACTTGAGCAGATCATAGTGGCTTTTATTACCAGGTAAAGAATTCCGTATCCCACAGAGTATTGGTAACTTACAGATCTAGCTATGAAGCTTAGGAAAGTACTCAAAGAAAACTGAGAGAAGAGCGACACGGATGAAAAGGATATATGACTCAAGAAATTATGGTTTATTTACTGATTATGAATAACCCTGCTGCTGGGATTTCACCACATGCAAGTTTATGGTGTCAAGTATGTAGAGTCCTTCGAGTCACGCCTACTGCTGATGTTTCCCCTTCTATTCAATTACTGAAGTAATTCCATTTCATTGTCTTATAGTGCATTAAGGGGGTTGGTTTTTGACCCAGTTGTATTATATTCTTACATTGATAAAAGTAGGAGGGTATGATCCACTTGCATTCAAACCTTGTCTCTACTTGAACAAGCAAAATGGGAGGAACAACACTGTGGAGTACATGTTATCAGAAGCTCCTAATCTGATCTAGTACTATTCAACTAGAGGACAAGAGCCTAGATAACTTTTCAAGACAAACTAAATGTGGAATATACTATGGAAGTCTCTAAGCTCATTAAAATTTGCATTTTCCATGGGCAGAGAAAAATTGTGCACATTTATATGCCCAACTTATGTCCTAAATAGGAATTCCAGAGAACGCTTTTTGTTATGTTTACTCTTCTTTTTTCTTGCCTGCTTGTGCTTCTGAAATAACCTGGACAACACTTAGCTAGAAAGGAACTCTTATTAGCATGGAATTCAAGTTGGTAGAGAATTGTTGTACCCTTGTATATCTCAGCATCTGCTATGTACGATGAAGAGATGAGTTATTCGGAGTATTGTTGTTGGAAAACTAGTTGCCCAAAAGCTTTAAGATGTTATTAAATGGTCTCAACTATATATATGAAGCTCTCAAAGCCCATCCCACATGCGATCACCTTTTGCATTTGGAGACTCAAAGAAATAGAATGGAGTGCAATCGCATAGTCATGATGAAGTGCAGAATAGAAAAATAATGGTAGAACAAATAGACGCAGATATACTTGAAACCGAGACCTTCTAGAACTGAAGCTATGGTAACATGTTAGACAGCCAGTTGCCACAAAAGTTCAAGCATTTAGACTTTAGGGAGCCGGCCCGAACATTTATCCACCTCTCATTATAGTATAGCATGATCATCTCTAGAAAAATGTACCTGTAAAGGAAAGAAAATATTATTGGCAATTGTTGAATCATGTGGGTCCTGTTCTTGGTTTTGTTTGTGCCAAATAGATCTGTATAAACAGTCAAGTGTGTAGATTTATATTGAACATAAAGAAATTTCTTTACTGTGTTTTTGTGATAAGTAATATAATATAGGTAATGGGGTGAGAGAGGCTCGAACTCTCGACCTCAGCCTAAAACAATGTTGAGAACTTCTTTTAAAAGTTCAAACGATCAAAAATTGCAAAAAGTTGCCATAATTCTGAAACAAAAGCAAGTAAGTTTTAGCTATGTTTTTATCATTTGAACTTGTAAAAGGAGTTCTCAGAGTAGTCATGCTTCCCATAGTTTATGTTTGTTGAATGTACCCTGTTAAGCAGCAATTTTTATTTTTTGTTCTCCATAGCTTGGGTGGTGTTAAATGGATTGAGGGATTCAGGGCTAACCAAGGATCAAAATTTCGTTTCGAGAGGTCGTTTCGGTTGGCTCAGAAACAGAAACGTTTAGGAAACATTTCGGAAATATTTCGGAATATTTCGGAAACATTTCTACTATGAGAAATATTAAAATAGTAAAATACAATCTTTTGTATAAAAATTATACACCTTTTATAAAAATTTTAAATTTGGGTTAATACAACTTATTGTTTAAGCATATAGCATTGTGTTTTGGTACATTTTTCTATATTTTAATGTGTTTTGATTGTAATAATAGTGTTTCGTTATTCCACTAGTGTTTCTTTTCTGTCCCTTAGGAAACGGAAACGTTTCGGCCGTTTCGGTGGAAACAAATGGAAATTTTGTTCCTTGGGGCTAATGGGAGCGAGTTGACCGGAAAGGTCCTCTGAGAAGTTAACGACAGGCGCTAATTGGGCTGAGAACCACTAGAGGTGGAGGAGAGAGAGTCGAAGCGTTCCTAGGAAGGGAGAGAATGACAGTGTCCAAGCAATGAGAGAAAGAGAGCCTCTTAGCTTGTTGTTGGCTCCTTATTATGGTGGTGTGTTGATGTTTACTGAGGGAAGGATTTTCCCCTTAGATAGGTGAGGGGGCCTCGGGGATTGAGCCAACTCGTGAGTGCTCAAGACTAGTTGGAGGTCAGCCCTGCAACTGAGATCCTCCCCAGAGGGTAGGCAGGATTCGGTCAGGTGTTAGTAGTTGAGCTACATTAAATGTCTTTTTTCTTGTTCTTCATAAATGCTCTGATAGCATGTATTCAAGAGAGATCCATTGGAGATCTCTCTCTCTCTCTCTCAGACTAGTCAAGGGGCAATACCCTTGAAGGGGGGCGAGGCCGCCTTGATGAACCCTCAACTCTAACTTCCAATCCAAAAGTCTCCTGATGGTCCCGCACTAGGTCGACCCCGAGAGGATCCCTAGGTCTTGCTCCCAATCTAGGTTGTTGAGTTGTTCTTTGGAGAATCCTAGCCAAGTGATAGAGAAGTGGCTCGATGGAGAGTACGCTCGGCGGAGAGGTTCTGTGGCCGAGCTAGGAGGTGCCCAGCGTAAAGCAATAGGAGAGATGAACACAAGGCGGAGAGTCTCTCAGCTGGGCGAAGGGGATGCCTTGAGGCCATTCATGGGCGAGGGCCCTCTTGGTGCTTGAGCTAGGAGGAGATGCCTTACGCACTGTCCTTGGCTGGCGAGGCTCTACACTGAGGGGGGCATTATGGAGATACTTTGGTTGTCTAGTTGCGACCTTATTAGGCTGCCACATGGGACCAAGTTTATGGGGGGAGGATGACATAGTGCTGATGTGGCCTGACACGTAGGAGATCTGATACCATGTACCTACAGGTGGCAGGATCCTTTACACTGCATTTGAGGAGGTGTGCTTGACACAAGGATGAGGCACAAAATATCAGTGCCCTCTTTTAGTTTTGCTTGTTTTTCATTAGTATGTATAGTGTACATTAGAAACCCTTCAAGATTGGTAAGACAATGTTTAAACAAAGTTGTCAGATTCTTAATAGAGGGAAGGTAACATTAAACCCAAATTTAAAAGAAGCTATTCATTTTTACTTGTCAACTGTAAAATTATTTTCTAAATTTGGTTGCATTTTAAAATTCTCAAATTTTGTTCTCTCTTTCTTTGTTTTGTTTTGTTTACCTATGATAAGGAGGTAACTTTAATTCCTGCATAACTAAAAATTTCTTTTATGTGAGAGGTAATGAGTGGTTCTTGTCTGATCACTTCCACCATGTTGCTGGGAAAGAGACTCTAATTGAACCAAGCAGTCAATTAAAAGTTTTGCTTCATCCTTACGTCTCACAAAAGTCTCTATCCGTGAGTACCTCTGCTGCCCTTGCCCCATCCTTGTTTAGTAGGTAAGCTCAACTTGGAAATCCAACTTGCTAGTACCCTAAATTGATGAACTTGACCAACTTCTTCAATTCCTTCATCTATAAATGGAACCTTTTTGTCTCCTTTCACCCTCTGAATTAAGTTACCGTACCCAAATGATGCCCTTGGGTCATAGTTTCCTAACTTTGTGGCTGGCATACTTGTGAACCAACCAATTTGCAAGAGAAGGATGCCTCTTGTAGCATTTGGGAGTTATTTGAGTTGTATGAAAGGAAGCTTTCACATGATTTTTCCTCCTCTGGAGACGGGAGACACGAGGTGCATCAACTATTTTTAATTTTTATTTTATCATTCTCTTGGAATTTTAAGATGTTGATTTACAATCTCAAGGTCTATTAAAAGAGCTATTGATATAATGGGTCTGCTGTTGACAAGTATTATCTTTTGAGCTTACCTAGCTCCATTTTTTCCCCCTACTTTAAACCCCTATTTTTCTTTTTTCTTTTTGAAGCTAGATATTTTGCTAGAGTCAATTTTAATATCCTCATTTCTATCCTTCTAATCATTTCCCTTATTGTCATCAACTTAACTGCTAGTGTACCTCTGGATTGAAATCCTTGGATTATCCTCAAACCCCTAAACCTTTAGAAAGCTTTGAGCACAATTTGTGTCCTTTTCCCTTCATTCGAACATTTCATTTGAAAAATCAATTGTTAATATAAAAGTTCATTTTTCATAGATTCAATTGTTGACAAGATAGTCTCACATGCTTTGAATGAGAATGACGTACAAAAGAATCAAATATTTGGAGGGGAAGTCTTCCAATGCTTAAGCAATGTGCATTTTTGCTAGTGCTGAAACTCAGGCTTCACTTACATTAGAGTTTAACTCAAGACCAAGTCACCAAACTCCATCACTGCTGGATCGTCTATATTATACATGGGTTTTTCCTAAAGATATAACACAAGTAATGCAATCAAGTGAAAGTAGCTAATGTCATGGAGAGTTAGATTAGCATTTTTGTTATCATGGTTGCACATCCATCATTTGAACTCCAACTGTTATTTAAATTTTTACATATCTGATTTGACCAATAGAGGTGATAAGAATAATTCAATAAGCTGTTATCTTGTGTTTTATAGAAATAGGGGGCAGTATAATTCTTACCAAAAGGTCATCCATCATAGCCAACTTCCACTCAATCAAAGAGAATGATTTTCCCTTTGCCAGCCTAATACTAGTTCAACCCCTCTCATGAATAAATCATCACCAATTAACCAATTAACGAAGCTACTTGTTACAAATAACATCTTGTTGCATTGAAACGTATAAATTTGATATGTACGTAAGTATTCATTGCAATACAGGAGTAGTTGAGTAGGCGTGTTAGTTACATCATTGCGATTTTTTATGGCCCAATTCACATCCTTGAATTTTAATGTGGTTGTATTGATGATCTGAAGATCCTGCATTATGTTGTCTTTTCCTACACCCTTGCAGTGTTGATGATGGATTCCCAGCTGTCACTTTTCATTTTGAGAATTCACTTTCACTGACAGTTTATCCTCATGAATATCTGTTTCACATTCATGTAAGTAATCTGCGACTCAGACCTTGACGAAACTTCTCTTCTGTTTTATATGATCCATTAACATGGTTGCTTCTTGTGATTAAATTTGTAGTAGTATACATTATTTGGTATTAATTTTGAAATCACACGCTCATTGCAAGGTTAGGTAATCAACTTCATCTTTTTGACATCATTAGTTGTAGGAAGATTGATTTATTTATTTATTTCTTTAATGGTAATGGGGTTCAACAAAATCTATAAAATCTAATAGGAAAGGCTATGAGAAGCTACGTTACATGGACTGCCCTAAATTTGTCCGATACCTGTGTAATGGGACGTGTCAGACATGGTGACATGTCTAGTTGGACATGCACCGGACAAGTAGATGTTTGTTGTAAACACCATTTTACTGTAACAAGAATGAAGTACTTAATAAATATGAAATCTAGCTATGTCATAGTGTCCTTACACATGAAAATTTGATGAATCCAACATACAAGTGCCTACAGCCAAGTCCATGTAAAATAGATGAGAAGTGTGGCATAATCTCATCACATTAGTTAGTCTGTGACAGGAAGTAGTGACTCGTAATTACTTTCTCAAAGCAGTAGTGACCATCAAGTTTGTACTTCGGCATATTCTTTTTGTGAATATTGTATGTCTATATGACTTAAGTATGTTTAACAAAATATTTTATGTTGTCCTTTTTCACCTTTGTTGATTTTCCATTGTGAAGTTCGGTATAAGAAATTTTAGTTGGAGTTTTAAATCGGGTTCCAATTTTAGTGCTGGTTATAATAGTATTGTGTAGATGGCACAAAGAATTGGAAAGCAAGATTGCAGTTCCGGAGTATAAGAAAAGGACCATGCAGAAAATATAGAGGGTCTTGCTAATGAGGGCACATTTTAAGCATGTTTGGTTTGGTTGTACAAAGTGTTGGAAAATTGTGTTTTCACATTTTCCAACACTTTGTACAAGCAGACAAAGCTTGCTTAAAATGTGCTCTGAGGGCGCATGTTAACATTTGCCAAATATAAAATTTGTTGTCCTGTTGCTTGACAGCTTAGGTCTTGAAATCATACAAGGATCCAATCTTTGGAATATGTTAAAAACTTGAAAGCACAGGTAGTTATGCTGTGGCTTCTTTATTATCAAGCAAGCGTTTGAAATATGGAGGGAAATTGCATTGTTGAATGCTTTGGAGTTTATGTAAAGATGATTTTTCTTGAACTCTAGAATCCTTAGCCCTATGAGAGGATTGTGTCAACCAAAAGTGTAGAAGCATATTTGTAAGCAAGTTAACCAACAAAAGGAATCGATTGTGCTATTTGTCCTTGAATCTGAGCTTTGTGTTACTTCTTCCAGGAGATGGCAGATCCAGGACATCCCAATTGGATTTAGTGGGATGACAGTTTCCCATAAGAAATTTATGGAATGAAAATTTTGATAAAATCACCTTACATTGTAAAATCTTTGTTCATAAGAACGTGTCCATGTAGAAAATGTAATGCACTGTAGAGGACTAACTCTTGGACACAAAAATCTAATATGATGAAATTAGCTAGTGCATCCCGAGGAGGCAATAAGCATTGGGACTCTACTTATTGAGTAGGCAAAACCTACTGCGCTATGGACGGCATGGGTAATGAAGTTCGCAAGAGAGTATGCTTCAGTTACGAATTTTGGATGTTGGAATTTTTGGACATAAAAGGATAGATTCTCCAAATTTGATCATATTTAAGTAGGTTGTCAGCATGAAACTGAGTAGATAACTATGTGGGAATTTGAAAATAGAAGATACAAGTTTTGACACATGATTTATATTTTTACACAAGGATTAATTCATTACAAGGAGATCTAGTTCTCTTTGAACTCACTAGGGCTGAACTCCAGCAGGTTCAGTTGAGCTAGCGGTATGACCAAGCCCAACCCGAGGTGTACCTAGATCTGCCCAGGCTCAACCGACCAAGCCTGAGCTCAATCTTGACATGCCTAGCCCAACCCCACCCCTACAACAATTTAACAAGCTCGGGTCGTGTTCAGGTTACTGAATTCAAAATTTCACGCCATAGGTTCTCAAGCTTTTTAGCTCTCACAACTTTTAGCTATGGCACTTCAAGTTCGAGTAGCAGTTTGAAAAGAAAATGGAAAGTTTAGTTCATCATATTGGTGACGATCAAAAAGATATAAAATAAATAAAGAGGGAGAACTAACACTTCCACTGTGACCATAATTAACAAAAAGTAACAAATCAATTCAAGGGAACATAGCTCCTAACCTTGAAGAAAATGGTCCCTCTTGACAAAAGTTTACCAAATAAATGGTTGAAAACATTAGGTTAATGAAGCTGTGTGAATAAAATTGCTTATCCTATTATTAGTGTTAAGTCACCACTTGACCAAAAAGCTTAAGCTAAGGCTTAGGGCCCATTTGGTACAGCTCTTTTTTGAAAAAAACCTGCTTAAAATAAGCACAACAGAAAAGCAAGCTTAAAAAAAGTTTGAATAGGGCATTTGGTAACCTGTCAAAAAGCTGATTTTTTGACAAAAAGCTTGGATAGGACGTTTGGTATAAATTTAAAGCTTTTTTTGCTACTTATATAAAAATGACAATAGTACCCTCAATAGTGGACAAAAATAATTGACAAATTTTGGGTTTAATTCACTTATGAGCAAGTTTATATCAGAAAAACCCACTTACATACAAATTTAACGGCGAAATTACACAATTTGAAACCTAATGTCAAGTTTGTCCAAATTAACCCAGCATACAGTTGGGTTTATTTTAGTCAGTAAACACACAATGTCTAATAAAACCCATGTTTTTGCAAAATCCCCAATCTAAATTAATCAAAAGCCGAAACCCTAAATGTCAATATATACTCAAAAATTACTTCCCAAAAGAAATATATTTCAAAATTTCTCAAAGGTTTTGGGTTTCTTTCACCCAATCAACACAGAATCTGAAAGAAAAGTAGTGTTTATACAAAAGCTCCGAGTCAATTTTGAGAAAACACAAAACTAGAATTCATTCGAGTACAAAAATTCTCAGAGCTGTTGGTTTGTTTCATCTCATAGCACATATACCTACAACCATAAACCAAACCCCCAAGTAAAACTCCATAAAGCAAAACCTAGGTAAGCCACTAGTTGATGACAATGGACTTAATGAAAGGCTTATGCCTTGTAGTATATGCTTGCACCATGTTGCAGTAGTGGAGAGCCACAAATCGAGGTGAGTGACAAAGAAGGGTCGGTGTTGTGGTGGGTTCATAAAGGGATACGGGAGTCATTTGGTAAAACATATGAGGGAGACATGGTCGAAGGGGTGGTAGGAGACAATGGAGATGGCAGTCTTGCATACGTGGTGGGCGTTGGAGGGGACATATGGTGGTGCTAGGGTGGCTTACAACGATGTACACACAGAGGAGGAGGGGAGGGGGGGGGGTCTGTCGTGATGGGAATTGGGGAAGACGAAGGGAGAGAGAGAGAGAGAGAGAGAGAGAGAGAGAGAGATCTGGTGGTGTGTAGTTAGGGAGTTTTATATGGGGACATGGGAGGAATGTGGGTGGCTTTTAAGGGTAGAAGAGTAAATGCACACGGCCCATTAAAGCTCTGCTACAATAACAAAAGCTAGAAAAGCATGGCAGGATCAAGCTTTTTTGGGTCAAAAAAGTAGAAAAGCTAGGCCATAGAAGCTTGATGCCAAACGGGCTGATCTTTTTTAAAACTATAGAGCAAAAAGCTGGGCAAATAAGCCCAATCAAACAGGCCCTTAATTTGTTAGGTAAGGACCTAAACAATGCATATCAAGCTCTCCAACACTTCCATCACATGCAACCCAGCTTTGCATGCGGAGATGCAACATACAGACCAGAGGGAAATAGAATGCAATCGGGGAAGAAATGCATAGAGAGACTTGTGCTCAAGACCTCTTTCCAACCAGAGCTCTGATACCATGTTAAGTCATCACTTGACCTAAAAACTTAAGTTGTTAGGTAAGGGTCTAAATAATGCATATCAAGCTCTCCAACTATTAGAAACTTATTTCATATCATGTAATTGTACTGATGCATACACACACACATGGATGTACTTAATCATATATTAGGAGAAGGAGAGAGGGATTATGATGGGGGACCCTCACAAATATACCTACTATGGGAGCTATAGGTGAAAGATATAGGGAACTATGGATTTGGATTGAGTGGAGCATGATGCAAAGTAGTATTTGAAATGTCCTATGCCCTTATAAAATTAAGACACATGCACTTATATGAGATCCGAAAACTTAACCTTCTCTTCACCAGGCATTTTATGTTTGATTAGCTTATGATTGTAAATTTTTTGTAGCTAAGAGTTTGAGGTCTTACACATAGGTTAGAGCTGCTACTGTATGTATCATGAGATGAAATTTGAAATGAAGATGTAGGCGTCCAGTAACTTGGTCATGGGATGTGAAAAATAGAAAATATAGCTATATAAAACTATGTGGTCTAACTTAGAGGAGGCAAGCCAAATGCTACCAGGATTTGAACTTACAGTATGAGTAAATTTGTTGATTTCTTATGAATTCAAATAGTTGGGTGTATTAAAGAGTAGGTAATGAAGTTCTTAAAAAGTACAAAAAAGACCAGATAATATAAAGAAAGTAGTGGTGAAGTTGGTAGTACTAAAGTGAAATTTTGTGTGATGTTGTAGTGGCAATTAGTGGCTAAAGAAGGAAGCTAAGAAAGTGGGTGAGCCTAATCTAAAAGTTCATGATAAGCCTTGATGCATGTATGGTAAAGTATGGAGAGAGTATGTATGCAAACTTACTAGGGATGGAAAAAAATAGGAACTTAAGATTTTAAACAAACAAAGAGGGCACATAATTTTAGGAGAGAAGGGGAGAGGAATGAAAGGTGGACAAATCATTTTAGCTTTATTCCATTACTTTCCTGAATTTGGATCTTTCGAGAAAAGCCTTAATGCTACTTTTGTTGTTTTAATCCCAAAAAAAGGAGGGGCGATGGAGCTGAAGGATTTCAGACCTATTAGTCTTATGGGGGTGCATCTATAAGGTTCTGGCTAGAGTCCTTGCACACAGAATGAGGAAAGTGGTGGGACATGTGGTTTCAGAATCACAAAATACAGCTGTAGGGGGTAGGCAAATTTTGGATGCAGTCCTTGTTGTTAATGAAGTGGTGGACTCTAGATCGCGCAGTGGTATGGGTTATTATGTAAATTAGACATTGAAAAGGCGTATGACAACGTGAATTGGGAATTCCTCATTTATTTGAAGGAGCGGATGGGTTTCGGGAAAAAATGAAGGAAGTGGATACACTACTGTATTTCAACTGTCAATTCTCCATTTTGGTGAATGGTACTCTAGTAGGATTCTTTCCTAGCTCGAGGCGCTTAAGGTAGGGAGATCTTCTATCCTCGTTTTGTTTATTCTCGTTATAGAGGCTCTTAGCAGAATGATTAAGAGGAAGGTGCAGGGAGGATTGATCACTGGCTTCGAGGTTGACAGGATGGGGGAAAGTTCTGAGATGATTTCTCATTTACTATTTAGTTATCTTTTGTAGATGTAGTATAGAGATTCTTTGTATACATCCATTGTACCCGTTTCCCTCTTCATGGTTTATAGAAGTATTTATTTATCAAAAAAATAGTTACCTGTAAGAATTGGGGAAGTAGTCTAATTTAGGAGTTATGTGACACCAAGGTTTGGAAACGATCACAATTCCCAGATAACAAGAATAATTTTAATATAGTAGAGTTACGGAAACTTTGAAAATGATAAAGGATCTTAGAGATAATGCTATGAAATGTTGACTTAGAAGTTTTTGGGTGATATTGGGTGTTTCTATGTAGAAAAGAAGAGTAGACGACCTTCTAGAGTGCCTTATCCTTGTTCAACACATGCCAAAGTGATGGTTGTGAGACACATGCTGGCACATATATGCATCCAAATGTGTCCTATTATACTTCTAGTTTATTAAAATCGGACACGCTCTAAACACACATTAGGCATACATGTCTATTTTCTAGACATACACGAGAAATATCTAGGGTCTTGGCACAAGCTTAAGAAAATAAAATGGAGGTTAAAGATTAAAACAGAGAAAGAATAATGGATTAATCCTTCCTTTGGGCTTTTTAATATCTAAAACGCTAAACCTTCGTATTTCCAAGTGAAATTTAGGGTTATAAGAAAGAGATGAATAAGAGAATGTAGACGAAATAGAATAGGCTTAGGGTTACGTGAAGTAATCCCTACACCTTAGCTTTCATATATACTAGTCAAAATATGTAACAAGATTACAAGACTACCCTTATAAGAAAGAGTAGGAAAATAATAAGCTTTAACTCTCCCCATCAAGCTGGAGCATATAAATCAAATATACCCAGCTTGGAACACAAAGACTAAATAGAAGAACGAGCTAATGGCTTCATGAAAATATCACTTAGCTGAGAGTCGAAACGGAGTTAAGGAGTTAGCAGCCAACATCAAAAAAGAGATCCCCATGCTCAGCATCAAGTTTAATAGTAGAATTCATAGGAGTCTCAGCTGGGTGAGAACCCAAGAAGCAGTCTCAGACAAAAGATCAAGGACATATTTCCGTTGAGAGAGAGAAATACCCTAAGAAGAATGTGCAACCTCAATCCTAAGGAAATAACGAAGAACACCTAAATCTTTCGTGTGAAACTATGTACTTAAATGATGTTTTAAATCATCAATACCAGCAAAATCACTCCCAGAAATGATCATATCATCAACATAAACAATCAACACAATGGTACCAACAGAAGAATGACGAACAAACACAAAGTGATCAGACAACCATAGTTAAGCACAACGACACTGAATCTATCAAACCATGCACGAGGAGATTGCTTCAAACCATATAGCGCCTTGCGAAAGTGACAAACAAGATTCTCACAACCAGAAACCACATAGTCAGGTGCTGATCCATATAAACTTCCTCCTGAAGATCTCCATGAAGAAAGACATTCTTTATATCAAGCTGATATAAGGGCT
This sequence comes from Euryodendron excelsum, assembly GCA_033060915.1. NCBI lineage: Eukaryota > Viridiplantae > Streptophyta > Magnoliopsida > Ericales > Pentaphylacaceae > Euryodendron > Euryodendron excelsum. The sequence goes on from CM065396.1 coordinate 3,423,989, forward strand.
AGGAGCAAGTAACAGCAACCGCCAATAGAATCCGAACGGAATTAAGGCAAGCAACAGGAAAGAAGGTTTCAAGATAATCAACACCATAGGTAGCATTTAGCAACCAAGTGGGCCTTAAGACGCTTGACAGAGCCATCGGGAAGGTACTTAACAGTATAAACCTAACGACAATCCACCGTTTGTTTGCCATGGGAAAGAGAAGTAAGTTCCCAAGTCTTATTAGTATAAATGGCACGCATCTCTTCATCTATAGCATGCTTCCAGCCAGTCGAAGATAAAATCTGTTGATAAGAAGCAGGGACAGAAACAAAAGACAAGGCATAAGCAAAGGAATGGAGAGACGACGAAGTACGATCATAAGACACAAACTGAGCAATAGGATGTTGAGTACAAGTGCGTTTAACTCGATATAAAGCAATAGGTAGATCGTCAGACTCTGAAGAAGAGAGAGGAACAATAGAAACCTCAGACGAAGAAGATGCAGAAGTTGGGCCATAAGGGACAACCGGGCGAGTCTTGGATCGCCAGTAAACTTATAATGGAGGATTAGGAACAGGAGAAGAAATGGAGGAAGTGAGGCAGACAACGGTAATGGAAGAGTAGGGGAAGGAAAAGAGGGCTCCCCCTCATAACAACAAATAAGGTCGGCTGACAAGTCTTGATCTGGGGTAGAAAAGAAGGGTGTAGACTCAAAAAAGGTAACATTGGCGCTCACAAAGTACCAGCGAGAGAGAGGATAGTAGCAACGATAACCTTTTTGAGTCCGAGAGTACCTAAGGAAAATACACTTGCGAGCTCGAGGAGATAATTTATCTAAACCAGGATCAAGATTATGAATGAATGCAACACAACCAAATATATGAGGAGTAATTAAAAATGGAGAAGAATCAGGATATGAGAGAGAGAGGAGATTTGTTAGCCAGAACTGCCGAAGGCATCCGATTAACAAGGTGACAAGCAATAAGAACAGCATCCCCCCAAAAGTGTTTTGGAACCTGCATGTTAAATAACATGGTGCGAGCAATATCCAATAAATGATGATATTTGCATTCAGCAATACCATTTTGTTGAGATGTATGAACATAGCTCGTTTGGTGAATAATGCCTCGATTAACATAGAGCGACCGGAGAACAGACTGGGTATATTTTAAGGCATTATCAGAATCCAAAATCTTTATGCATTTACCAAATTGAGTAAGTATCTCATTATAAAATCACAAAATAATATTAGGTAATTCATATTTCTATTTCATTAAAAACAATCAATTCATGCAGGAATAGTCATCAACAAATATCACAAAATAGAGAAATTCATTAATAGCAGGAGTTCGAGAAGGACCCTATATGTCCGTATGGACTACATTAAAGGACTCAGACTGACGACAAAAAACATGACTAGGAAATGAACTACGGTGATACTTTCCTAATTGACAAGCTTTGCACTCTAAACGAGACATGTGACTCAAATTAGGAATAGTTGACTTAAGTTTGGCCAAAAAAGGATGACCCAAACGGAAATGCCACTGGAGAGGAGAGATGGTAGCACTCAATGCAGATAAAGTGGTAGGAGAAGAACAAGCTGAATCTAGAAAATACAGGCCGTTCTTCTCTGCCCTGAACCAATCCTCTTCTTAATCTTGAGGTCCTGAAAGACACATAAAGTAGGAGTAAAGATTATTGAACAATGTAATACTTTAGTCAGTTAATTAACTAAAAGCAAGTTGAAAGAAAACTGAGGAACATAGAGACTGGAGGGTAAAGAGAGGGAGGCATTAGGATGCAAAACCCCATTACTCCCAACAGGCTGAGAGGATCCATCAACCAAAACAATATGATGGTTAAGAGAATGCAAATTAAAGAATAAGAAAGAGTTACCAGACATATGTGAGCTTGCTCCAAAATCAATGACCCAAGATGGAGAGAAAGTGGCCACACCAACAATATTACCTGAATTAGCTAATGTAGCAGTGGAAGAGGATAGGAGAGTAGGACGCAAAGTCTGAACAATCTCACTAAGCTGAGCAACAGAGGAGTGCAATACGTAGACTCTAGACGATATCATTAAGCTGAGTGAGAAGAGCATAAGGGGAACCATCACTAACATGATTCACATAGTCGGGCTCACCATACTTTGTCCAACACCATGGCTCTGTATGATTGGTACCACCACAGTGAGTGCACTTAAGATCGTTGTGGCCTTGAGTACCAGGACTGTTGCTAGAAGAACCACCACGACTACGAGAAGTACCACAAAAATTGCCATCATGAGAATTGCGGCCTCCGCAACCACGACGACGACGACGACGACGACGAAAGGAACCACGGCCGCCACTACGAGTAATTAAGGTAGAAGACTCCAAAGAAGGAGAATTAAAGGTATTATGAACAGAAGGTTGTCCCAGAGATGACTGCAACAACTGAGAATAAACATTGGCAGCAGTAGGTAGGGTCTCACTAGTAAGAATTTGGTCCTTGAAGCCATGGAGAACAGAATCTAAACTAGAAAGCAAAGATGTAATCATAAAATCCTTCCAATGTCGCTTCTGTTCCTCTAAATCAGAAGTAAATGGGCGATGGTTCAACAACTGCTTCCATAAATTCTTGAAAGTACTATAATAATCAGACAAGGGCTTCCAAGATTGTTTAATAGTGCAAATCTTCTCATACAGCTCAAAGACCCGGGAAACATTACTCTGCTAGGAAAAGGATTCAATGAGAGAATTCCAAATCTTCTTAGATGAATCACAAAATTCAACTGTAGTAGCAATGTGAGGCTCCAAAATGTGCCATAACAACCCCATAACAGCAGAATCTTTAGCCAGCCAATCATTAGAAAGGGGGTCATCGATTGAAGGAGGAAGACTGGTGATATATTTCAATTTGCGTTTGCCACGAAGGAAAACTTTCACGGCATGAGCCCAGGCATGATAATTCAGACCATCCAATCGCCTGGAGGTAATGGATGGAGGCAAATCATCCTCCTTAACCAGAGAAGATTTGGGTTCGGATGGTTTGGACTCGGAAATAGCCATAGAAGACAGAGAACTGCACAGTCAACCAACAGGAAGCAACGCCACAAAAGACGCCAACTATTGTGCACAAAACAGTCAAAACAAACCAATGAATCAACAAGAAACTAGCAAGGGGTGTAGGAACGCAACCAACAAAGGCCAAACAAGGACCAAACAGCCAAAGCAACCACCACAGAGCCTCTAGAACATTGTGTCAGCACCAAGTGCAGGAAATCAACCAACAAAAGCCAAAATCGTCCCCACGAGTAGAGCCGACAACCAAAAAAAGGTCAAAACTGCCACCAAAATTCAACAAACGAGCAAGAAAACACCAAGAAGGCCTCTAGAGCATCATATTGGCACTCATAGAAGTAGATTCAAGTAGCAAAAAAATTGGGTGATGCGCAGAAGGACAAATTGAAAAAAATAGGGCAAAAAATCCAAAAATTATCTAAAAAATCGAACGATGCATCAGATAATTTTTAAAAATTATGAAAAAAATCACCATAAGACTCAACACATGCCGACGATTCAGAAAAGGGGGGTCTCAACCTCCAACGACCTTACTGATTGCTAACGTCAACATGACGTCATCCGTACAAATGATGATGTCAGCCCTAATAGCAGCAAGCAAATTTTTATGATATTTTTTTTTATAGGTTTAAGGTGAGAATCGAGGTGCTCTGATGCCAAGTTGAAGTGAAACTTAGGGTTAGATGGAATAAGAAGAGAAGACATAAAGAGAATGTAGAGGAAACAGAATAGGCTTAGGGTTACATGAAGTAATCCCTACACTATAGCTTTCATATATACTAGTCAAAATATGTAACAAGATTACAAGACCACCCTTATAAGAAAGAGTAGGAAAATAGTCAGCTTTAACAATATCCTTATTTCACGACATCTGGAAATGCCATATTGGTGTATCTATATCATGTCGTATTCATATCGTTATGCATGTATGCCATTCATACAGATATCACAAATCTAGTTTTGGGTTTCGGGTGGGGATGGGGGGGGGGGGGGGGGGGGGGGGGGGATGGGAACATTAAATGAAGAAGTTAGCTTAACGGGGAGAGGAAGGGAAGGGGGACAGGCCACTGCTGGTGCCCTCTTGCCTTCACCCTTAGATGGCTAGGGCTTCAATATTCGGTTTATGATTGAGAACATAAGCTAGGACTATAGATGAAATACGATGTTGAGTTGGTTACGTTTAAGGCTAATTTTGGTTTGGGATTAAAAAGGAAAGCTTCATGCAATTTTGGACAAGGTAACACCATGAATGTAGTGCAACAATTGTTAGGTAAATTAGAGTTAGGATTGAGATTGAGACTGAAGGGTTATAGTTGGGAATAAAGTCGGTGCTATTTGATCTGAAATGCTGGTTTTGGTTATTATGTGTTTGTAGAGAATATATAATACAGAATAAATGGAAGATAAACTTCATCTAAGATACACTTTAGAATCTCACAGAGTTCTGCTAGGAGTTTGAGGTAGAAGGGATGCATGAAGTCTCACAAACAAAAATGTGGAGGAGTCTGCACAAGTTTATTTAATTCTAACAAGAAGACGACTTGAAAAACCAGTAACCCAAACCTACTAACTTGGGCAGGAACTAAGAGAGAAGCTAATAAACTACCCTCTGATTGCAGAATTTCTGAAGTGACCCTGGCAATGGGAAGTCTATTTACTTGAATCAAAGGGAGAAAAAATGGAGTATGTTTGAAGAAATTTTACTATTATTATATCTATCATTTGACACTGATGGTGGATCTCGTTGTCTGCTAGGGGAGACCCCATGACTTTCCCCTCTCCTCTCCTTTTAGCAATAGACTTGCAAGGACAATCTTCAAATGGCTTGTGAGGCCTGCTAAGCTTTTTATGGAACAGAATGGGGGAGAGTTAATAATCACTATCTTCCAAAGTGCACTAGGAAGTAAAACATTGATAGGGATATGGATAGTGGCATAGTGCAACAAAAGACAGAATAAGAAACTGATGCACTTACCTAGCACCTTGTGGCAATAAAATAAGTGGACAAGCATTGTTTGTTAAGTGCAACTAAAACTAGAATTCGCTAGTGGAGAGGAGTAATTTTGACTCAACTTGATGTGCTAAAAAGATGAGAGGAGATACAAGGACAAGAGGAAAGTTGAAATGCACTATGTCTCCAGAGACAACATTATGGTCATGACTTAATGGGGAATATGACATTTGACAGAAATAGTTGCAAGTACGAATGTAGCGACATTCGGTTCTTGGACATTTAAGGCTTCTCAAAAGCTTTTAAGGAATAAGAGCAGCCATACTTTATGTAGGAAAATACTGAGAATATTTAGGTTTAAAGCTGGCATACTTTGTCGTATAGAATGCTCAGGAGTTAAGAAATATGCTTGAAGAGGATGTGGGGATGAGCAACGGGTTGTGAAAGAAAGGTATAAGAATTGAATGCACTTATGAGGATTTGAAGATAGACATTGAAGTAGCTAAGAAAAATGTTCTAAAAGATGATTTGCTCATGTGCAACAAAAACCATAATTTTACTTTAGTATTTTGATTAAACTTGAAGGTCTTATAAGGACAAGGGGATGGCTAATTGAATAATGGCTAGGGGATGAGAGTACATGTGAATACATGTCATCCAACAAGGGGGAAGAAGGGATTCCTTTAGCAGATCCCAAAATGGTCAAGATATAATGCTTTGTAAGCTCTTAATTGAAATTGACGATTGGCTGCTATGTTTCGATCCAAAGTTTATGGTTGTCAGGGCATGATATTCTATGTATTGCTTATAAGGATTTGAACTAGCAAGACATTACTACTGAAAACCCCCACATATCTGGAGTATAAATGCATGTGCTGAAAAATGAGGAGGGTTAGTGAGGCTGCCGATAGAACATATAAGAATTTAGGTGCCACTTACCATTTTAATCTACGTAGGAAGATGTGCTATGTTATAATAAGTGCCGAGAGTTCTCTTATACACCAACCAGTCTTGAGAGGGTTTTGTTCATGGAACCCATGGGGTAGCCCAGTGGTGTGGAGTGTGAATTCTGAAATGAACCATAAACTCCGACAACTTGGGTTCAACTCTAGATGGTGATTCCTAGGTTTAACCGATACTTGTGCTTTACGAATAATTTCAGGTATCCGGGGTTTATTCTGCAGGGGTGGATCCAATGTGGCCCTACCTTGGAAGGGCTCCTTGTCATAAAATAAAATAAAAAACAAAGGTTATGTTCATGGTGTAAGATAATGGTAGCATTGAAAGTGGAGAAGAAAGAGGGTGAAGAATGTGCTGAGATAGGAAATATGACTAGGTCGGGACAATGCTTCAAACCTGACCATTTGAGAACCACGGTTGTGGCGCTTAATATTGTTTAGTTGTTTGTAGATGATTTCTTTATTATCTCTACAGTACCTAATTTTCTGATATTTGGTTCTAATGTTTTGTAGAGGTTTTTTCACTTAGTAATTTTCCTAAATATATTTTGCAGGATGATGTGGTGTGTATTGGCTGGCAGAATGGTGGGACACAATCAAAGGATGGAAATGAACTCAATCTTTTGGGAGGTACCATTCAAAGTGTACTTGTCAGATTTATAACTCAATTATGATATACATGAGAGCCTTTCATAATCTCAACTCTATTATTCACTTTTTTCTCAATTTGGATTGTGTCATGAGGCTCCTCTCCCAAGTTGAGTTATGTTAATTCAAATCTTATGTCCGCAAGCTATCCCTACCTCATCTCTTACCCAATTGATGTTTAACCGAACCCTAAACTTCGGTAGTGGTTTGGATTAGGGTTTTTACTCAGGATATGAAAGTGATGAGGTTTGTTTTGTCGAAATTGCTGAAAGCCCAAAATTTTTTCTCAATTAGGAGAGTTTCTATGTAAACTCATCAACAGTTACTAATTATTAATTCTAGCAAGTCACCATTGCCTTCTCCTTGCTATTTGAGATTATCTGCACAAGCCATTGTTTACCCTTCACAATAATATTTGGCCATAGGTTCTACCAGTGGAGGCCATGTTGTCTAATGCCTTACTTCTTTCAAGCCTCATCCTTTGGCCTTCCCTTTGTCCTAGAACATGCAAGTTGAACCATATGATTCCTAGTCAATGATTTTCATGACTAAATCATCTGATTTATTTTTTATCTTGTTTTAAAGAGATGAGTTCCTTAACTGCCCTCTCAGACTTACGATTTACACTTCTTTGAATAGATTAGCTAACTAGTCATTCTCTTCCTGACCCTAAAGTACCCATTATGACCTTTTGTAGTTCTTAGTAGTTTCTTCTATTGATTTCACCAAGGCTTTGCTAGGCTACATAGTCTTCTGCCCTTGTTGTTACTTGTTAGCAGCATGTGGTTATTTTCATAATTTCAGGTCTCTTCCGTTTTCCATAAAAAATATTGGAGGACAACCAAAAAACCTTTGGAAAAGTCTTGGACATGAATGGTAGAAGGACCAATCATGTACAGATCTGTGTTAATCACTTAAAATCATGTTGACAATGTTCAAATATGGTTTTCCTAAATGAGGCCTATGACACCTTGTTTTATGGTCATCTCTATGGTTCATAAGGTGATTAAAGTTGATTTAGTATCCGATATGATGGGTTTTTATGCAGACCGTGCTCCATAGTTATCAGAGCTTACCTGAATTTTTCTTCAAATATGGGGATAGTAGATTTCTACTGCCTATCCTCTTAGAGTTTTAAGATGTCAAAAGTGTTACTGTCAGCCATACTGGGGGATGGCACACAAACATTAGCTTCTCTCAGGAAGTGTGCAAGGACAGTGCTATGTTTAGTTGATCTATAATTAAGATGAAGTAATGTCAGATGCACCTTGCAACATTCATGACAGGATGAGGATGTTTTAGAGTATTTTTCAGTTACTATTTGTAATCATTCTGAAATCTTTTGTAACATCATATTATTAATGGGTGCACTCTGAATATATTGAGTGGCAATGCTGGAGGCCCTTGATTACAGCCAAGATGTTGATTTGATGGACAATGCCATTTGCATTAGGGAAACACTATGTTACCTGGAACGCAAACATTCCAGTTCGTGGAACAATAACAGGAACATAGTACGCCACATGCTCTAAAATGTGGTACGATAGGAGTAGACTTGTATTAATTCCACAATTAGAATTTAAGGTAATTTTAGAGTAATTTTTTTACAGTTATACCTCCCATAAAATATAGTTTATGTTTTTCAAATTAATCATGTAAAAACACATTTCAAGAAGCATTATGACCCATTTTTTTTGCATATTGTTATGCTAAAACTTCGTTCTCTCTGGATTTTCGCTCATTATATTTGATTTTTTCCCCTCTGTAGGTAACCTTTAAGGAAATAAATAGAGAAAACTTTTAGGATCGCATCGGATCGCTAAATTCACCGTCTTGGAATGCAACTATACCATGTTTTGGATTGTCGTTGCAAAATCATAAATCGCTAGGGTATTAGCATTTTCTGGTAACACAAAACATAATAATTTAGACTGACAATTTGTACTCATATTAATTCATGTGTTTTTCCAACTCCAATGCAGATATGGTGCTATCAAACAAGCTAGTTTTGTATGATCTCGAAAATCAGACTATTGGGTGGACTGAATACAATTGTGAGTATAGCACACTGTTCAGTTACTTCTACAATTTTTGGTCGGTTTCATAGTTTAATCTTTCCTTCTTTTTTTTTTTTGCCCAAATGTTATATTGGAAATGTTTCTTTCCTTCTTTATTTATCTTATTTTCCAAGTTTGAGAAGTATCAATTTTTATTTTCCTTGAGTAGCTTACAGTATCTGACTCAATGTTCCCCTCTCTTATCTCCATATTTCTAAAGGATATTCTGAATATTAGGATGTGTTGTTACATTCGCCTATCAAATGAGCTTGTTTGGGATAAAACCGAGAATTAGAACAGAGTATATATTGGAATAGAATTGTGAGTGTAACATGCTGTTCGATCACCTCTACTTTTGTCTGTCAGTTTCATATATTTTTTTTTCCTTTCCTTGTATGTTGTTATATGGGAAGTGCTTTTCCCCACTTCGATTAGATTTCAGTTATATTATTGATGAGAATATTCCAATATTTATGTACTAGAAGTATCAAAGTTTATAGTATATGACTATCTTGTAGTATCTACTTGACATTTCTGCCCTTTCCCTTACTTTGAGAATATTCTGAATGGTTGGATTTGTTACGTGTATCCACTAGATGGTTTCAGATCTGGATTTTTTTTGTAAAGCTAATGTGTACAATGAAGCAGTTCTTAGATGATTTGCATTTTTATGCATAAATATTTTCTTTGGCTATCAATTAAGGCCTGTTTGGAGGTCATGTGGCGTGTCTGTGTGCATGCTTATTCGCTAAAATTTCATATTGCTTCTTATAAGTTCTTCAAGATGTTGTAGTTGTCTTTGGGTTGCTTTAATTTACTGTCAATCCTACAATCGCTCTTATCCTACCGTATGATTTGGGAGGTCCTACTCTTTCCGTTGGGAAAAGCATTAGACGTTAGAAAATAGAATGCCTAAATATGATTGACTTTCATTTAGTTTTGATCAAGTATAAAATGATTTCGTGCGGATGAAAGATTTTGGAAAACATTTTTGTTGGATAGGAAGTCAAACACCAACAATAACATGAGGTGGGTTTTCTTTGGTTTAGGAAAATGATTGCAAGATTTGCTTTTAATGTGAATGAAATTGCCATGAGTTTACATAATGATATGATGACTTTTCTGTTGGATGAAAGTTCCGCTGCATGAAAAATGTTGGAACTTATTACATACAAACATTGTTTGTTTGTGGGATGATTTCAGGCTCTTCAAGCATCAAAATGAAGGATGAAGAATCTGGAGACGAGTATCTTGTTGGCTCCCATGATCTTGCTTCAGCTTGCGGTCTGAATACAGGATGGACTTTAACATTGTTGTTGCTACTGGCTATCCTGCACGGTTACCTGCTGCTGTAATGAGAGTTTTTGGACAAAATAGTAGAATGGCATCAATTGATTTTCGTTGGTGTGTACCAATAATTTGTTCTTAATGAAAATGCGCACTTTTGCATGATTCTTGATTTGTCCCATTGTTGCCTTCCTGTGCTATACTCACAAATGATGATGACCTACTACTACTCTTAAGCCCCGATCGAAGGATTCAGAAAGTTTATAGATAGATAAACCTCATGACCATGCTTTCTTGTGGTTTTTCTTGGTTTGGTTTTCTTCATTTCATTTCATTTCTAGGCAAATAATTTGTAATTGGGGAATTGTGTTTTGGCATGGCATTCTCTTGTGATTGAATTTCTAGAGGACATTTCTGAGTGCTGCCTGCTATATATTGTTATTTTCTATACTGAAGAGTATATCATTCTTGTGTTTATATATATGTAAATCTATTTTTTGGATTGGCAGAAACTGACTCTAATTTATATGTTTTCCATTTCATTTGTATAATGACAAGTACATCAACATCACTGTATAGCGACTGAAGATGTTGAAGTGTATTTATTACCTTTATTTCAAGAAAAAAAAAAATGCACGCCCGACCAAAATCCTTCACATTTGTCGTAATGGTAAGCCACCGGAGTTCTGCCAATAGAATTTTTCTTAGGCTGATGTAGCAATGGCTAAGTTGATGGCTGAGATTCGAGAAGGAGAAGAGTATGTGTATATATATATATAGAGAGAGAGAGAGAAGAAATCTCATGTTACGGTCACTGGAGAAATCAAAATGTAGAGCAAAGCATGGATTTTGCTTAGTCATGGATTCCAGAACAGGTGGAAAAAAGTATTTCCAGGAGGAGAATTAATCTGAACAAGTGAAAAACTGAAATGAAAGAAAAATGACCATAGAAAAAGGAAAGAAAAGAAAGAAACACAGAGCAAAAAGAGAAAAAGAAAGGGAATTGGATTCTGCCCTTGTTTGTTTGTTATCCTTGAAGTTGATTATAGAAAGCAGAAGAAAACAGAAGGATAAAAAAGGAAAAATAAAAAGTAACCAAACAAAATAATAATAATAATTGTTCTACCAATACTTACTCTCTTCATTTTCCTATCCCAATTAATAAATAAATGAATGTAGCTTTTTCACTTAATTTTCTTTTCCTATCATTATTAATTCCTCTCTCTCTCTCTCTCTCTCTCTCTCTCTCTCTCTCTCTCTCTCCACAATTAATCCAAGATTCCTTACTCTCTAAACATTCATACAAAGATCCAACATAACGTAAAAGATACAAACCATGTTCGGGAACAAGACAGAGACACAGCCCACCTAAAGAATCAGCTGTTCCATTGGAGAAGTAGTGAGAGCCCCCTTCCGGTAGCAATTCAGTCAATCAATGCAGCAAAAATTTCACAAAAACTAGTTCATATATATATATATATATATATGTCATTTATCTTCTTCTTTCAATATGTTGTAGCTATAAACACACACGCACACACACAGCGGAATGAACATTCATGAGATGCCATGAACTGATCTCAATTGCTAGTAACAAGTTTGTCTAAGGGGCACAACACAAGTCAGTGCTTTCAGTTAAAAAGCTTCTAGCAAAATATCGTCTTCTTCCGAAGAGATTGACAAACTTCCCACAAACTGATCGTTGTTCATGGCATATCATTAAAACACTATGCTTTCTATATATATATATATATATATCAACATGGATTGATGAGTTGCCATGAACACGATCAATTTGTAGTAATTTCTCTATAAACTTATAGCAAAAGTGTACACTAAAAATTGAGAACTTCCAACAAACTGATCGCTGTTCATGGCATATCATCAAACGTTATGCTGTATATGCACATATATATATATATATATATATACATATTTATGTGTGTGTGTGTGTGTGTGTATCAACAAGGATCGATGAGATGCCATGAACACGATCAGATTGTAGTGCTCTGATTGTCAGCGAAGAGATGGGTCATTTGGGTTTGTGGAAGGGTCCTTCCTTCTTATATATATAAGCTTCGATCCAGCAAAAGGGGTCCTCCTTGTGGGTAATTTCGATGGGATCACAATGCTTTCGGCATTTCAGTAAATACGCAGTGATCTTCATTTATGAACGTTACATATTTGATTTTGTAAGCTTTAAAGTCCAGAAATTAACTTGCTATTCTTGGAGGTCTCAAGTGTCCATATGCATTTCCATGACCCCAAAAAAATGTGACTTATGACATCATACGATTACATCCCAGGAAAGAACATATACATATATATATATATATATAGAGAGAGAGAGAGAGAGAGAGTAAAAATTTCTATCTATTGGATTAAATTTCTATATAGCATTACTCTCTTCACGAATGCAAATAATCTTGGTGGTTTTATAAAAGGAATGTTCCTTTTTTATTGATTATTTCAATTTAAGTAATGAAGAATTTTCCAATAAAATTAGAAATCTGTAAAGGTCTGGTTGAGGTGTATCAGTTTTTATTCTATACACCAAACCTGTATTGGATGAAGTTGGGGGAATAAATGTGAGTGAAGAGTCCATATATTATAGATAGTTTTGACAGTATTTAAATTTGGCAATCCTACAAAAGTAAAATTTTGAGTGTTTATAATGGCTAGGGGGGGGGGGGGGGGGCGGGGCATGCAAAGAATTGAGGGTAGGTTATCATTTACTCCTTTTTTTTCATTTATATGTTTCTTTTTCTTTCCTTCTTTTCTTTTTTTTTTTTAATAACTTTTGGCTGAAGGTAGCTTTGTTATGGCCTTTTGATTTTGAAATTTTTTTTTTTCTAGTTTTGCCTAAAACCATAATCTAAAAGTCCATAAAAGAGCTGTATCCAAACGAGGATGAAATGAATATTGTGAGGGTAGCCACTTCCAAGTTCCAACGGATGATTTGTGCCTCCAAATGCCCTTCGGAAAAATAGTATTGTATAGGCCATGTTTATTTCACATGATGGGATAAGGGAAATAAGAAACCAAGATGCTACGTACGTACATGCGTTATTATAAATCTGGCCGGAGTAGTTTCATAATTTGGCCTCCAATTCTAAACTCAGATTGCTTGTCCCAACTTTCCCCTCAGATTATTTCACCCACTTTTTGAGATTACTTAAACTCTTGTCTAGGCCGTGCTTGGAATGCTTATCTCGACCCCCTTTTATGCTAATGAACAAGGGATAAGTCCAAACATGAAATTGCTAATCCAATTCCACAACTTCATCCCATGAACCAAATACTGGCTATAGTTTAACTAAATTTTGCTGGGATGACTGCATGCTGCCCCCTTTATTGTAAGAAATAGCCGGGAAGATAAATCTGTTTGGTAAACGTTTTTTGTTTTTATTTTTTTTTAAAAAAAAACAAAAAACAATGTTTGTTTTCTGTTTTTTTTTTTAGTTGGTTACAAAATTCGAAAAAGAAAATGAAAAACTCGTTAAATGGCTGTGTTCTCTATTTTCAAAATATTGGTACAGTGCTGTTGGTACAATAGTAACGTATAAATGTCCACCACTAAATCATAAAAAAAACACATAGCAAAAGCACAATGTAAAAAACGAAAACGAACAGTATTATCAAACGGAAACTCTTCTCAACACAATGCTATCAAACTTTTTTGTTTCCAAGAATAAAAAAAACAAAAATGGATCTAGAATCAAAACCAGAACCAAACAGGTGAGTTATGTTTTGCAAGCAATGGAATGAGCACAATGATCAATCGAGTTTAAATCCATTGTGATTGGCGGGCTATATATACCGTATCAGAAATGATGTGGAAAATAGTCATTAATATTCCTTGAAATTTATTTTTTCTGCCTTCAATTTATGCTTAAGTCACAATATAATAAAAGAATATAAATACACACATTCATATATATATATATATATATATATGATGCTTCGGAATGAACATATATATATATATATATATATGTAATGCATCTTAGAGAACATCCAGCAGAGGAGGCAAAGCACTTGACCTGTGTATGCCCTGCCAACATCTACTCTTCTACGATACAATACCAATTCCAATAGCAATACCAATAACCAATACGAATACAATATAATTTGTTATTTACAGTCTCAGTTTTCAAAATTTTCTTAGTTTTCTGCCATTGTCCAGCCCAGCTCACTGTAAGCAAAGGAAATAGCCTAAACATAATGACATATATGAATTAATTTTTCAAATTTTACCGCAGCAAATCTGGGCAGACCATCCCGTAAATGTCACTTTCTTTAACTCATTGCCTAAGGCCTCCTTCTAAGTGGGTGCAATGACTTATTATAATCAAAGTGCTTCTCATTAAAGAGTTCTGTTGAGATTCGTGGTGGTCGTAAAGAACTACTTGAAAAGAGCTTTTACTCTCTCTTTCCTGCCAAAGCCAAAGCCCCTGGATTACGACCTTTTTTGAAAAGTGCTTAATATTGGAGACAAATCCTTGCAAGTGAAAAAGTACATTAAATACGCAACTAAAGGCACCCGGCCTAAAGCACTTTTAGGGTAGTGCACGAGCTTGACACACCACAGCACCAAACGTGGCCTAATTCACTTGTTAATTCATCGCTAAATATCCATACCAATGCGTTAAACATATATATGCCTACATACATACATACATACATGCGGCCCAGCCCGTGCTTTCAAAGAAAATAGATGTCAAACAATAGCATAATCATTTTACTACTTGATACAAAAGGTACGTGTCTGCATAAAACTCTGATACGGTCGGTCGGTCATTATTTGCTGATATTATGTCATACAACAATACCAATAATTACAATTATAGCAAATGCAGAGAATGTACACCGGGTAGGTTTTTACAGAGTTGTCTTTAAAAACTGTACAACGAAATATACAACTGCCAAAAATAGTGCAATTTGGTAGGCATCTCTTTGGAAACTGTCATCCCTTTGAAAGAACTGAATCACAGAACATACCACAACCCATCAGTTAAACATAGAAATAAAGTAACTCCTTTGAAATATTAAAATGTCTTAAATGGGAAAGAAATTTGTAGAAATTATTCTATTGTATGTATACAAACCCAAAAAATTGTGAGATCCTGAAATTATTCTCTGGTGCATCTTCTTTAGCTTCCTTCTAAGATAGGTCAATTTTACTTCTTTACGGAGGAGCATCCTCTACTTGCTTCACTTTCAAGTTGGAGCAAGGATTTTGATCACAAAGTGAGGGTTGATGTATATGGCACAGAGCTTCTGTCCTGTCATGGTTCTCTCTCTATTTCCACCCTTTGCCCCTCTCCTTTTATCTCTCAATTTTGGAGGTCCCAATATTTATGCATGTAAAATTTTAAAATAAATTTTGAAAGATTTTTAAAATATTGATATTTTTTTCTAAATGATTTTAAAATAAATGATATATAGCCATTCAGATAGATATCTAGTCATATATCCCATTTTTGGCAACAGAAATATATCCATTAGTTTCAAAATAGAACATGTATACATTTAGGTATATATGCCTTAACCAATTATCTCAGTGAACTTTCCTAATCACAAAATAAAATAAAATCACCCACTCAAAAAAGAAAAAAATGATTTTTTCTCTTTTCTCTTCTGATAAATGATAATCCAAGGAAGCACTAAAGGGAGCCAAGAGGTTGCAAACAAGAGGAAGCAAGGTCAAATGAAAAGGTATTGCTTATCATCTTGGGAAGTCCGAAAATAAGAGAGGAAATGGTGTAAATTATTTACCAAACTTGTTTTGATAGCTGATGGTATTCAAACCCTGGCAAAATTATTCACACAACTTTGGCCAACTATAGGCACAATTAGTCCTAAAAATCCATTACACATGAACAAGACATCATAAATGCACAAAAGGCAAAATGAATCAAATTATATCCAAAAATACAGAAAACTTCCAGCACTTCACTATGTAGGTACCTCCAATAAAAATGCACTATGATCATGGGATCCGAATTGACACAGGTTTTACCGACGATATTGTCCATGTAAAAGAAGATTCATTGCCTTTACTGGAGAGGAACCACAAATAAGATGAGGTATCAGTTATGTTTGAAATTGAATATGATATAGTTAGTAAGGAAGCCTCAATTATTATCAATCAAGGAGCCTCCTTGAAGATTTTTATTAGCAAGTGGGCCTTTGGCAAGATTGTATTTGTTGGTAATACTACGTTTCTTTTGTGTATGCTTTTTATGTAGATATGTTCCTCAATAATGCAGCCCCTTTTCGTAATAATGCAGCCACTTCGTTTATACAAAACATGAAAGGAAAAACAAACTGGAGAGAACTCTATCTTACTTCAAGACATTCAACCAGCAAAACAAATATGGTGTATGTCTGTATGTTTGTATACTGAAGAATATGTTCACGAAGGAATAAGGTTAAGAGCGGGGAAAAAAAAAGTTAAACAAAATAAAGAGCTTCTAAAGAAGAACTTACCTTTGTTGGATCACCAGAAGGGTCTGGATAAATCTCTCGGTTCTCTTTTTGTGTTGAAAACCAGCTTGTAATGTTCTTAACAAAGTCACCTACATCTTTTCCAGCCTCAATAGTGGAAAAGAGACGGCGCGATGTCCAGAAATAAGCCTGAGCTATGGCTGATGATGCTGATAAATCCCAAAACTCTTCATGCTCAATCACTTGGCCGCTAATCTGGTTCAGTGTATACTGAGAAGTAACTTTAATGATCAAGTCTCCTCCTATACCAGCAAGTAAAGACTTAGGTTTCCCTTTTATTGTCCACTTAATACTCAGCACACTGGTTGACAACATCAACATTTCCTGCACACTCTACAAACTCAAGGACAAAAGGGTAAAGATTCATAAGGCAAAGAATACAATAAAAATATTTACCATAATTAAGCTCATAGACATTGTATTTTTTATTATGGTCACTACAACTACAACCACAACCACAACCACAACTTAATGTCAGCCTCTATATTCAGGGTTCTAGGAGGGATGGACTGGGCACCCACTTAACCTCCAATGACCCAAATTGGCTGTCCTTGGACTGGAAATATAAATGGAGACTAGGAAAATGCATGCTTCTAAATCTTTTCAAGAATTGTAAAAGATGTTCTTACTAGGTGATCTAATTCAAATTGAACAAAGCAAAGCAGATCCTAACAGAAAAGTTGAAGCTGAAACGTGCAAACAGGAACACAAGTACACCCGGTCTCGCATGTAGGAATGTGCACAAAAACTTCACACACACACACAGAAATCAGAGTGAGTAAGTTGTGCAAACAAAACGATGCTCTTTTGTACTTGTGCCACGACACCATGAAAATTCAATCTCCTGCTTTTCTATATTCTATAGATTTGTATGGAGGGGAAAGAAAGAAAGAAAGAAAGAAAGAAAGATAGATACATCAGCACCTTATTTAGCATAGACAAACTCATAGAAAAGATAGAATCCTCACCACTATGGGTGTATCTAGAGCATTAGTTATCCACAGTGGTCTCTTGTATTTCTCACGACCAGTAAAACTTCTAACTGGATCCTGCAATTGATGTTGTAGAAAAAGTCAAGGTGTCGAATGAAGTGTATAAATACAGTTCAGTATAACAAACCAGCAACCACTTGTACTATCAGAAACAAATGAATTTTCCAAATTGCTTTTCACAGAAATGCTACACCTATAAAGGAATTTTAACATCAATTTGTCATGGGAAGTTCTCTGCCTAAAATGGATGATACAGGGATCAAACATGACCAAAACATTTTACCAGATAAAATGACAATGCAGCAACACTAAAAGAAACATATCAATAAGATAAAAAAAAAAATTAAAAAGAAAGAAAAAAATCGCCAATCTACTGGAAGAATAGATAGAGACCAATGACTTCCAATTTGAACACTTCCTTTTTTTTTATAAGTAAAATTTGTATCAAGAAAACCGCCGAAAAGAGGGCGAACCCTGAACAAAAGCATCTACAAAAAGCTCAAAGCCTATACCCCTTAATGCCTATATACCTACGGGCATATACAAATTCCCCAAGAAGTCCACAAAAGAAGGTATACAAAATGGAGTTGTCTCAGACAACCAATAAAACAGGGAGACAAGAATAATTTCCCTTACGCTATGAATCCCATGTTCCACTCCTTCAAAAGCTCTGCTATTTCCTTCCCTCCAGATATTCCACATAACACAATGAGGAATAACATCCCACGCCCTTCTCTCAATCCTTGTCAGACATTCGTGACCCCAACAAGACATTAAGCCTGCAACCGAGCTAGGCATCACCCAAGCCAACCCTAGTAAAGAAAACAGCATACTCCATATATCCCTAGCCACTGGGCAATTTGAACACATCAAAATAAATTAGTAGACCCATCATTGAAAGCAAAGCATCTCTAACTCTTGTTTGTTTTTTGGTAGGCAAATTTTTTTTTGGTAGGCTCTCCAACTCTTGTTAGCACCTAAATAGCCTATTTGTAGTTTGTTTTCTTTTCCTTATTGGGCCTGATTAATTTGAATCTTAAACTTCTCCCGCACCAAGAAGAAAGAAAGAAAGAAAATAAAATAAGAAATAGGAAGAAGAAAAGCTCCATTAATGCCACGTTAGAGGCGCCTAAACCAAATATCTGTCTGAGCAAGTGACTATAGTGCCTGGAACCTACAAATAAAAGTTCTTATCCAAAAGGATCAAAATTTCATTCCAGTGGGCCGTTTGGAAACATTTAGAAAACGTGTTGGAAATGGAGTTAAAATAACATAAGGGAACATTTGGAAACAAGAACTAAAGTCCATCTAAATGTATTTCTAAGGAGAATAAATCAATAATTAAACGTGTTTGAGGGGAGTACATTCATTTCGGCCATTTCACCCACAACAAGACAAGATTTAGATCTTTGCATCCAACCAACCAGAACCTCTATATCACTGGCACTTATCCCACACTGAAAATCCATTGCCGAGGTTTTCCTAAGTCGTTCCAGGAGTGCAGAAATATCTGCCTTGAGCTACTAATTAAGAGAATTGTGTGCGTGTAAACTCTAAAGATGCCCATCATACTATGGCAGTATGGCCAGAATTTCCAATAAGGCACTCATCCGAGTTAAACTCAATTCATCCAATATATCTATTTATTTTCCAGTAGAATACAATTCCTTTTCCTAATGACCAGGGATAAATAAGAGCAAAAGAAGAAAGCGTACAATGCTAGACGAGAATACTCCATATCTCCATGCACAAAATTGTGAAAATTACTTATCATTACAATCAGAATAATCAAAACGTTTGGCTATATGGTAAAACCTATGCAAAGAAACGTGTAAATACCTTGTACTTGACAGAAACTGCATATGTTCCAAGGGCACGATTGCCTTCCCGAATCTCTAAGATATCACGAGCAAGTTGTCTTGCTGTGGCTTCCACAGAGGGGCTGCTAATGCATTCAAATTCATTGCAAAGCTCCCCAAAGTTCAAACCATCAACAATCTTATCAGCTTCTGATTTTTCAGTGGTCAGTTCAGGTAGCAACTCAGTCCTGTTAGAATCATTAGTCACTGCAACACATTGGTAGCAACTTAGTTATGTTTGTTCTGATGAATACAAGTTCTATTATTACAAGTTTCAAAAATCTTCAAAATATACGTTTGGAATGTTGAAGAATAGTAGTTTAGTAATTACAAGTCAGATTGTCAAGTGTGAGAAGAATGGAAGGTTTGAACCTACAGCCAACCATTTTCAGAAATAATACTAGAGATTATTTTGTGGCCCCCCCAACACACACACAACTAGTTCATTATTTTTCTTCCTTCTTAGTTTGAAGTAACAACTTATAGAGCAAGAGACATAGGAAGAGGAAACATGAAAAAGTAAGAAAGCACATAACTAGTTCATAGAAATTAAAGTTTTTTATTCTTTTAATAACAAAATTCATAAGATTTAAAATGTTATTTTATTTTACCATCATAATCCACAGAAAGAAAGATTCGCAACCATCTAAATCACATGCTTGCAAAGCTTTATAACTAATTTTGCAAAATATTCATTGTAAATTAATGACCTATTTATTAGTCAATTAATGGGGCAGGCAATGAGCTAAAAAGGCTTTGTTTCTTACTTGCTTATTAAGAAAGTCCAATTTTAGGTGACTTAGTCGTCATCACTTTTCTGTACTTTACATTTATATGTAAATACAATAATAATCTCTGAAAAACTTTTTCCAAATAAGACAAAAGACATTTTGATAAATTTATCATTAAAAAAAAAATGCTTGCAAATGAATTCATTCAAGTGATGGATTTATGTTACACTTGCCAACTAAAACTTGTGTAAAGGCCATATAATACATTACATTGCTCAACAAAACTTCCTAAAAATACGCTTCACATAATTTTTGATATTTTAATTTTCTTATAACTATACTAATTAATTTTTTGTCAGTTTTCGTCTCTGTAGTATTTTTTTTTTTTTTGGTCACGTTTCATATTTATTTCTATTTCTTGTATGGTATTTTTTTGGGCTGTTTTTCCATATGGGTAACTTTGGACAAGAACATAAAAGGTGGCAAAAGGCTGCCCAATTGCGAGGGCAATAGTGGCTATGCAATGGTCAAATCGCGCTGTATATTATAAATTACTATGGTAATTAAAATAAAAAAAAGGAGTAATGCTATAATATATAATCAGAAAATATAACCAGAATGATGTGACTGAGTTGTGAGCTTATCATTTTAAAATAAAGAACCCAGCAAAATGTATTTTAAAGAATAACTAGCACCCAACCCAACCAAGTACATGCGGTTGATAGATGTAGCAATAGTATTTTTATTAGGCACTTGTTAACGTAAAATCCTAGAAAAATAAGTGACAAAGCTATGTCATTTTAATCTTTGTAAGTAGCAGTAGAAGTAGTAGTAGATCAAGGAAGTGAAGGATTTAATTAGAAGAGTATCAACCTCGTAATGAAAATTGGCCGCGATGACCGGAGGAGCCATCGAAACGCTTGAAGCGGCCAAAGACTCTGCTCCTCCTTCCGTCGTGACGACGGATATTCACGGCGGTGAAGATTGTTGTGGTGGTGGCGGCGGCGGAGGAGCAGGCTGAAATGGTGGCAGCAGCAGCAGAAGCGCTCATCTCTGACAGTACCCCATTCTGCCAAACGTTTTGGATGGAGGCTGAGGCTGGACCCTCAAATTCGTGACTCCCTCTCTCTCCGTGCACGTTCGTGAGGAGGATAAGGTGCATGACGTGTCATTTGGTGCGTTCATGTTTTAGGAGAAATAATCCTATGCATACGGAACACCACATATTCTGCTTCATAACGTGGGGTGCCCCATTCATAATCAAGTGTCATCCATTTCTAATGTGAAGATACTAACACGGTAACACACCACATAATCAAGCGCAACGTGTCTCATGTGGTAGTTTGTTTCTAGTATCTACCCCATTTGGAGAGATAATTAACGCCACATGCATCTTAGTTGATAACGTGGCGTGCGTCACGTGTTCCGTGTTGTCATCTGTTTTCAATTCATTTCCAATGTGTAGATAATAAAACTAACCACTTTCCTAATTTCACGGGTTGATGTGTGTTAGAGGAGAAATTATCTTATTGGTCCGAACACCACGTTAGCTTGATAATGTGAAAAAAAATAATTTAGTGGTCAAATAGTACTAAGTACTTAATGATAATTTTTATCAAATGATAACACGTAATGTGTGAATATATACTAACTTAAATTAGTAGAGTAGTGAAAAGACTTTCAAGTAAAAATATCACATGGCAAAATCTAATAGGATATTTTTTTAAAAATTCCTCCACTACTCCACTAATTCAAATTGCTGATGTATTCATTTACCAAATGTCACCATATAATAGGGATTATTATTGAGTACTCAATACTATCTGACACTAGACTATTTTCTGATAATGTGATGTGCACAACCAGTAATCAACTATGAAGAATCCCATGTTACAGTTTGTTACTAACCCATTTTTAAGGAAAAAAAGTCCAGTAGTGACGTAGTACAAGATTATTCAATACTCATACATATTAAATTTTGTCATATGTTATTTACTGCATTAAAAGACTCTTTATTGATTGCGAATTCATGTTACTAATATAATAAAGGGTTAATTATATTTTACATACTGCACTTTACACCAAATCTTAGTTCAAAACCTTAATTTTTATTTGTAACAATTAAATTAGTACAGTTTTAATTTCTTTTAATGTCAATTTTCTGCTAATCTTCATTTAAAAAATAAATCGCATATTACAAACATGTTTCCTTTTTTAAGGGGTAAAAATGTAAAATCATAATTCTTCCCTAATAATCCATCACTAAATCTTGTCAAATCACTCCAAAATTACTAGTGTAACAAATTTTATGATGTATATAATACAATTAAGTTTCATAAAAAAACTCTAAATTCGAATCACGTACGATACATGTGAGTCTTTGAAATAGAAAAAAGTTAAATTTTACATATTTATCCCTTGAAAAAAGTCACATGATTGTCACGTGTGAATTTTTTGTCTATTTTTCAAACAGTATGTTAACATTGTAACAAGTTAAAAGTATAAGGGTTTAATTGTTACAAATAAAAATAAAAGTTCTGAAATGAGATTCGATATAAAGTATAAGAGTGCAAAATTTAATTAACCTTATAATAAAACAACCCATAAGCAGGGCGGGGCCAGTATTTTATTTTGAGAGTGCCAACTTGAAACAAAATTTTTTGCCTACTGATACAATTGTTAGACAAATACTATATTTTAAGTTTTTTTTTTTTGCACATATTTTTAAGTTCAAGTATGACATATATAGTGGGATGCATGACTATATTGCTACATAAAAAATAAAATCAGCTTTTATTTCGTCTCAACAAAATGACTACAAACATAATTTTTTTTATAGCTACTCCAAATGTGTAAAATAAACACTCTAAAACAGGTCGAGCCCTATACAATCAGCTTATATAAAAGTTTTAATCTTGTGAAAATTAATGGCTATTTAATAATTTAACTACAAGCATATACAAATTGTCCAAATTACAAAAAAAAATATAGATTAATTATTTCTTAGTACATCAATGATCTATTGAAGTGCAAATCGACATTTTTTCAAATAGCCTTTTTATATGTATTTGGTAGGACTTGTTGGAAGATGTACTTTAGAAACTTACATACTGTTGATTTAGAAGCTCACATAATACTGATTTTTATTGGGTTAGGATACACATAAAAAAAAAAAAAAAGAATCCATAGTTCTTTATGCAAATTTTTTATATTTTATTGAATTAGAGATTTAAGTTATAAATCATGAGGGTGCTAGTAGAATAAATTTTTATAAACATTTCACACATTTACACTACATATAGAAGGATTGTACAAAAGTCAGTGATGTGCCATGCTATATGTAGCTCTGCCCCTACCTATAAGCCAATTTAATAAGAATGAGTACTAAGCGTTAATATTACTTGACCACTCAATTTTTTTTTTTCCATTTTCAATGTGAAGATAATAAAAATTAACAACTTGTTTACCCTCATGGTCACATTGGTTACTTATGCTATAAAGTTGCAAAAAATACCTGAAGTATCTAATTTCAATACGTTGAACACGATGGGATAATATTTCTTGTTTTAGGGATCTAAAGCACATTTGCTGGCGGGTTCAGCTGTCCACAATACTCCCCATTTTTCTATCTAATTATGCTACATGTTAGTAAATTAAATTTAATGAATGTTGTTCTCTCTTTAAAATGCATAATTTCACTTCTTATTGAGGAAAACTAACTAACAATTTCACTTAACATTAACCAAAATCAGCAGAAAAATGCTGTTTATTTAAATTAGATAACTAGACTTGATTTATTAACATGTAACATAATAAGAAAAAGAGACTTAGAGGATTCCGAGTACTAAAATTTGGAGGGGAGCCTTTTCCTTTTTTTACAGGGTGAAAAAATATTTAAGTTTAGTACCACTTTTTCTGGTATGATTTTTTATATAATTTTGTATTGTTACATTCACTTGTGTACTATTTAAAAGTAATGCTAGAGCCACAAAAAAAAAGAAAAAGTAATGTTATGGCTATCGTTTTTTCATAAGATTTTTTATCATGAATAGACACAAGATAGTGAGATTCACATTATCTAATATGTGTATCCACTTACTTTATGTCTATTCATGATGAAAATGTGATAATGAAAAAAAAAGTAGTGGCCGCGACAATTTTTATTATTTAAACTTTTCCATGAATTGATTTTTGTGCATAATATTTCTATGGACAATTTTTCTTATTTAAACTTTTCCATGAATTGATTTTTATGCATAATATTTCTATAGATTGATGTGGCTATTTGTGGTCTTTCTTTTCTAACTAAGACACCAAATCATTTTAGCTCGTATATTCCAAAATACCATTGTCAATACTTTTTTTACACTGAAAATATAGTTAATTTTATCAATTATTATAAATTTTATATAAATATTAATAACTTATCCACAAAAGATTTGAGAAATATTGTCCATCAACTTGGCCCCTCGCAGTCAAAATTCAGGCTCCACCACTGCGTATAAGTAATAGGTTTTACACACCAACTTCAAAAAAAAGCTTTAATAAAAGAACTCTTAAGTGGGAGTGGCAAATAACTTGTCGATAGAGGTGATAATTTAATTTACATATCAGACTACGTTAGTATAGGTAAATACATTGAATATAAATATATAACAGTTCCTATGTAACGTAGTCTAAGGAACTTTTAAAAAAAAAAAATCATAGTTTATAAATTTTAAAAAGAAAATTATAACGATAAGAAAACTCAATAAATTTCATTTAATGTACATGTAAAATAATATCTAATATGTATGAATATAAATGTATGTAATTCAACTAGTATTAGTGAAATATATCGCTAAAGTTATAGTCCATAATTTCATGTAAAATAATATTTATATATAAATTTATACATGTATATAACTCAACTAATATTAATAAAATATAATGCCAAAGATGATATTACTTTTATTCCGTGTATTGTACGGATCAATTGCTAATATATAGAAACTATTCGCAACCCATTGTGGGGTGGGGCTATGGAGTACTAGGATCAGGTAACATTACAGCGTGCCATACGACTACGAATTGGGCCAACAAAATTCAATTCAACTACTTAAATTAATGCATACCCCCGCCCTACTTATTTTCAAGCCCACGTCACCGCTAGCTCCGCAGGCACAGAGAGAGAGAGAGAGTCCATCCATTCTAATGTATAAAAGGTGAACCCTATTTGGTATCTAACTCCTTTTGAAGCTGTATCGCGCAGCATAACAATTTAAATTTTCTAATTTTGTCTTACAAAAATTAATTTATTACGGTTACGATAACTTTTCTATTCAATAACTGTAAGGGTAAATATAAAAGATAAAAAATAACATAACTGTTCAACATCCCTATCTTTCTAATTGCTTAAGTTATTCAATCCTTTTAGACTCTACACCTTTAACCCAAATCAATAGATCAAAAAATCATCACCACTAACAATGTTGACAGTAAAGACAATAAAGAATGAAGAAGCACCATTATTGTCTGTTTTTCTGTATTCTTCATTGTTCACTACTTCTGCATTTGTTGTACACTTCATTTTGTTTAAGCACTCTCATCATTATTATAGTGAGTTCTATTAAAAAACAAAAAAAAAAAATTCACTGCATACTAAATTATGAGATTCATTTGTTTTTGGGTGTTCGCAGAGATCTTTTGGTTTAGAATATTCAATGTCAAGGGAAGAATTGCACATGCATAGTTTTATAAATAGAGCCATAACACATGTATTAACTCATTGGGTGATTCATCCCGAGAGTAAATCAAACGTCCTAAGTAGGAAACTTGGCAATTGGAGAGATAAACAAGGGCAGGGATGGCTTATCTTTGATTAGACAAAATATGAGATTAGTCAAGATACACGCAAGCCGGTTAAGATATCCAACCGCATAATCCAAATAAATACTCATTGGGTGATGGATGTGGGATCCGCAAATTGCTTAGATCCCCCAAAAGTTAAGTTCTTCATCATCATCAATCAATAACAAACACACATTTTGACATACAAAAACAGAAAGAGCGATTCACTTATATTAGTTGCTTGCTTTTGACTGTTACCATCATGAGGAGTAGTTTTTAATTAATTATATCTGGGAAATTATGGATGCCATACTCACTTACCCGTAGCAGAAAGCAACTGCAAGCAAAATCTAATGTCCCAGACCCCCAGCTGCAGCTGCTGCTGCTCAGCTGCCCCATATGGGCCTAGCGGCAGCAGCAGCACTTATTAATCAATGATTCACTCTCAAGCATAAAGACCACCCCATTTTGATCAATAAGAATAAGAATTCCATTAATGCTTAAATTTTTGGACCCACCCCTCACCTCCCTTGCATTAATGTTTAACAACACCACACTGGTTTTCTTTCACTTTCAGTTGAAATTTGAGACACACAAAGAAACTGCCAAAATGACTTCTACAAGAAAGTGGGGGGAGAAGAGAATTCTGCCTATATGCTTATATTAGAGAATCTATACAGAGTTCTTCTACGTTCACAATTTGTGCTTTTGGGTCCTGCAATCTTCAACAAGAAGAAGTCAAAAAAGATGAAGAGAGGCTACCATACCATCCATTCATCTTTCCAGCTGCAACGACTTGTCTCAATCTGTTCCTCTCCACCTTGCCCACGCCCACTGAAAATATCTTAATCCACTTGTGAAAGAAAGAGCTAGAGAGATCATAACATCAACAACTTGGAAAACAATTGGGAATCAACTACCCTTGCAAATTGCTACTCTCTAATGGCTTCATCACCACAACCTTATTTTCAACACAACATAAATCACAACCAACAAATCACGGGAAAAAATTTAATGACAAAAAGGAACGGAGAGTTGGATTTCACAAAATCCCAATTCTATCCACACTAGACCCGAAAACAAAAAAAAAAAACAAAAAAGGATGACTTCCCCAGACACTCTAATATAGCTGGGCCACCTCTCCTGATCCTCACCAATAAACATCAATCGGCCTACAACCTCCTCTCCCTTCCCTTCTCCTCCACCCCCGACCCCCGCTCCCCCCCCCCCCCCCCCCCCCCCCCCCCCGGCGCTCGGTCAAGAAAATAAATCATAAACACAGACAGGGCTGGTAACCGAGAAAATAAAAAATAAAAAAAAATCAATGAAGAAAATCAAATCCAGACGAAACTTCTATCTTCATCATTTCCGAGCTTTTGTCTCTGGGAAAGCTTTCTTCTCCTCTTTCCCTGAGACTAACCTTGGCAAAGTCAATAGTGTGTTTACACGAGACACTCCCTCCAGAGCTGACCAATCTATTCCGGAGTCCGTTTGCATTTCTTCGTCATTTCCTGAGGCTTCCCCTGGAAGAATTTCTTCACAACTTCGAACAGTTCCAGAACGATCCAGCCCACTTGGGACAGTAGGATCTTCTTTCTCACTGCCAATGTTGCTTTGCTCCATTGATATAATCTTCTCTTTGGATTTGGTAGCGGAAGCAATAGATAAATTGTTTGAGTTTGAATCTAGGAAGAGGCAAACCACAGCACAATCATCAACTTTGGAAGTAGGGTATTTGCTCCTCCAAGCTCGAACTGCAGACTCAACAAGAGCTCGAGCTGCAGATGAACGCCCTGGAGCAGAAGATACAATGTCTACCACTTCTTTATTCGAAAGCACATCCCAAATCTGTGATAAAGACAAAATATCACTTAACACTCAAAAAGAAAGGGGAACATAAACCAAACTGAACACAGAAAATTGTTAAAATTCATATCGGGTCTCATACCCCATCTGTAGCCAAGATGACAAACTCATCCTTCTCGCTTAGACATCGGCAAGTAATTTCAGGCACAGAAATCAGACCAAAATCCTTCAGGCAGAAATCTCCAAAAGCCCGGGCCATTGCAAGTCCAGGGGAATCATAGTTTGGCAGCCAAACTCGGGCAACTTCAGGTTCATCTTGAAGGGAAAAAACACGTCCTTTACATTTTCGGATCCTCTCTGCTTCCACTGCAAGGTAAAAAGAAGGCGTGAATTAGAACTAAAATATAGATCTTTCAATGGTATTCCTTGTTATTATTTCACATATGGAAAAGAAAAGGAGTTGATAAAAAAATCCAATTTGTATGTATTAGCACTTCCAATACTTTAAACCAGTAAAGATAATGCCAACAAGACACCAAAACACCTAGTTTATCTGGTATACTTTTTGTTCCGTGCCGTCATGTAAGCCTCATACCAACTGCTTCGAGACAACCGCACGATTCCTACATTTTTTTTGGGTAGGGCAAGATTCCTACTTTGCCAAATTGCTGGACTTAAATTTAACACTTCATCAGCATATAGTAAGAAAACCCATTCATGTGCACCAACTCGTGGTTGATTTTACTCCCTTTTTAATTTCCTTCCATGTCTCAAGAATGCTTGAGGTTGAGAAGCACGTATATTAAAAACTAATAGAACAAAATCATGCAATAAAAATATGACTTTTAGTCGGAGAAATATTCACATAGCATTCAAAATGATGGCTTAATTCAACATGCAACATAAGTCAAACAACAAGTGTAAAGTAGGAATCACTAAAATTGGTGAATATTTAGATACTTATCAAAAATAAAAATAAAAAAGATGGTACCAAGTTGGAATCCAGACTCAAACAGGCATATCTTAAATGAACCACCGTATAATTGGGTTATAAATTCTGTAAACTAGGAAGTTCGCAGAAGTTGTAAATGTTTTGGAAACTTAGCCACTCAATATGATGCTCGGTTCAGTTTAGCATTCAAAAGAATGTTAGGAAAAAAAATCAGTGAAATTTGACATATAACTTACAGAAAGAAAATAGAACATTGGGATGTCCAAAGTCAGCTGTAGATTTAACAAATAAGAAGTCGTCCAGTTAAGTATTTAAAAAAGAAAAACCATTTTCTAATTAGACATATAAAAACTACGCAAACGAAGATCAAAAGATTCTGATCATTAAATGAGAACAGATAATGAAGAATGGAAAAAAAAAACTCCTTTATATTTAGCCTAAGAAACATGGATACGAACAAGGGCCACGGATACAACATGAAATGCTGACATGGCAATATCCAAAAAGTATGGACACGGCCACAGCTATAGATAAAATTTATTTATAAAAATAAAATAAAAAGGATTATTTTATATAATACAAAAAAAATTTTACTATATGAAAATAATAAAAATAACTATTCTTACATTTATATATTGAAAAGAAGCAGGAATAGAAAGTCCTAGTGTCATACATTTAGAAACCTTGAAAGTATTCATAAACTAAATTTAAGTCATCAAGATCATAGGGTTCAAATATTTGAAGGCCCAAAGAAGGGGGAACATATGAACTTCTCCTTTATTCTAATCGTTAACCTTCATTTTATTTTTCATTAAACTTGTGCCGAGACACTAGATGTGTCTCATGTGTGTCCAGATGATGGAGACAAGTGGCTAAAACGTCCAGTACTTAAAAACTTTGAAAGTAATAGGACTCGTTTGGATGCATGACTAATTCATGTCAATGTATGTTTAACTAGTGCCCGTGTCTGTGTGGGACACGAGCACGGCACCGAAGTAGGTGTGTCCTTTCTCCCTACTACTTAGCTCAAACAAATACTTAAAATACACAAATGAAACTTCTTTACCTTCTCAGGTGTGTCCATGCTTCATAGTATTTAGCTCAAAGAACTGTTTAAAGTAAAGGAATGAAACTTCTTCATCGATGTTATCCATTAAAAGTAGAAAAATAAAAATATTGAAAAAAAGAAAGAATAAAATCTAAAGCTCTTAAACTAAAAATCAACCTACAGCTCCTCATAAATTACTGATTTAAACAGCTTTCTGAAATTCCTGTGTACAGATGTATTTCAGAATGCTGCTTGTTTAACCAAAGCAATGGTTTTATTTCACCCGGTGCAATCATACAGGGGATACAGTACACTCTGGCACTAGACACTAATTGTCTATTTTACTAATGAGCTATAGCAGATCGTCACACCATTTCCACTCACACATCCCATAAGCCCTCGTAACCATCCATTTTAATCTCTACAATCTCCATTACACCATAGGTATTCCAAGTTAAAAACCAAACCAACTTTCTTTGTTTCCCTAATGTTATCACCTACTTTGACCTAATCACAGGTTTTCTCTTATTCATTATTTTGACCTCTAAAATCGTGCAATCCCTCGCTGACATTTACCTGCCTTTCTTAAGGTTCTAACCAGCTTGAGCCAACTAAAATATAATTTTGACCTTCATAATTATGCCACCACCTGTCATACTATTTTCAACTACAGGTTATCGTTAAACAAATTGATTTGTCTCTGACAAAAGGTCAACAAAAATCACAGTGCAGATTGTGCAAATCAACTGACCATGGTGCTAAAAATGCAGAGCCCATTTTTCTGTTTTAGAACCATCTCTAATGGGAGGTCTCTGTCATATAATTAAGAAGGCTAAGAAATGGCAAGCAGAACATTACAATAATACGAAGGAGAGCGGTGATACAGCGCCTTCATGTCTCAAGCAAAATATTTTCACAAAGTAAATAATGGTCCAGAGAGAGATACCAGGAAGATTTGGTTTGAGGTCCACTGTTAACTGCACCGCAAGAAGAGAATCATCTTTGTCTCTTGTACCCAGTACAGCTCTCGAGTCCCCAACATTTCCAATCACAAGATACTGGCCCTGTACGAAAAACAATTAAGGCATTCATGACTCAGAAAAAACTTCCCCAAAGTCCTTTTGGAATCAATTTTTAATTGTTACTAGTCAAATGACCTGTTTCACCACTGTTACTGCTGTTGTCCCACTGCAAAAGCAATCAATATTGGTATGCATTTTTAGTTCCCTGTCCATGACTTTGAATGCCTTCAGAAAGGACTCTTTCAATGTCTGAAAGATCTCTGGCTGCTTTTCTGTTTCTTCAACATCAATGGAGGACCTGGATTCTTCATCAGCAGATACAAAAGAAGTACCTTCTGAGTTCATGCTACCAGTGGTATTAAGGCTGATCTCTCTTAGAACTTCATCACTCTTTACATTAACTTCCCAGTGTGCACTCAATTTCAAGGGGAGGGAATCTCTCACTCTCTTCGCAACCATGTGACCATAAGGACCATGACCGTCAAAGACACCACAGAAGACGGTGTCTGTTCTCGAGCCAAAATTCTGGAAATCCAATTTGTAACAGTTAGTAAATCACATGGCTATATAGCTAGCAACTGGAGATATTAATAGAAAAGAAGTTGAACATTGTGAAGGACAGAGCTGTAATGCACATGGTTCGACTGAGCTGCTGCAAATCATCTACTGATTTACTCTCATAATAAAGACACTAAACATGTAGATCTGAAAAAAAACCAAAAAATTAATTTTTAAGCCTTTCCTGATTGCGCCCAATTTGTCA
Source organism: Euryodendron excelsum (assembly GCA_033060915.1). NCBI lineage: Eukaryota > Viridiplantae > Streptophyta > Magnoliopsida > Ericales > Pentaphylacaceae > Euryodendron > Euryodendron excelsum. The sequence goes on from CM065396.1 coordinate 3,455,447, forward strand.
AGCTTCTGAGCTATCAAAGTTACTGAATTCACTATTTAATACATGAGCAAAAAGACCAAATATTTGTGGTTAATAACTTGATGAAATGAATGGAAGGTACATTAAAAAAGATAAACAAGCAGAAGTCCAGAAAAGGATGCAATCATCAGACCTATATTTTTTCTTGGATCGTTCCAACGGGACTGTAGCCTGCCACATGCTCTAAAATGTGGTATGATAAGAGCAGGCCTATATACATTATACTATTCGAATTTAGGGTACTTCTAAATGTGAGAGCAATTTTCTTTTAATAATTAGACATTCAATCAAATAAAGTTTATTATTCTTCAAATTAATATTCTAGGAGCATTATGGCCCATTTGTTTTATATTTTCTCTTGCCAAAACTCCACTCTCAAATTTTAGTTCATTATATTTGATTTCTCTCCCTCCTACTGCAAAACTTTTAAGGGAAATTTTTTTTGGATCGCTTCAGATTGCTAAATTCATCATTTTCGAACAAAAGTGTACCACATTTCATAATTTTCATTCCAAAACAAAAATTGCAGGGGCATTAGCAATTTTTTTGGTAAGTGGCAATACTGCATCTAACATATACCACAGATAGTCCCAACACATAAGAACGGTTTGAGTACTCATAAGAATGACAAAATTTCACTCTGAATTAGAGCCTTGAGTTATGACAATGAAGGTGGGCCAATTATTCTTTTGCTCAGACACGAACTCCTAATAGCAAAAGCCAACTAGACACAAATTTTTTGAATTTCCCACTCTTAAGGCATGGTTTGGTGTAGCAACTGAAAGACAAAAGAATGAGGATATCACTTGCAAAAGTTCATCAGAGATAGAATTAAATTTTAAAAAGCAGTTAATTTCTACCAAAGGCCAGAGATCATCATACAACAAATTCACCACCTGCACATGCAATAGTCAATACAATATAATGCAGGGCAAAGATCGTGTAATCAAAAGGACATCTAAAATAATCCATTCCCAAGAAACAGCAATCTTAAAGGTTAGTCCCTCAACTTATGTTTGGATTGCAGCAATTATGAGAAAAGCATAATCTCATACTGAAGAAGCACATAATGAAAAAATCAATCAAATCACCAGGATTCAACCATTTGAATAAAACCAATAGAAAATGAAAAGCTGACAAAGGGCAAACCTCCCAAACAATCATGGCATCTTGATTGGTCCCTTTCCTGCCTTGTTGGGTAAAGAGTGAAGCAACTTCACTGGAGCCATTCAAGAACATTCGCCCTGGAATCCTATGCAACTGTTCTTCCCTCCTGTAGTCAAATGAAGAATTCCGAGACCCGGGCCTCTTCTTCGAGTTCTTCCTCTTCCTAATCCCCAGAGGGGAACTGGGGAGAGGGCTCCTGCTTTCAGAAGACAAGCAGGACCCCATCCTGAGGGCCCTGATAATATTTAATATGCACTCCAGACCAGCCAAACAATCACACCCCCTATTTTCAGTTGAGGGATCCGTCACAACACCCTCAAGGAAATCCCTGTAAATCTCTTTGATTTTGCAGCCTAATTGTCAGATTAATCCACAAATTTCACCCTTAGGTCTCTTCAATCATGCAATCAAATCTGATTAATTCAATCCGGATGACGAAGAATACTGGAATTCAATTCCCAAATCCTTCAAACGTCAAAAGGAGAAGACCTTCACTAATGAATTAGACCTGAAAGCGTTAAAATACGAAGCACAGAATTATAACAATCTCCACCATACCTTTTGCCTTTCTTTCAAAAAAAAAATCACAAAGACATGAAAAAGCTAAAAAGGTGTCGAAAGCATATAGAGCAGATCTGTAGAAACTGTCCTTTTTTTTTTTTGTTTCTCTTTATCTTTACGTTCTCTAATAGCAAAAATCCAATTGTTTTCTCTTTTTTTCCTCTTGCAAATACAAACCCAAATCAAAAGATCGAAACCGAAATCTCACCAACCATCAAATCACCAAACCCATAACCATTTACTCTGAGTTCTATAACACCCCCAATCAAACTTCAAGTTTAAATACCAAACTCTTACAAATGACCCAAAATTCTAAATCACATCGACAACTCCAAGCCCCGGAATTAGACCAGATCACTCCAACCAGAGAGATCAAGACCCCACAATCAAACAAATCTCATAAATGGAAACGAATTATAAACAAATAACCAAGATAAACTTACTACTAGAATGTAGAGAGAGATTCGGAGGGAAGAGGAGCTAAACGGATGACAGGTTCAATATTGGAGAGAGAATATCGGTAACAAACCCTCAAAACGAGAAAATATTCAATGCGACGAAGATCGCAAAAAACGCGCTCAGATTCTGTAGAGAGAGAAAGCTTTGGAGAGAGAAACATACAAAATACAACAGCAGAGGAAGACCGTCTCTCTCTTCTCTCTCTCACACACAAACTGAAAAATGAGGATCCAATATCAATCGTCTCTGGACCGTGTCCGTCACTGTCAAAATCTGTGATCTCAAGTTTTATTACCAAAAGAAAAATGTAGTCAATTAACAACAAATATGGGTATATGTATACAGATACGTACGTACATATATACACACAGACACAGAGATATGTATACGGATGTATACACGCATATTGGATGTGGATGTATATATTATATAACATATATATTAGCCCTAGAAAATGGAGGAATGGAATGGAAGAAAGAAAGAATCAGCGAAATTGACTTTTTTGGGAAGGAGGAGCGGAAAGGAAACGAATTCCTCTTTCCCCTTTTATACTAATCTTTTCCATCTGCCTCTTTTTAGGTAACCTCTTTCCTCTTTTCCAATTATTTATTTCTTATCTTATTTTTGGCAAATGTTCCTCTCTGTCTTCATTTTCTCGTCTGTGTGGTAAGTCATAAATGATTAATAATCCTTCCTTTGGATTGGATCTGGGACATGTCTTGTTTTCCTGAAAATTTTTCTAAGGAAATTTTTTTTATTAAAAAAATAAATATGCAGATAGACTACTCTACATATTTGTCAGAGAGTATTGCCTCTTAGCCTTACAGAGTCATCTATGAAAAACCTCATTACACCTGTGTTAGGGTTTAGCATAGGTCCTATGGTGACGTTGAAGAGTAAGTTTAATACCACTAAACTACTATGACAGCTCGAATCCGAATAATTCTATCACTTGGTGCTTTTTGTAAAAAAAATATTGCAATAGTATTTTTATAATAAAAAATTATTATAATTAATATTTTATTTTAAAGTGAAATATTCTCATTTAATTATATTATTTTATTCATAAATTCTGATGAATTTCTTGATGAAATAGAATTACCCTTTTTTTAAATGAATTTAATGGGGCCCACTAAAATTGAAATTACAGTGGCATTGGTGTACTAACTTTCAAAACTTGTATTAATGCACTAGTGTTAAAAAGTATAGTCTTCCAACTTCCATGCATATGGCGAGTTCAATACGGGCCTACGGGCTAAGCTAAATAATATCCTGCCACTAATAAAAAAATTCTATGTCATACCCTAGTCCAAACCCATTACGAGTCGTCTTTTAGTTATTTGGAGTTCGGATTAAATAAAAATTATACAAATTATATAAACACAAAAGCAATATAAAAGTGACAAAGAAAAATGTCAAGTTCTAAAAATAAAAAGTAATATTAAAACTCTAACATTTACTTATATATCCCATTATATTTTGTATTATTAAAATATAATAAAAGTATTTAAAAAATTTTATAATGTAACCGAGGCCGAGGCGGGGGCGAAGAAGTGTGAGTGATCTAAACTCTATCCCGTTCGAAACCCACATCGAATTATATTTTCTTTCTCCTACCCCACCCCTACCATGTTTATTCATATCCCAAACTTTTACTATTAAGGCAGAATAAAGTGGGGTTTGGATTTTTCGGATTGCCGTCCTTATGATTCACCTTCCCTTCTCCTAGGGCTTTGAGCCTCCAATGTATAAAAAAAAAAATTCAAGTATATGAGGTCATTAAAAAAAATCGAAGCACGAGAATAAATTATCAATTTATACACTCATAATATGATTAAATTAAATTATAATAATATAATATAATCTTAAAATAAGAAATCAAAAGTCGATTGTAATAAACAACAAACCTGAACTTGTAATAAGAAACTAAGAGCCCGTTTGATAACGCTGTCAGTTTTTATTTTTTATTATATGTTTTTGTTTTGTGTTTTTACTGTGTATTTTTTATGGTATAATGATGAGCATTTATAGGTTATCGTTGTATCAATAGTACTAGACCAATGTTTTGGTAAGAGAAAACACACCCATTTTAGTGTTTTTATTTTATTTTTTCGAATTTTGTAAATAACTAAAAAAAATAGACAAAAGCTGTTTTTTTTTTTTTTGAAAAAAAAAAAAGAAAAAAAAAACGTTACCTAGCGATAAGTTTTATTGTGAACATTCTAAAGTATTATTTTTTTTTACCTTAAAATCTTGCTAAGGCCTATAATGATCAACTGTATGCGTTACACATGCTAAATGATTTTATTTTAATAAGTACATTTACAATGCACATATAGCTACTTAAAAATAAAAATTACCTAAAAAATAATTTAAAATTTTAAGTTAGAGAAATTTGATTTACCTAAATTACTTCAATTTCATTAAATATTTATAAATAAAAAATAGAAGGTAAATTTTTTTTATATTTTATGCTTAGATCAATACTATTATGAGACATATAATATGATTATTTAAAAATTTTAAACACCCAATAATTCATTGTTATAATATATAGTGTAGATAGATTTGTCCTTCTAAAAAACACTAAAGGGATTTGAATAGAAAATTTCACAGTTTTGAACTAAATGAAAGACTCTCTAAATTATAAGAGAAGAACCCATGAAAATTTAAAAATAAGAATACTAATATTTTCAATTTTATTTAAAACTTTTCAAAATAAGATAAGATTTTAGTAAATATTTATTAATCATGAAAAAAGTAATTTTTTTTTTATATTTTATGGTTAAACTTGTACTATTGTAACAGATTTAGTATTAGTAATTTAAAATTTTAAACAACTAAGAAAATCATTTTATGTCTTTTAACATTAAAAACCCAACAACGTATTGAAATAAATAGATAGCTATAAATACACATTATGCTAGTCTGCATAACATAATAATATATCAAAACTTATTATTAAAGTAATAAGTGTCATGTCAATATTACCAAATATTTCAATTTTTATAAATTTAAGGGAGTGACTTTAGGAAATATATATCTAATAATTTGAATTTTGAAATAAATGTAAGATTTTAGGAAAGTAATAAAATTATATTTGTTAACCAATCAAATTCTAAAATGTTATTCTAATATTACAAAAAATTTAATTTCTAAAAATTTTAAGAGAGTGACTTTAGAAACTATATAATAGAAATTAAAGTTCCATCTATATAATATATAATTCTATTAGTAAGAAGTTTAGCTAACCAATCAAATTGCAACATGTGGTATTTTAATTTCACAAAAAATAAAAATTTTGTAAAAATTGGATTGGAATCTTATGCTTCGATCAACACTATTATGATATATATAATATGATTATTTAAAATTTTTAAAAAGTTCACCCAACAACCAATTGTTTATAATACATAGTATAGATAGATTTGTCTTCTAAAAAAATCTAAAGGGACTTGAATAGAAAATTTCACAGTTTTGAATTAAATAAATAACTTCCCAAATTATAAGGAAAGAACTACGAAAATTTAAAAATAAGAATACTAATATTTTAAATTTTATGTAAAACTTCAAAAATATGATGAGATTTTAGTAAAGATTTATTAGTCATGAAAAAATTTAAATTTTCTAATTTTTATGATTAAACCTACACTATTATAACATATTTAGTATTAGCATTTAAAATTTTAAAAACTAAAAAAATTATATTAGGTCTTTCAATGTTAAAGACCTAACCACGTATTACTATAAATAGATAGCTATAAATGTACATTATGTTAGTTTGCATAATATAATAATATGTCAAAACTTATTATTAAAGTAATAAGTGTCATGTCAATATTACCAAATATTTGAATTTTCATAAATTGAAGGGAGTGACTTTAGGAAATATCTAATAGTTTGAATTTTCAAGTAGATGTACAATTTTTGGAAAGTAATAAAGTTATATTTGTTAACCAATCAAATTCAAACAATGCTATTATAATATTATTAAAAATTTAATTTCTAGAAATTTTAAAAAAGTGACTTTAGAAAATATATAATAAGAATTAAAGGTTCATCTATATATTATATATAATTCTATTAGTGGGAGGTTTTAGCTAACTAATCAAATTGCAACATGTGGTATTTTAATATTACAAACAATAAAAATTATGTAAAAATTGGATAGGAATTTTATGCTTAGATCAATACTATTATGAGATATATAATATGATTATTCAAAAGTTTTAAAAGTTCACCCAACAACCAATTGTGATAACAAATTTAGTATTAGTAATTTTAAATTTTAAAAATTAAGAAAATTATTTTAGATCTTTCAACATTAAAAACCCAACAATGTTTTGTTATAAATAGATAACTATAAATACATATTATGTTAGTCTGCATAACATAATAATATGTCAAAACTTATTATTAAAGTAATAAGTGTCATGTCAATATTATCAAATTTTTGAATTTTCATAAATTTTAGGGAGTAAATTTAGGAATTATCTAATAGTTTGAATTTTGAAATAAATGTAAGATTTTAGCAAAATAATAAAATTAAATTTGTTAACCAATCAAATTCTAACAATGTTACCAAAATTTTAATTTCTAGAAATTTTAAGAGAGTGACTTTAAAGGTCCATCTATATACTATATATAATTCTATTAGCGAGAGGTTTTAACAAATCAATCAAATTGCAACATATATTATTTTAATATTATAAAAAATAAAAATTCTATAAAAAATGGATTGAGATTTTGAAGAGAAAAGATCTCATAACATTATGCTATAATATATATATATATATATGGATAAATATGTTATTGATAATGTGTACATTAAATGGGAGGGACAACTTTATTTTTGGAAGGAAGGTAAAATTTGAAGACTTTGTTTACTACCTTTGGTTTTAAAAAGAAGAAGAAGAAGGAAAAAAAAGTACTCTACTAGAAAAGGAGATTTTTAAATTCAAAATACAGCTGTAATTTTTTGGGCCCTCTGTCATATTTATGGAGTTCACCTGTACATTTAAGTTAGTTATCTAGCTAGGATACGCTCATGTAAAAGGGCGGGCTAGGCTCAACCAATATAAAATTTGAAAATAGCAATTTCTTATACGAAAAATTATAAATATGAATAAATAAGGAAAAATGTCAAACTCTTTCCCAACATGCATGGTCTCCAAATATTTATTTCACGTGTTTCCTGTTTACTTGGGGTATGAGGACCATTTGATTGGATAACGTTTTTTTGTGAATTACATTACAGTTGCATTTGGCAAAAATTAAAAAAAAAAAACCGTTGCCGGCCGGATTACATCTTTTTCCCAGAAGCCGTGAGATAGGCAATGCCACATGAGAGATGGTATTACACATTTCATGAAAGGGTAAGCATACAAAGTGGTTTTGCCCATCCACCAACATATCATATATTAAAATTTACATAAAAAAAAAATGTTATATTAAGGAATAGTACATGATAATATTATATCATTTTATATTTATGCATCATAATATAAATAGAAAAAAGTAATTTTATATATTAGTCCCATTTCTTATCTCATCCTATTTAAATATATATATATATACATCATGGCATTATTTATCTCCACCATTCCTTATCTAATAGTATTACTTATGTCAATAATTCAATCCCACAAACAAACAATATAATATTATTAAATTTATCCCCATCATCCTATGTAAATATTATTAAATGTCATGATTACAAAAACAAAAACAAAAATTAATTGAAAACGTAGAAGCTCTCACAGCCTGTATATATATACATATCCCCACTGATGCCACGTGGCTGCTGTGTGTTTTGGACAAATTGTTACTGGGCGAACTCAACCCGGTGGAATGTCATGAATTAAAGTAGTATAAAAGGGGTAATTACAAAAAATAAAAAATAAAAAAACCTAAAACTTTAAAAAATATTTTGTATAATAAGGTTAAAATATCAACTAAAAACGTCAAATAAAGTAGTCATCCTCATTATCTGCAACAACTAAGTAGTAGCTAGCTAGCTAGCTCTTAATTAACAAACTAAATGCATATATATATATGTATATCCTTAATTAAGCTTAATTAATACTCAAATCATTTCAACCTACGTACGTATACTTGATAATTTGATGTGTCCTTTAGATACAATTCATATACATATCTTACTTGCGAAGGATATTCAATTAATGGCTTAATAATATATCAAAAAACGCACTTAGTTTCTTAATGTTCAATATTGATTAAATTTTTGTTTAGGATACTTACTTGCGAGCGAGGGTCAATTTCCATCAATTTTGCATAATATTTCATAAATGGTGAATTATTTTATACATAATTTTACAAAGAATAAAAAGTAATGCATGTTCTGTAACCTATTTCATACTTTAAATAGTCATTATTAATTTCAGTCAACTAAATATTTAGCTTTGTGCGATATTCAAATGGCATAACTAATTGCTCGATCATCTCTGTTAAATTTTCATTAAAAGAATAAATAAAAACTACTTGGATATATAAATTAGATTATGGAACACACATTTCAATGACTTTTAGACAATCTATTTCAAATAAATTAGAATATTTAGGTATTTTTATTTTGTATTTATATATCATCGTCCATTATTTCAAATTTATTATTTATTTTCTTTCTATCTTGCCCGCCTAAATTTCTCATACCATGGGTTCCTGAATGATATTTTAATGTTATATTTGAATCTTGAATTTGTCAAAAAAAAAAATTTACTTATACATATTTATTTTTTAGGGATAACTAAACAAAAAAAAGAAATTTTTTTTCAAGTACCTATTCATTTTTTCATTCCAACCCAGAGATAAATTTAGATTCTTTCATTTATTTTCTTTTTCAAGTACCTATTCATTTTCCAATCCAACCCAAAAAGAAATAAATTTAGATCTTTCATTAATTTTCTTTTCCTATCTTTTATTTTTTCTTTTCCTTTTCCTCCGTGAAACTGACTATCCTTCTCATGCTATATTTTCTCCTTGTTTATTTGACACAAAACTAACTTGATTAGCATCCTAAATTAAGTTTGTTGCATGTAAAATATCATTTTAGGATTAGCCTATATTTGAACAATTAAGAGGGAGGTGGAATGGGAATCCAATTCCTTATCCCCTTCATTTACGTTGTGTTTGAATCAAAGATTTGGTAAAGAAAAAATGAAATGAAAAATGATATGAAATTACATCTATATTTGTTTTTTTAGAGAAAGTGGAAAGTAAAAGAATATAAAAAGAAAATAAGTAAAAACTTAAAATTTTTTATTTTCTTTTCTTTTTTCTCTTTTTTTTTTTTTTTTTTGAATAAATCCAGATTCTAAATATGGCACTAGTGTTTTAGATATGTGAAATGCTCGAAATGTAATCGCGGATTACATGTTCAAAGTGAAAATGAGATTAAGTGGAAATCTAAGGGTTCGTTTGGTAACGTTGTCAGTTTTTATTTTTTGCTGTGTGTTTTTATTGTATGTTTTTTATGGTTTGATGACGAGCGTTTATAGGTTATCGTTGTGCCAATAATACTAGACAAATATTTTGGTAAGAGAAAATACACCCACTTTAATGTCTTTAGTTTTTTTTTTTTTGAAGTTTGTAAAAAACTAAAAAAAAAAATTTAAACAAACGCTATTTTTTGTTTTTTTTTAAAAAATAAAAATAATAAACGTTACCAAACGAGGCCTTATTTTCACAGGCTCTCTTAGGAATCTCACATTTCCATACCATTTAAGTTTGGAAAAGAAGACGGGGTTACAACATCTATTCTTCCCATCCAAGCACGGCCTCGGGTTTTCATGTAGTCCTCCAAATTAGTTGAGTTGAAGTTCAAGATTTTCAAACTAATTTATTTTTATGTCCGACTGTATACTTCCATTCATGTTTACTTGAAACACACTTTCTGCAATTGGGATAGCATTGAATATGTATATATTCATAATAATAATACAGTCAACGTCAAACAAATTGATTTTGGAGGAAAAAAAATTAAAAACACAAGAATAATTTATCAAATTACTTTTCTTATTGTCTTTTTTTTTTACCCACTTAGACACATATAAGTAAATTTTACATATATGTACTTAACTACTAATATAGATCTCATGCATTATATCCAGAAGTTTAAATGAGGAAATTAATTTTAAATAACATTACTAAGAAAACAAAAAAGAAAGAAGGAAAAGAAAACGAAGAATAAGAGCAGATGGAAATATCTGTAACTAATTCTATGAACATTTTTTTTTTCTGGGTAGAAACCAATTGGTTGTTCGATCACTGTAGTAAAAAAAAAAAAAAAGAAAAATTTTAAATTCCAGGAGCACGTTTAGGTCAGGTTATTTAAATAGCTCACAGATTTCTTATTTTAACTTTTTCTTTTGTTTTCAGTATAAAAGCCAAAAACATAACCTAAAAATCATAAAAATAATAAAAAATTAAATTTTTGGTAGACAAAAAAGGTTTACTATCATTTCTTCCCTTCAATTTTACCTCAAATTTCAATGTCTTCTCTCAACTTTCATTTCTTCTATTTACCCATCCAACTTTTAAAAATAAGTCAATGTGGTTCAACATTTCAAAATAGGTAAGAAAATTAAAAATTATTTATACTTTAATACTCTAAACCATGAATTTAATATTCTTTTATCCCATTGAACAAAAAATCGTTATATTTTCACCCTCATAATTTTCAAAATTGTGAGCTTGTTTGGTCAAAATTCTATACTAATATCTGGATCAAATAGAAAAAAATTATTCCATGGCTATGAAATGTTATAAACTCTCTCAAACTGTCCAAGTTGATCAAAATCATCAATAAAATCTTACCCTCGTCGACCACTAATTATTGGCATTTCTAATGTCAAGGATATTTTTGAAACTACATATTTGTTAGCTAGAAATAAAAACATCTTATATTGTATCAGATAAAAAATGCTGCAAGTGTTAATTTATTTCTATTGTTAACAGTGTCAACAAAAATTGAAATTATAATAGTTTATGCATAAAAATGTAATAATTTTTAGTTTAACGGGTAAAGTAATATTAAATCATAGTTGATAGGTCAATTGTGTAATTGATCTTTAATTTTTTACTCTTATTTTAAAATGTTGGACAACATTGACTTGCTTTTAAAAGTTGGAGGGCTTAAATAAAAAAAAAAATCAAAGTTGAGGGATAAAATTGAAATCTAAGTTAAAATTGGAAGGACAAAATAGTTGTTTGCCTAGAAAAAATCTAGTGAATAAGGAAAAAAATATATTATAACCAATTTGAACCAAAATAGCATAAAAAAATAAGGTTTGGAAATAGATATCTTGATTATAACATAGAATATCTATAAATCTAAAGTCAAGAGTATCGTTGATTATATATGTTGTCCAGCCTCCAGAGTCTCCTGATCATAGTAATTAATCTTGTATCGGTACCGAAAATATCGGTCGGTACGCTTCAAACGGTATAAATGAATGGTGGTATCGTACTGGTTAAGGTACCGACTAATATTAGACAATACCAGTGATACGGGTCAATACCGGTAGTACCGAGAATACCGAATAGTACCGGTTTTGCGTAATTTATTTTAAAATAATTTAATTTTATTATCTTTTGATGATAATTATCAATTAAAATTTATTTTAGGCATATACTAGACAATAATATGTCTTTTAAGTATTTTTAAATATATATTTGAGTTGGATAACAGGGTTACATTATATTAAAACCTTTCACATTTTAAATATATATATTTTTATAAAATATAACATTTATGACGATAAATTTAAGATGGTACCTGGTATTACACCGATATCGGTACGTACTATACCAATAGTAAAAACGGTACCTTAACCAGTACTATGCTCTTGATAGCTTTAGTTTTGACTCATATTTATTATAACGTTAGCTGTGAAGAAATCAAAATAAATTTGCTGACCATAAAGAAAGCTGTAACAATTGATTTTTCTTTTCTTTGTTTACAAAGTTCCCTTCAAGTTCAAGATAGGCACATAGACTTGCAAATTTTGAATCAAAAAACAAAACCGATATATGGAAATTTCAAATGCAGTGATTGCCCAACCCCATGCAAGCATAATTACTCAATTTTCTTAGCTTAGCCAAACGCAAGGTCATCGAAGAATCCTATTGACTTTTTGATTACCTGATAAATGCGTTTAAGATAGATGGTGTATGCATTTTCAGACATTGGTTCATATATATAGTATCAACATTTGTGGAACTTACATATTAAATTTGTTAATTTAATCAATAATGACTAATGATTTTGAGAGAGAGAGAGAGAGACCATACATGATTATTGTGAAACTAATTATGAAACGCATGTCCTATTATAGATACATTATTTTACCTTTCCGTTTAGGGATAAAACAATTTGATTATTATGTGTAAATGACAATTGTATTACTGATACAGTTGCAATTAGTAAGATTAATGTCAAATTTACTAGCAAATATACTAACGTGTAAATAATATCTTTTTTCGTCTCAACTAATTTTTAAGCAGAGAATGAATGTTTTTAGGGTTTATGTCATTTTTGGTGTATTTTAGATAGGTATGAGTTCGGATTGGGCTAAAAAATAAAAATTGAAATGGGTATTAGTTTAGTTGGGCAAAATTCATTTTTAATTGAGTCAAGTTTAAAAAATTTATTTATTTTTTCAAAATCCAATAGAGACGGCCGATGCCGCTTGGCCAAAATCAGTTTGCCCCTGACTGCCACTGTGGAGTCTAGAGATTGAGCGTCAAATGTAGGTAGTTTCGCACCTGAAGAGGTTATTTGTATGGAATCTAGAGATTGAGCGACGGATGTAGGCAGTCTTGCACATGAAGAAGTTATTTGTATATTTTGAATTCATGATACGCATGTTAGAATTGAGCAACTTTACTGTTGCATGCGTTAAACTCACCCTCTGAAGACAAAAAAGGGATAATATATATATATATATATATATACATATATATCTTACTTTGTGCTCTTTTTAGATTGAACGTGTTATTGTATTTTTCCTTGTACAAGTAACAGGGAAAATAAGAAGAGAGACCATGCTACCGTGTGGTGGATGAAATTTTCAAACCCTAATAATGCTTTTGAGATACACAAACAACCTCTTCAAATATAGTAATTAGTTGCCCAGCTTTTGTTTTTTTGGCTTAAAATTGAGGAGTAAAGTTAGTTAATTAACAAACTCGTTCGCTTGCTATATATATGAGCCTAACGTATCTTTTGTAAGCTTTTAAGCTGAACAAAAATCTGGGCCCGAATTGAAGTTTCTTATATAGCAATAAGCTAAACGGACAATGTTAGTCTCCGCGTTGACAGATGATAAGCCTACTATGCATGAGCTCAAATACCAGCCTTATTAGACAAAACCAAAAGCCTCTAACATGCTGATAACTTAAATCACTTAACAAGCATTGTCCAAGTATCAAACCTTAATCTCATAAGCTTGGATGATCGTTTAAAAAAAGAAATTAAAGTGCTAAACCTGAGTCAGTGAATCTATGATGGGTTAAAGTTAGGGCTGGTCACTTGGCTACATTTGCTATGTAATTTCCATAAGATTTGTGCACTAATCGGACTTCTATAGGACTTGAACAACCATATAATTAATCTGTCAACTAACTCATCTATATAGATCATCTGATATACATGGGTTGATACCATGTATAAATATGTAAGCTCTTTGGATTCAAGAAATATGCACTTCAGTTCTAACAAGTTTGGATTAACTTTTACATTTGCTTCGCATGAAATTATAATAGAAAAAAACAAAAAAACGTAAACAAAAATCAGTATGGGTTAAGGTGGGTGAGATCATTCTTTAATAAGTTTGTTAATCAAGCTTTTTAAAAGCAACAAAATGACACTAAAACGCAAAAATTATATGAAGAATCAAGTTTAATCGCCCATGCACAACCTGCTAAAATAAAATTGACTAAGATGATTTGTCATTAAAGACAAATGAAACACAATCTGTTTCTATCACAAATCCGAGAACTATGTGTATATATGAGGTAAACATCATTTCTTTTATCGGTTCAGAAAACTTGATAATATAAAGCCGGATAAAGCTTTCATAATTAGTGATAGTATTTTTGTCACGCCCCAAAATTCAGGGGTGATTTTTAATGAAAATAATTAATTTTGCAAAAAATAAATTAAAATTTTAATTTTTTAAAAATAATAATAAAGTCCAATTTAATAAACAGTCCATAGTACAACAGAGCAATTGCATGTCACTTTACTGATAAAAATCTAAATCCCAAAACCTCAAGTAGAACTAGAATACGGAATAAAATACAAGATTGTTTACAATACTAACAAAAAATCAAACGACGGAAATCTAACTAATATCAAACTAGTTCCAAACCGCTTGTCTTCGTGTTTAAACTTGAACCTGCAAAGTTTGTGGGGGTATGAGCTTGCGCCCAATAGTCCAGAACATCTAACATACAGAGCATAGCGTGCAAAGCAATATATAAGCATGTAAAAAAAAATATACCAGCAATGTAATGTGAATGTAATGCATATGTTAATACCTCTTTCAAATTAATATAATAATATTCTTCTTATTCCTTTATTTGACTTTTATACCTATTATTCTGTTCAATGCTATATGATCTCATTTTCGAATACATTTTACCTAGATTTTCACATTTCTTTATTCAACATTATATAGTAATCCTTTGTGGAGAAACAATGGCTTTCAAAGCTCTAATATATGATGCCATCTATCAACTCCGTTTTTAGCTCTCATCTGTGGTACTTGTGAATCAACACGCTTCTAAGGATGTTAAATACACTTGACCAAGACTTAATTCTAGACCTTTCACTCGAGGGAGGAATAATTTCTACTTGCTTTACTTCTTCATGCTCATTACTATTTCATAATTTTTGCTCACTACTATTTCATAATTTTTTATATTCTCAAATCACTTTGATTAGAACTCTATCTTTTACAGATGACACAATTTCTCATTCAATATCATTACTCCATTATCCGACCAACGCTATGTATTCCTCAATAGGGACAATATTCAAAATATTCATAATCCAGCAACTCAGTGCAACATACAGATAACATTATTATTTAAATCATATATCTCACAAATAGCAGTAATTACGCATTACATAACATTTTAATCATAAATAGTAATAATTATATTCTTTAACTCATTTAGATTGAGATAATGAAATTAATCTTCACAACCACTGAAATAACAGGTAACAATTGACCATTACATAAATTTTGAGTACACTCTAAATGCCTAAAGATATCAAATAATATCATTTTATATAAATAAAATATAAAATATCTTTTTATCAGATTTAATTCGTTAAATTATTAACATTTATCATCAAAGTCAACGTATTAAAATTTGATAGTAATCAGAACACTTTTGACGGTTTGGATCATAAAAATTTCGTTCACTTCCCCAATTGCTTAAAGATTCTTTCCAGGTAGGTTAGAGGTTCTTTGGTTCCCTTCCAATGGTTGGCCCTTATCATAGGACTACAACAACTTTTAAAATACTTTACTAAAATAAATAACACAATGTAAAAGAAAATAATTATGAAATAATAATAATAAAACAGAGAAATTAAATTGTCTCTTAAGGAGTGTTTGGACGTAGCTTATGCTTTATATTTATGATTTTTTTGAAATGTATTTGAGTGAATAGCTTAAAAAAGCAACTTATATTAAATTACCTTTTTTAAAAAAAATTATTTTAAAGAACACTTTTTAAAAATAACTTATACTGAACTGTACCAGTCTATACTGAACTGTACCGAATATACCAACCCGTACAGGACAATTGGAATTTTTACTCCATTTCTAATTTATCATTGTATTTTATATTAGTTATTTCGTTTTGGTGACTTTTAAAATTTTAATATGAATAATTTCTATATTTAGAATATACTAGTACCTTTTGGTAGTAATTTGTTATATCAAATTGTTTAGACCTTTTATTGGAATATAATAGGCAATGAAAATGTATTTTAAGTCTTTTTAAAGTACTTAAAACTTATGATTTACTATTTTGAAGATTTTTTAAACTACTTATAACTTGTGTATATTTTGTTATAATGAGATTTTATTTTGTATATTTATAATATATGTATATATTTTTTTACATATATATATATATATATACAATATTCATAGCGGCAAATTTGATATGGTGCGCTGGTACAATCTGTTACCGATACGTACTATCTCAATGGTAAAAACAGTACGGTGGCCAGTGCGAGATTCACAACTATGGATAAAACATCCAACGGTCTAGGAAAAAATCCTTATAAATAAGGAAATTTATGAGCATTGTTGGATTGCATTCTTCTTACTCCCTCTTTCACTTTAGACTCAAATAAGATTTTAAAATTTCTTTCTTATTAGGTAATGGATGGATGACCTTAGGGCAGATAACAAATGTTGCCGCCTTAAAATGTTACCGACTCAACTCCTTTGCTGACATTTTCAAATTAGTGTAAATATAAGAGCTTGGGAGATAGTTTGATATACAATAAAATAGAGACAGAATAGAAAGAAAGAAGAAGAGAGAGTATAGGTAAGTCCTCAAAGATCAAGTTGTATTTTATTTGGTTCTGTAATATCAATAAAGTCTTGGGTGGTTCAGAAGGTGTATCCCTAAAGAGTTTCAAAAGAACTAATTTAATAGTTTCGGAAGAACTAGTTTCTTATATCTTGTATTTGTACATGTTTTATTTACTTTATATTTCCCTATTTATAACACGTTATCAGTACGAAACTTTGAGTGTTTATGAAAAAGAAGGGCATTTATGGTTTTTAAGACGACAGTTCATATATACACACATGCATATATGTTTCATAATTTTTAATACTGATGTCTTCTATAAAGTGTAAAATTTTTAGAAGGTAATGAATATTTAATATTCATATTGACATATGTTTCTTTTGTTGGCCCAAAAGTACAATCCAAGAGGAGGAGTGAATTGGGTTTCAAAAATAATAAAAAATAATTTAACTAAAAACTGATTGAGCAATATAAAAGCATAATTAAAGTGTGTGTGGAATGTGGTCAAGCAATCTCAAACAAGAATTGAAAAATGGAGCACAAAATGAATATAATGATTTACCGAGATTCAACCACAACTCGTGACCTACGTCCTCACCCTCAAGATCCCATTGAAAGCTCTTTCTCTATGCAATGAAGAATTACAAAGCAGATGCTAGTTGACTAAGTGCTTACAAGAGCTCTTTCCAAGCTCTCAAACTCCTCAAGTGATTTTATCCAAGCTTCACTCAAACTTACAAGTATTTTTAACAAGAACACTCAAACTCACAGGTTTACAAACCCACCCAAATGAAGTAAATAAGGTTTACACAAAGAATCTCTATTAAAGAGTAGATAAAACAAGTGTAAGATCAGTAAATGCTCTAATATCTCAGCGAAATATTTGTAGCAGTTAGGATTCAAGGCTTTCAGATTCAATTCAGTACTTAAATGTATGTCTTCTTGTATATAAATGCTGTGGAAGTCTTGTATATATGCCTTAGCATTGTTTCTATCTGTTAGATGTAGTTGGGGTTGCATTTAATGCAAGATCATAGCTTCAAAATGTTTAAAACTATAACCGTTAGAGTTGTATGGGTCGACCCTTTGGCTGCATGTGTCGACTTCTTCCTGTTCTGAACATAGCTCTTTAAGCAATCTACTTCCATGTGTCGACTCCTTTAAGGACATATTCAAAATCATGTAATCTACCTCAATGTGTCAACTCTTGTAGCTGAAGTTGTCGACTCTTGCCAATTCTATAAGCTTTATTTTTGCAGGTCTTTTTCAACCTTCGTCTAAACCTTCCAGTACTCAGATGATTTTCCAAATTGAGCTTTTAAGACTTGAAATGTCTACTTTCATGCATGTTATTCTTCAAGAACTTCTTCAATCAATCATTGCTTTCCCTTGGTATGTTGAGATTTTATCAAACCTTTCAACACTTCACCAAAATCTTCAAGTGAGCTTCCAAGTCTTGTGGTATCCTCTTCAACCGATCTCCAGATCTTCTCATGCCGTATAATGGAAGGCGTTAGCTCTTGCTGCCGTCCTTCTTTAAAAGATATAAGCTCTACCAGTACTTTTTGCCGACCTCAGTATTAGTACTTGATGTTGATCTCTTTTTTCGATCTTCAGTGTCAGCATCTCTAAGCTATGCTTTAGATCTTGATGCCGATCTTCTTTTTAAGTATTGTCGATCTTCTTCTTAAGTATTGCCGATTTTCTTCTCTGATCTTGTTATGCGATATCATAGTTGGTGTCAGTTCTTCTAAAAGAGCTACCGACCTTCTTCTTTTTTGTTGCTGAAATTCTTTTCAATGATGCTGATATATTTTTACCTGTTGTTTTTTTCTTTTAATTTTTGCCGAAATCCTTTTCATTAATGCCGATGTATTTTTAATTGTTGCCGATATCCTTTTAATTGTTGCCAAAATTCTTTTTATTGATGCCGATCTAATTTTAAAGTCCAGATCTTCATACGCCCTTCAACTTATTCTTGACAAGCTTCTCAACTCATAAATTCTTCAATATATTCAAAGTGTCAAGCTTCAAGTCATGGTTTAATCATAATCTGCACACTAAGTAGATTCATTAGATCACTAAATGAAGTTTTGTTATCATCAAAATTAAGGTATGGAGTCAACAATTTCTCCCTTTTTGATGATTGACAAAACTTTTCAAAACATGAATGATAAGCTTAAGTGTGTGTGTGTTGGTGCAAGGATATAGCAAGTCATACTTGAATTTGCTCCCCCTTTCTTAAGGAATTTAAGCACTCGTGGATTTTTAATCCATATAAAACAAGCAACAATAATATGTCTTCTCTCCCCATAAAAGAAAACAACAATAATACTTTTTCTCTCCCCCTTTTTGACAATAACTCAAAACGAGCTAGAAATAGAATTAAAAGACAGGTACAATAGCAAAAAAAAAAAAAAAAAAATTAAAACAAGAGTAATGTTACAAATAAGTTAGCAAACAAAGTAGTTTAACCAATCAACAAATTGCAAACACTCATAGTAGAGATGTCATACAAAAATATTATATATTAGACATCAATAGAAGTTAAAACATCCAAGCATTCAAAAGTTTTGAGGATGACATACCATCCTTTGAAACTAATATAGTTTAGAAAGAAAACATGTTGAAGTGAAAGATATGCAAATAAAAATGCACATGAGAATGCATGTGTGAGGTTGTTTCAAGTGTCTTTGGGAGAGGATGGAGGGGATGGTGTGAGTTCAACAAGGTTTTCTGGAGTGTTAGAGAAGCTTTTCCGAGATCGGGGTCTTAGCCCATGTCTGTGGGAGGTTTTGGTTAGAGCAGGGGATTTGGGAACTTTAAAAGTTTTAACTATCTTGGCTTTCTCAGTTATGTCTTTCGCTTTTTCTTTAGAAGCTGTCTCTTGTTCCTCTTGTTTTTGTTCTTCACCTCTTTCTTCTTCTTTTTTGTCTTCTTCTTCTTCTTCTTCGGCTTCCTCTTCCTCTTCATCTTCTTCTTCTTCATTACTATTATCTTGATTTGCAAATTCTGTTACTAGTGAGTTAAAAGGTTGGTAATCCATACCTCTTACTTTCTTAATATACTTTTCCAGATGTGCAGTGGAGAGATTAATGGCTTGCAGTAGACCTGTCTTCATTTTTTTGACCATCATTGACTATAGCTCTTATTTTGGTTTCTAAAACCTTTAGCCTTATAACTCTGTTGTCAACTTTTGCATCTATTTTGGCAAGCATTTTCTCATTATATGTCTGCATTCCTTGCAAGATTATCAAGAGTAGAGACATATCCACAGACCTATTAGTTAGAATAAGGCCCATGAAAAAAAGTTCCCTTGAGGCATCCTCTGTTTTAGCATTGGATGTCTCACCTTCTTCAACTTGTTTGCCTTTTACAGATGCAGTACCTTTGCCCTTCTCCTTTCTAGGGCACCAAACCTTGTTCACTTTATGATAACCCATTCTTTTGAGAGTTTTCTCATTATATTCATCACACAAAGGTTTAGGAGCCTTCTTCTTCTCTCCTGTCAAGTTGACCTTAAAGTGCTTAAACACTTTGGTTAGAACATCCTATAAGGCATACTCATTTTTCTTTGGAGGGCTTTCAAAATGTGATCCTTAATGAACATGACCAAGTCAATCTTGGTGTTGCAAATGTAAGCCCAAAGAAAGAATAATTTCGTTTAAGAGATAAACTCAAAATTTTCACCTTTAGGAATTAGAATCTTGCAAATGAAATGATGGACAAGTCTAAGGTCCAAAGGTAGGTCATTGGCTAGGGGTTGAATGCTTGTAGCAGTTTCTTCTCCATAGAAAGCAGTCAACTGAGTTTTTCTATCTATTTCATTTCTTTGAACTTTACCACCACTACCAATTTCTAGAATATGACAAATCACATATTTGTGATGGTGAATGATACTCCCTTCACCTAAATATTAATGTCTTGTGTGCCAAAACCTCTACTGGCATGGGCATAGAATTACCCAACCAATTCAGGATATACATCTTCCTTAATTTGTGTTATGGATTTCCAACCGAGAGCATCTAATCTAGATTCGAATTCAAAGTTCTCCTCAGCAAAGAATTGAAAATTTATCCATCTACCACTCAAGATAGGTTTCAAAGAGAATGTGGAATAATACTTATCTTCGGCCTCAGTGCTAGCGAAGTAGGTCTCGTTCCTTTCAATCCTTCCTTCATCTTGAGTGATTCCTTTTGATTTCTTTTTCTTTCCATGCCTTATAAATAATTCCCCATGATCCTTTCTCTTCTTGCTCTCTGTCATCTTGGGTGTCGACACTTTTAGGGTTTTCTTCCCTTTCTTGGTTTTGTTTGATTTCGGTGCCACGGGTGATTGATTAAAAGTTTAATGAATGGTGGGAATGGGTTTGGAGGGATTGTAAAAGGTATATAAGAGGATTAGAGAGAGATTTGTGGAGAAGCTTGATGGTTTTTGGCAGTTGAGGAATCGCTTTGTCGAAAGAGAATGAGAGAGAGAAAATTTTTGATTTGTGTGAATAACAGGGGATATTTAAAGTCACTGAGTAGCTGCACAAAGGGGTCGACTCTTAACTTTGAGGGGTCGACTCTTTTTTTGGCAAAATTACTCGCCGAGCACTTTGTTAAAATGGGTCAACTCCTGATATTATAGAGGTCGACTCTTTCCAACAGAAGCTAACAAGAGCTATTTTCAGAGAACATGGGTCAACTCCTTGAGGTTAGGGGTCAACTCTTCTTTTATGAAATTCAAAATATGACTTATGAATGGTATGCAATGCATCATATAGATATTCCATCAATTGTAAAGATTCAATAACATTATTGAACATAAAGACCATGCAATACAATCAAGATATTGGATTACTCATTCCTAATTCTCTTCTAATTATGCAAAATCTATCCTCAATGGTTTTGTGAATATATCAGCAAATTGGTTCTCAGTGCCCACAAAGTCAAGTTTAATATCACATTTTTGCACATGATCACGCATAAAATGATGTCTAATTTCAATGTGTTTTGTGCGAGAGTGTTGAATGAGATTTTTGGTCAAATTGATAGCACTTGTGTTGTCACATCTGATAGGGATGTATTCAAAGGTCAGTCCAAAGTTCTCTAGTTGGTGTTTGATCCAAAGGACTTGAGCACAACAGTTTCTAGTTGCATTGTACTCTGCCTCAACTATGGAAAGTGTAACTGAGTTTTGTTTCTTACTAAATCATGAAACAAGCATATAATCAAGAAATTGTCAAGAGCTATTTGTGCTCTTTCTATCAACTTTACTACCAGCATAGTTAGCATCAGAATAGCCAGTCAAGTTTAAAAATGTGCCTTTAGGATACCATAATTCAAGGTTAGGTGTGTGCTTGAGATATTTAAAAATCCTTTTAACAGCTATAACATGTGATTTCTTATGATTAGATTGAAATCTAGCACGTACGCATACACTAAACATGATATCAAGCCTACTAACAGTTAGATAAAGTAATGAGCCAATCATACTTCTATATAATTTGGTATCCATAGAGATACCTTTCTTATCTTTGTCAAACTTTGTTGAAGTACTCATGGGAGTGCTTAATGACTTTGCATCCTCCATATCAAATTTCTTGAGCAAGTCTTTAATGTACTTAGCTTGGTTTATGAAGATGCCTTCGTTTGATTGTTTGATTTGAAGTCCAAGAAAGAAGTTGAGTTCTCCTATCATGCTCATTTCAAACTTACCCTGCATATACTTAGCAAATTCCTTGCAAAGCTTCTCATTAGTAGAACCAAATATGATATCATCCATATAAATTTGCATAATATGTATATCATGGTCTCTAATTTTTATAAAGAGTGTTGTGTCAACCTTTTTTTCTTGTAAAATCATTTTCAATCAAGAATTTGCATAATCTTTTATACCAAGCCCCTGGCGCTTGCTTTAAACCATAGATAGCTCTTCTAAGTTTGAAAACATGATTTGGAAGTAAAAGATTTTCAAAACCAAGAGGTTATTCAACATACACCTCTTCAGATATAAAACCATTAAAAAAATACACTTTTCACATCCATTTGATAAAGTTTGAAAATTTTGAAATATGAAAATGTAACCAGCATTCTAATAGCCTCTAATCTAGCTACAGGTGCATAGGTCTCATTAAAATCAATTCCTTCTTCTTGACTATAGCTTTGAGCTATAAGTCTTGCCTTATTTCTAATTACAGTTCCATGTTCATTTATTTTGTTTCTAAACACCCATTTGGTTCCAATTACAGGATGATCTTCAGGCCTAGAAATAAGGTTCCAAACCTCATTCCTTTCAAATTGCTTCAACTCATCTTGCATGGTCATAATCCAAAATTCATCATTTTTAGCTTCTTAAAAGCATTTTGGTTCAATTTGTGATAGAAATGCAAGATGGTTATATATATTTCTAAGAAATGATCTTGTTCTTACCCCTTGTGATGGATCACCTAGTATTTTCTTTGTCGGATAGTTGTGGACAAACTTCCATTCCTTTGGCAGCCTTTGATTTACATCTAGTTGGCTTGAAGGGATGTATTGGTCTCCTTTCTCTTGTAGCTGAGCTTTACTTTGAGTTGGATTGATGTTCAACTTATCCAAGCTTTGTTCCAAATCATCTACATCATCACTCACAATATTCTTTGGCAAAGAATTTAGTTCATCAAAGGTAACATGCACTGATTCTTCAACAACTAAAATTCTTTTATTGAAAATTCTATAGGCCTTACGATGAGTAGAATGCCCAATAAAGATACCCTCATCAGATTCTACATCAAACTTGCCAAGATGGTCCTTATTGTTGTTTAACACAAAACATTTGCATCTAAAAGCTCTAAAGTATGAAACATTTGGTTTTTTGTTTTTCCAAAACTTATATGGGGTTTTGTTTAAAAATTTTCTCGCCAAAACTTTATTTAAAACATAGCAAGTTATGTTAACAACTTTAGCCCAAAAGTAATTTGACAAATTATTTTCACAAAGCATTGTTCTCCCTATTTCTTTCAAAGTCCTATTTTTCCTCTCAACAACCCCATTTTGTTGAGGAGTTCTAGGTGTTGAAAAATTGTGTTCAAAACCATTTTCATCACAATATATTTCAAAAAGTTTACAATCAAACTCATTACCATGGTCAGTCCTAATTGCTATGATTATAAATCCTTTTTCATTTTGAACCTTTTTGTAAAACTTGGTGAAGAAAAACAATTGTTTTATCCTTATGAGCTAAAAAGAATGTCCTAGTGTATCTTGACTAATCATCAATGATGACAAGAGCATATTGCTTACCACCTAGACTTAAAGTTATAGTTGGTCCAAACGAATCCAAATGCAAAAGTTGTAGTGACCTAGAGGTAGAAACCATATTAGTAGATTAAAAAAAACAATTCTGGTTTGCTTCCCCATTTGACATGCATCACAAACTTTGTATTTTTCAAATTTGAGTTTCGGGAGACCATTTACTAACTCATTTTTCTAAATTTTAGAAAGAATGCTCATACTAATATGGCTAAGCCTTCTATGCAACAACCAACTATCTTCCCTGTTCATAGTAGCAAGACATTTGATTTTGCAAGAAGATAAATCATTTATGTAAAAAATGTAAATATTGCATTGTCTATGTCCAGTCAATATGGTCTTGTTTCCATTTATGTTTACTACAATACATTTAGAAGATTCAAACACTACCTTACAACCTTTGTCATACAATTGACTAATGTTCAACAGGTTATGCTTAAACCCTTTAACAAGTAAAATATTTTCAATTGAAGTAGAAGAGTTTTTACAAATACTACCTATACCAATGATTTTGCCTTTGCTATTGTCTCTAAAAGTAACCGAGCCTCCATCCTTTGGTATGAGAGATGTGAATTGAAATTCATCTCCAGTCATGTGTCTTGAACAACCACTATCCAAGTACCAATGGTCCTTTTTGAACTTTGCTTGAAAGCATACCCATAAGAATATCAACTAAAATCTTTGCGTACCCAAATCATTTTGGGTCAATGGGAGTTAGTTTTCAATAGTCCTTTTAGGACCCAAACATTTTTAGGAGCATAAATTTTTTGCATAAAGTAACATTTGCTAGCTGGATGGCCACTTTTTTGACAATAAAAGCGTGTTATTTTTGTTTTTGAAAATTTTTTGTCTTTAAAAGGATTGTAGCCTATTCCAACCTTGTCAAGAGAACACGTTTATTTACCAAGCATGGCATCAATCTTTTCTTTCCCATCAACACATTTTGTAAGAAATTTTTTTAAATCATTTACTTTTTCTTTCAAAACAGAATTCTCTTTGTTCAAAATTTTAATTTCATTTTGTAAATCTTCACTCTCCTTAGTGAGTATGGATACCATCTTTTTGAGAAGACTATTTTTGATGCTTATTTTTTTGAATTCAGTAAATAAATCATCAAAGATATTTTGTAACTCATCAAATGAAAAATTAAATGGTTTAGTGTGTACTACCTCAGATTCCTCCTCTTGTACCATGAGACATAGGTTTGTAATCTCTTGAGATTCAACTTCCTCATCAGAGCTGGATTCCTCATCTACACTCCATGTGGCAGTTAGAGCCCTTCTTCCTTTGCCTTTCTTTCCTTTCTTCTTTAGCAAGGGACACTCAGCTTTAATGCGTCCTGACTTCTTACATTCATAGCATATAATGGTTGAATCCTTGTTGTTGAATTCACCTCTTGCTTTAGGTTTTTTTCCTCCTTTCCACCTTCTTTTCATAAATCTCTTGAACTTCATCATAATGAGAGCAAGATCTTCTTCATCCTTATCTTCACTCCTAGATTCATTTTCTGATGTGCTGGACTTGAATGCTATGGATTTCTTCTTCTTGTTATCCTTTTCTTGAGCATTTTGCTTTTGGGTCAGCTCATAAGTCATGAAAGATCCAAGAAGCTCTTTAAGTGGCAATGTGTTGAGGTCTTTAGCTTCCTATATGGCTATCATCTTGGCTTCCCATGTCTTTTGCAATGATCTTAGAATCTTTCTCACCTGTTCACTATTAGGATAAACTCTTTCAAGAGACTTTAAACCATTAACAATGTCAGTAAACCTAGTAAGCATTTAAGTTATAGACTTATCAGATTTCATTTTAAAAAGTTCATAGTTATGCACAAGAATGTTAATCTTGGACTCCTTGACCTGATTGGTCCCTTCATGAGTCACTTCAATTCTATCCCAAATTTTCTTGGCCGATTCACAAGTAGAGATTCTATTGAATTCATTTGGGTCTAATGCACAATATAAGATGTTCATAGCTTTAACATTGGATTGCAAAAGCTTCAAGTCATTCTCATCCCATTCATTTTCAGGTTTAGGGATGACTATCCTTTCAACAGTCTTGGTAGAAGTCTTAGGACCATTAACAATGATCCTCTATAATTCATAGTCAATAGATTGGATATAAATTATTATTCTATTCTTCCAATAATTTTAGTTTGTCCCATTAATCATGGGAGGTCTATCGGTGGATTGACCCTCACCTAGTGAGCTTCCAAACACGGTCGCCATGGATTAGCTTTAAGGATGTTAAGCCTTTAAATGTAGAGTATAAGCTTTGATACCAATTGCTGGCCCAAGAGTGCAACCCAAGAGGGGAGTGAATTGGGTTTCAAAAATAATCATAAATAATTTTAACTAAAAACTGATTAAACATTCTGATTAAGCAATATAAAAGCATAATTAAAGTGTGTGTGCAATGTGGTCAGGCAATCTCAAACAAAAACTGAAAAACAGAGTACAAGATGAATACAATGATTTACCAAGGTTCAGCCAAAACTTGTGACCAACGTCCTCACCCTCAAGACCCCTTTGAAGCTCTTCTACTATGCAATGAAGAATTACAAAGCACATGCTAGTTGGCCAAGTGCCTAGCTCACTTTTTACAAGAGCTCTTCCCAAGCTCTCAAACCCCTCTAGTAATTTTGTCTAAGTTTCATTCAAACTTACAAGTATTTTTAACAAGAACACTCGAACTTATAAGTTTACAAACCCACCCAAATGGAGTAAATGAGGTTTAGACAAAGAATCTCTCTTAAAGAGTGGATAAAGCAAGTGTAAGATCAATAAATGCCTTATTATCTTAGCAAAATATCTATAGTAGTTAGGGTTCAAGGCTTTCAAATTCGATTCAACACTTAAATATGTGTCTTCTTGTGTATAAAATGCTATGGGAGTATGTAAGCACCTCATTTTTGCCCGCTCGGCAATCTCCGGCCTGACTGAACTCCTTTTCAAAACTCCATAAGTACATTCAAGCCCAAATCAACTTTCAAACTATTATCTAATCAGTCAACCGCTTCTCGGGCCCGCTGGGTCCAATAGAGGCCTAATAACCAAACTTGCCCCTTGGGCCTTCAGGCACGTTTTGAGAAATTTTAAAATCACTTAAAATGGTAAGTTCACCTTTTCAAAGTGTTACTAAGTAGTTAGGCGTACTCTGTACACCATTTTGTCCGATTTTAGTCCCATTTCGGCTAACTTTAGTCAAAATGACCATTTTGCCCCTGAATGCCCCAGCACCGCACAAATTCCACCGAATAGTGAAAAAATCTCCCGGGATTATCCCTGAATGACCCGGCATGCCTAACATAACACTCCGATCCATTCCTGACCATTTTTAACCAAATTCAGCCAAAATGACCATTTTGCCCCCGACAACCCGAACGCGCCTCGAAACAACACTGGTCCTAGAATATTGAATGGAAGGTCTTGTAATACACCTCTGTTTAACCTAAGGAGGACCTTATAACACTAAACACCCCCGACTCAATAAAAGTTCCCCAGAGCGTTTCGCAGATGCTCAGCCAAAATTGCCTTTTTTTCCAATTCCCTGGTTATAACGTATCGTCAAACGACTTGAGAAATGCGTAAACTGGGGAATTTCTGAAAGCTCAGTCATTGGTCTTTCCATTGATAAAGCTTGATTGGATAGATCGCTCCTCGAAGTCCCTCATCGCGTAGCTCAAAAATTGCTACTTTCAACCACCCCTAGAGTGTCTCGTAGATGCTCTGCCAAGATTGACGTTTTCTCCGATTCCCTAATTATAACGCACTATCAAACGACTTGAGAAATGCGTAAATTAGGAAATTCCTGAAAGTATTTTCAGAGCACTTTCCATTGGTACGGTCTGATCAGAGAGATCGCTTCTCGAAGGCCTCGATCATGCGGCATAAAAACAGCTACTTTTGAACCCCTGCAGAGCGTATCACAGACGCTCTACAAAGATGCGACTTCATGCACACTTCTCGAGATGATATCTCACACTTTCGAACACCGTTCAAACTTTTTAAAAACTCAGAAGTTCATGAGAAACCTTAGGAGAACACCGTTGATGCAACTGATTCCTCCAAAAGCTTTCCGGTTGGCTCAATTATCGAGGCAAAGTTTAAAAGAACACTCCCAATGACGGAGCGTATGCTACATGCGCCTAGATTTTGATCATATCGACCAAACTTCGATTAACCATCAAGATTTAGCCAGTACAATGGGTGCCACGTGGCATTCTGCCAATGGAATAGTACCGGCGCATGTAGCATATGCGCCAATGTCCAAATTTTTGCCTATAAATACAGGCCTCCCCCTTTCCATATTTTAGTACTGAAATTGATAGCAAAGCTCTGTAAAAACTGCTCTAGAACCTCGAATTCCTATATACATCCCATACCTCAAACACTTAGGCTAGATTCCACCTTCCCCTAACCCATACACTTCACCTATATAGCCTTCTACAACATAGACCACCTCCTTCCACCCCTTCAAGCAAACTTAAAGCCCTCTAAGCTCAAGTCAAGACATCCATAGAAGATTACAAGTGTATTGAAGGCAAAATGTGGTATTTCTTTTATGTTTTTGTCTTCCCCCACTCTTGTCTTCTCCTTCCTAGCCTACTTAGGCTATTCTCTATTTTAATCCCCATCTTCTACCCCCCTTTCTTGCATGCTTGAAGCAAGAGGGCTCTTAGTTCATGCTTAGAGGAAAGTTAGTGAGAGCCACTGTGTAAGGGGATCTCTCACTAGCCTACTTTAAGATGGTATGGCCTTGGAGCCCCTTGATTATGTAGTGTAGCCTAAAGCCTTATATGTATTCATGACCCCCTTGCATATTGCTATCTTATTCATGTTTTGCGTGCTTTGCTTTATTTCCATGTTTATAACCATGTTTTTTCAAAACTCACACTATTCTCATTTTCATGCCATTTCCAAGTTCAATATTCCCTTCAAAATGGTTCTAAATATTGGTCTCTTGAAGCTTAGGATGAGATTCCAAGAAATCATGCCTTAGAAAATCCTCCCATTAACCCTTTAACTCCCATTTTTGCATATTTGCATTTCCACTTGCATGAAAATGGTTTCCAAACTCTCTAATTCCCAAGGTTTCTATTCT
Organism: Euryodendron excelsum; assembly: GCA_033060915.1. Lineage (NCBI taxonomy): Eukaryota > Viridiplantae > Streptophyta > Magnoliopsida > Ericales > Pentaphylacaceae > Euryodendron > Euryodendron excelsum. The sequence goes on from CM065396.1 coordinate 3,484,612, forward strand.
CTCAAGTTGTTGGAATGGCCCCCATGGAACCCTCTCTTGAGTGGTCTCCCTTTTATAGTGGCCATGGGAGCCCTAAATTGTTAGAATAGTTCTCTTCTCTTTTCACTCTTGCACAAAAATGGTTTTCAAATTCTTTGACTTCTAAGTTTTCTATTCTCTCAAGTTTAGTGGTTGGAACGGTCCCATGGAATCCTCCCCTGAGTGGTCTCCCTTTTCATTGGCCATAGGAACCTCAACTTGCTAGAATGGTTTCCTTTAAAAATGGCTCTCAAAATCTTCCTCTCAAAGATGGTTTTCAAAAGTTCATTCTCTCCATCCTTGCATTAAAAATGGTTTATCAAAAGTTGTCATCATCATGTTGATTTTTGAAATCCTACTCTTGTCAAGGTGAAGGTTATAACAGTCCAAAGAAAATCTTCTCCGGAATGGTTTTTAAGCACCAACCATATAAACCATGTTCTTGACTAGAGTCAAATTTTCATGGAAATGACCTTCAAAAGGGTTGTCAACAAAAGTCCTTTGCATAACATGATTTGTTTTCTAAAACTCTTTTAAAAAATGCATAATATCACCTGTCAAAACCATCTTCCAACCCAACCCTAGGTTAACTTGACCCTAGTTATCCAACCCTAGATTAACTTGACCCTAGTTATCTAACCTTAGCTTAACTTGACCTTAGTTGTCCAACCCTAGGTTAACCTAACCTGAGTTAGTTAACCCTAGGTCACCTTAACCCTAGGTTAACAAAGCCCATGTTAGTTGACCCTAGGTCACTATAACCCTAGGTTAACTAAACCCTAGTTGATTAACCTTAGGTCACCTCAACCCTAGGTTAACCTAACCCAAGTTAGTTAACCTTAGGTTACCCTTAACCTTAGGTCAACCCAACCTAGGTTAGTATACTTTAAGGTTCCAACTCATGGACCCCTTTTAAATGTTCTTATTTAAAACTACTTTCATAACCCCTTTTTCCAAAACCTCCTACCTTCCCAAAATTTCAAAAACCAACTCCATAACCTTTTCAAATACTCCTACACCCTATCTTTAAATTGTTTCCAAAAATATTTTCAAGAACTTACAACCCTAAGGTGTCCCTACCCCTTCTATGGTTAGGGATTCCAAAGGAAGGTGATATATTAAGAATAACCTCCAAGGTTGTCCATATTAGAGTTCCAAAGTCCGAGGTGTTTTCAAAAACCGCTTTTAAAAACTTTTCAAAGGCCAATTTACTAAAGCACTCCAAAATCACACCTCCAAGGTTTTCAAAACACGACTTCAAAATATTTTCAAAACTCTTTTGAGTTATTTCAAAGCACTTCGAAAACTCCCTCGAGTTGTTCCAAAAATATTTCAAAACTCTTCAAAACCCTATTTCAAGAGTGTTTTTCAAAAACCTTCAAGTTGTATTCCAAAAACACTCCAACATCCGACTTCAAATCCAAATTCTCAAATCTTTTTCTAAAGACCACAAAGTGTCTTCAAACCATTCAAAAGACCTCAAAGCGTCTTCAAACATTCCAAAGGTCATAATGCGTCTACTTTCCATCGAGCTGTTACCCGAACTACGAATGACTTGATTCTCACCAAATGAGATACGTAGGCAATCTAAAATGGTGCAGTCATAAGTTCTATTTCAACCCCAATCTCGTTTTCAAAGGTTTCTGTCAATTCAAAGTTTCTATCTTAAACCCCTTGAAAACTCCTATATTTTCAAACTTCTTCCAAAACCTGCATCATGCATCATTCATTCGAAAAATGATGACTAAACCCCGTTTTAAAAATTCTAAAGTGGATACTAAGTGGATAAAGGTAACTGATTATTCTAGTGAGTGAACAAATGGTGATTAGATATGTAGGTATCGAAAGGGCGGGATAGGGTGATGATCTTAGGATATCTTCTCTACATGTAACCAACCCCCGGACGTAAGATTTCTATTTTCGAATGACCAAAATGGAGTTACTTTCAAAAAGGGCTTAAAACTTTCTAAAAGTTGCCAAGCAACATATTTTCTTAAAAAACAATCTCAAGGGAGTTTTTCAAAACCTTTTTTCAAAAATCCTGAGTTTAATCTCTGGATTAACACTTAGTTTTAGGTGCCCTAACTCACCTTAATCAAGTTAGGTGGTGACTCCTCTTTTTCTAGAAAGCCCTTGATCAAATCAATTTCAAGTTTAAACCTAGTCGCACTCGTCCTTGTAGGAAGATGAGTTCTAATGATAGAGTTTCGTGTTTTCCCGAGCCGAAAGGACTTGGTTCAAAAATTGGGATGTGACAGCTGCCGACTCCACTAGGGACACCTAGAGGGTTAGGCTATTATCTTGTCTCTTCACCCTTCACTCACCCTGAATCTCCGGTTACCTTATCCAGTTTTATTCAGTTGTCAAAAATTTTCTAAGTTTTTAAGAAGTTTTTCAAAACCTTAAGTTGTAAGAAACGAACATTATTTTCCAAAACACTTTTCAAATAAGTGTCATCACTTGCATTCATATGCTCGCACTCATGCTCTGGCATCAACATCCATTTGCATGCTTTTGCATTGCTTTCCACTTTCATTAACGATTCATTTTATTCTGCATTGAGTTCTTTAAAAAGTCACTGACTCCTTGCATTTTCTTTTGTAGGTGAACCTTTATTCACATTTTATTTTATGTTATAATTAATTGCCATGTATGTGATGAATGGACAGGACGTGATGTGTGTTGTTGGGTCCTTTCCTCCATTTTTAAAAATTTCACACACAATTGGTGCGCTCACTTGCATTTGCATTTTGCATATATTACCTGGTTACTATGCTTTTAGATAGAAGGGGGAACAATATATTGACTGTGGGCGGATGCTGTGTCAGTTTCTTAGCTTACGGTCTCTTGATAGTTCCCCCGCTCAAACCACCAACCAAAGACGGAGTTCACCCTTTCGGGGGTGAATGTCGGAGGTTTGAAGGTTCGGGAACCGAGATTTTTAGGAAACAGTAGTAAACCCCTAACCTCATGCTCATGTTGCACCCCATCCATAGCCAAACCTCTGCCGGATTTAGGATACGCGCGTTAATTTCAAAACCAAGAAGGAAAGGGAGACCGCTTTACTTTCCTTTATTTTTTGTTCAATTCATGCTGTTGTGCTACTTAATATTCATCATTATGTTATGTATATATCTCTTCGCATCATTACTGCTTATGCATAGGAATTTATTTCAAGATAAGAGTTCCCAAAGTAACTTAAGTTAGTGCATTTTCATGTATCTAATTAACCCTTAGAGAAAGGCCCAAATACCTTCTTACTCGAATAAAGCCAACCAAAACTCCTAAGGGTACAAAGAGATCCTAAGGACTCATGGTACACATCAAAGTCATCTCATAAAGAGGGGCCCCAATCCCTCTTTGCTCACAGAGATAGGGCTGCCAAGAAGACAAGGGGCAATCCGAAATCAAGATCTCTCACCGACCTCCATCAAAGAAGGTATATCTGAAGACCCAAGAGTAGTTTAGGATTTCAAATGTAAAAATAGAATAGGCGAAAAGTCCTAAGGAAAATTATCCCCTTCCCCTTCAAATGTACTTTCAATTCCATATACAGAAAAAAAAAAGAATCAAATGTAATAAAACTGTCTTTCCTACTTTTATCGAATGAATGCATGAATGTGTGAATGAATGAATGAACATGCTCGCACAGGTATGGTACTGTATATAGGGGCAGCCCCCTATCTCCAAAAGTGAGCCAACACATCATGCTTAGTCCTCCTCGAATAGCAGGGGCACCCCTAAGACTTGTATTGCATAAAAACTTTCAAATTAAAGAACTAACTTTTCTCTTTTCCTTATTTTTCACTCTCTCTTCCTCCTCATTTCAAAGAAAGAAAAGAAGGGATAAAGCCCACGGTTGCAGAGAACTCCCCTGTATAGGTCGCCATCTTAGAAAGAAGCAGTTACTCATTTCAGATTATATAGCATCCTTGGAGTCATTCAATATGCCACCAAGCTCAGCCCTTAAGCAAGGCTAGCCTTAGCTACTGGAAGAAATAAGAGGACTTGGGAGTAGGACGACCAAAATAAAAACAATGGTCTCTTTGCTCCTATCCCATGCAGGTATAACACTCGATGAGCAGGTGGAAGCTCTCTAGGTCCAAACGCATAAAGAACATATTGTCCTCCAAAAAAGGACCAAGGGAAAAGATCGAGATTACACCCCGTTGGCTTGCTCTCTAGCAACCTCCTACCAACGGCTTCGCCAAGCCAATCATCTTGTCCCAGTACCTCCCATGCCTATCTTCAACCGAACCTCTGGAATGCTTCTCTCTGAGGCATAAAATTCAGGACTTAATTGAGTTAAAAGTTATTGGTACACAAGAAGACAACCTAACTCCTGTCTCTTCCTGCCTATTATTGAACCACACCAACAATTTTATCACAGGAGATGAGGTTGGTCTAGCTAGTCCCGGCAAAGGAAAGGATAGCATTGAGAAGCTGCAAGTCCTGGGGGGTAGCTGGGGCACTGCATCTGAAGCAAAAAAAGGAAAGAAAAAAAGTGGTCCACCACTACACCATCACCACTGGTGCCCTGAAAGCCGTAGACAGCAACTCGATCAGCCTTGCACAACCCAATGAGGCACCTGGCAAGTGGAGCGTATAATCCCGAAGCCTGTCTAAGGAGCTTATCAATTCAAAAAGAAAAAGGAATGTTTTTTGTATTCATTTACTTTCCTTCCTATCTCCTACTTTTCTTGTCCTTATTCCTGTCTTATGCTTATGATTTCAATTAAGGCAATGCCATGTAAAAATAAATAAATAAATAAAAATGAAGGGCTCTAGTTCATTCCCTTTGACTCATACTCTTGTGGATAATGATTGCTTTTAGGGATTCTTCCCCAATCTATAATGACTCGGCTTAAAGGATGGGATAGTATGGGCAACCCATTCAACGGAGATTAAGACCTGTGAGAGAAAGATAGAGAGTGAAAGAGAGAAGGAAGATAGACTCAATAAAGAAATACAGAGCTTTGAATGATATCCTAGCTGAGCGATGGATAGCCGAGCTCCCAAAATATAGAAAAGCCATCGTTCAATCCTTCCAAAAGAAATAAATACTTCCCTTCACTTAGCCCACTAGAGCCATAAGTGATTTCCATTTAGATATCCCTAAACCAAGAATCATCCCTCATATTGGGGTAAGCGCATAATGGTTAATTCGATAGAAAGTACAGGGGTTTATTTAGAAATGTTGTCTAAATTTTGTAAAAAGGCTTTATGGATTAAGCAATTTAATCTGAAATGAAGAGTGGTCCTCGGTTCTACTACCATACAGTTGGAGACAACCCCTTGCAAAGCCCACTTGAGCCGGTCACATCATTTGAAAAAATATATACCGACCTAATGATCATCGCCCACACTGGATTAAGGCAAAAACCATAAACAAGAACTAATGACCAATGAAGATGGTGATTCCCAAGAGTATATGACAACAACGACATCTCTAAGAACAAGCACAGTAGCAAGTTTTGGTGCAAAGAAGAGTCTTGGATGACAAGCGAAAAAAAAAAAAAAAAAAAAAAAGAAGAGGCAAAAAAAGAGAAAAGATAATGTCATCTCAAAATAGGAATGAAAACGTCGGTACCTCTAAAAGTCGACATAGGAACAAGTTTCTATGAAAAAGTTCTAATTAGAAGGGAAAAAAAAAGGTAAGAAGGAAAGAAGTGAGAAGGAAAGGGGAGTTAAAATTGCCAAAGGTGATCATGGGTCTTTCGAAACTCCATAAGTGATAATGTTTGAGCCTTTATATCCCTTTGTTCATAAACCCCTTAACCTAGCCCACATTACGGTCCAAATTAAAGTCCTCTCAGATAAAAAAAAATTGCTTAGTCCAAATAAGCCTAAACAATAGGAAGACCAGTTTGAGAGAAAAAAAAATAAAAATAAAGAATGAGTAGGAATGTAGGGGCAATGTCATGTTCCAAGGTGTGCTCAAATAGTTTTAGTTTAAACAACCCACTAAAAAAAAATCTTTAAGCCTAAAATATCCCTTCATTTCTTACAACCCCCAAACCCGGCCTACATTACTGTCCTAAAAAAAGTCTTCTCGGATTGAGAGCTAAACTGTTTATTGCTCTGCAAAGGGCAGACAAGTTATTACACAAGTTATAGTGAAATATGAAGATCTGAGGGAGAAAACCAAGTGAGGACAGAAAATCCCCAAACAGTAACCTCATAGAAAGTAGGGATAAGATAGCAGCAACCCAAAAGGTTAAGATCCCTTGAGAATGGTGCATATGCTATCACACCCTGACAAGAATGGGAGAAAACCAAAAGGGCAGGATCCTGGAAGGGAAGCAAAATACCTAGAGTATGGGCCTTAGGGCAATTCTGGGGCATTCTTCATAAATAACTTTTATTCACGCAGTGCTTGTGTATTCATAACATATATAACTTGTATATCCATGCAATTCCTGTGTAGTTCAATTCTATTCATGCATTCATAAAAAAGTATGAAATGCTTCCAATTTCATTCATGTACGTGCAAGTATGACATGCATTCAAAACCTATCTCTATACATTCATAAAAAAGTATGATATGCATTCGTTTGCATTTACGTGAATTCATCAAAAAGTATGACATACATTCAAAATCTATCTATATGCATTCATCGAAAAGTATGATATGCATTCATGTATGTGCATTCATCAAAAAGTATGACATGTACTCATTTCCTCATATATCAACTTGTGCATTAATCTAAAAGTATGATGTGCATTCATTTTAACCTGTGGTGGACTTATACAGTATATACCAAACGACATGTCTAACAAAATACACTGACAAGTGTTTAGGTGGTTACAAAAAAAACAATATCCCAGAAGGTCTTTCAGCCAGAATCCAAGCGCTTTACAAAAGAAATGGTGTACACCCTAGAAAATCCGAATTGTCATCCATGGACAATAAGAAACAGAGAATGGGGCACTGAATCACCCTCGACCTCCCCAATCAACCATGAATAGCCTAATCCAACCTTTTTCAAAACCACAGAGAATAGGGCAATGACCTACCCTCGACCATCCCAATTAGTGTCAGCCTGACTCGAGCTCTTCAAATCGTAAAAACTGGGGCAACGACCCACCCTACACTTCCCATTCAATTGCAAACCAGTTGATCCATTCAAGAAAAACTGACCGATTGGTGTTTGACCTTCTAAATACCTCAAACCTTTCAAAAGGAGGCCTCACCCCCTCCAAAACAAAATTGAAGAACCCAAGGAAGCATCTTACCCAGAATTTGATCATGCCAATCAGAGGCAAAAGTCAACAATCAACACATCAAAAGAACATTATTCTCAAAAAAATCTCAATCCAAGAAGCAGCAAATGTCATTTTCTCCAACATTCAAGACAAAAGAACTACAAGCAAATCCCTCATATCAGCAAAGATTAAGTTTTCGAGCTTCCTTCGAAATGCAGATTCGGTTTCAGAGCTTTCTCTGAAAAAGTAGATAGGGTTTCAGAGCTTCCTTTGAAAAAGCAGATCGGGTTTTCACGCTTCCTCTGAAAAAGCAGATTGGGTTTCAGAGCTTTCTTTGAAAAAGCAAATTAGGTTTTCAAGCTTCATTAAAAAAAAATAGATTGGGTTTTCGAGCTTCTTCTAAAAAAGCAGATTGGGTTTCGAGCTTCCTCCAAAGAAGCATATATGGTTTCAAGTTTCCTTCGAAAAAGCAAATTGGGTTTCAAGGCTTCCTCCGAAGAAGTAGATTGAGTTTTAGAGCTTCTCCCTAAAAAGCAGATTAGGTTTCAGAACTTCCTCCGAAAAAGTAGAAAAGGTTTTAAAGCTTTCTCTAAAAAAGCAGATTGAGTTTTGGAGCTTCTTCCGAAAAAGCAGATTAGGTATCTGAGCTTTCCCCTTTGAAAGCATATATATCAACCTTGAACCTCCCCAGAGGAGCCATATTCCGCCAAACGGAGTGTCAGTTCAAGAAGAATCAGTTTCATGATATCAACCTTGAACCTCCCCAAAGGAGGAGCATTTTGCTAGGCGGAGCGTTATTTCAAGAAGAACCAATTTCCAGATATCAACTTTGAACATTTCTGGAGGAGCAGCATTTCGCTAGAAAGAGTGTTAGTTCAAGAAGAATCAATGTCCAGACGTTAGCCCTAAAACTTCCTGGAGGAGTACCATTCCACCTGACAGAATGTCGGTTCAAGATAACTTACTCTCCAAAAATTTTCAACTTCAGACCCTCTAATTGCCTCGTGGTCAACATGGGATCCTTCATTTTTCATTTTCTGTCTTTGACAGGCAAAGGCAGAAAAGAGGGGCAATTGTAAGCACCTCATTTTTGCCCGCTCGGCAATCTCCGGCCTGACAGAACTCCCTTTCAAAACTCCATAAGCACATTCAAGCCCAAATCAACTTTCAAACCGCTATCCAATTAGTCATCCACTTTTCGGGCCCGCTGGGTCCAATAGAGGCCTAATAACCAAACTTGCCCGTTGGGCCTCCAGGTACGTTTTGAGAAAGTTCAAAATCCCTCAAAATCGTAAGTCCACCTTTCCAAAGTGTTACTAAGTAGTTAGGCGTACTCTGCACACCATTTTGTCCGATTTTAGTGCCATTTCGGCTAACACCGGTCAAAATAACCATTTTACCCCTAAACGGCCTAGTACCGTACAAATCCCACCGAACAGTGAAAAACTCTCTCGGGATTAGCGCTGAATGACCCGACACACTTAACATAACACTTCGATCCATTTCTAACCATTTTCAACCAAACTCGGCCAAAATGACCACTTTGACCCTGACAACCCTAACGCGCCTAACACGCCCCGAAACAACACTGGTCCTAGAATATTGAACGGTGGGTCTTGTCATACACCCCTGTTTAACCTAAGAAGGGCCTTACGACACTAAATACCCCCGACTCAATAAAAGTTTCCCGGAGTGTCTCGCAGACGCTTCGCCAAAATTATCTTTTCTACCAATTCCCTGGTTATAACGCACCGTCAAATGACTTGACAAATGCGTAAATCGGGGAATTCCCGAAAGCTCGTTCATTGGTCTTTCCATCGAGACGGCTTGATTGGATAGATCGCTCTCCGAAGTCCCTCATTGCGTGGCTCGAAAACTGTTACTTTTAACCAACCCTGGAGCGTCTCGCAAACGCTCCGCCAAGATTGACATTTTCTTCGATTCCCTGATTAAAATGCATAATCAAACAACTTAAAAAATGCGTAAATTAGCGAATTCTTGAAAGTATTTATAGAGCACTTTCCATCGGTATGTTCCGATCGGTATGGTCCGATCGGAGAGATCGTTTCCCAAAGGCCTCGATTATGCAGCACAAAATAGTTACTTTTGAACACCTACAGAGCGTATTATAGACGGTCTGCAGAGATGCAATTTCATGCACACTTCCCGAGATGATATCTCACACTTTCGAACACCGTTCAAACTTTTTGAAAACTCAGAAGTTCACGAAAAACCCTAGGATAACACCGTGGATGCAACTGATTCCTCCAAAACCTTCCTGGTTGGCTCAATTATCGAGGCAAAGTTTACATAGACACTCCCCTAACCTGCGCCCAGATTTTGATTAGATTGACCAAACTTCGATTAACCGTCAAGATTTAGCCAGTACAATGGGTGCCACGCGGCATTCAGACAATGGATTAGTACCGGCGCATATAGCATATGCGCTTGTGTAAATTTTACACAGGCCCATGTCCTACATGAGCTATTGTCCAAAATTTTCCCTATAAATACAGGCCTCTCCCTTTGCATATTCCAGAATCGAAATTGATAGCGAAACTCTAGAAAAACTACTTCAGAACCTCGAATTCCTATATACATCCCATACCTCAAACACTTAGGCTAGATTCCACCTTCTCCTAACCCATATACTTCACCTATATAGCCTTCTACTCTATAGAACACTTCCTTCCCGCCCCTCAAGCAAACTTAAAGCCTTCCAAGCTCAAGTTAAGAAATCCATAGAAGATTATAAGTGTATTGAAGGCAAAAGGGAGTATTTCTTTTCTATTTTTGTCTTCCCCCACTCTTGTCTTCTCCCTCCTAGCCTACTTAGGCTATTCTCTATTTTAATCCCCATCTTCTACCCCCCTTTTTTGCATGCTTGAAACAAGAGGGCTCTTAGTTCATGCCTAGAGGAAAGTTAGTGAGAGCCACTGTGTAGGGGGATCTCTTACCAGCCTACTTTAAGATGGTATGGCCTTGGATCCCCTTGATTATGTGTAGCCTAAAGCCTTGTATGTATTCATGACCCCCTTGCATATTGCTATCTTATTCATATTTTGTGTGCTTGGCTTTATTTCCATGTTTATAACCATGTTTTTTCAAAACTCACACTATTCTCATTTTCATGCCATTTCCAAGTTCAATACTCTTTTCAAAATGGTTCTAAATGTTGGTCCTTTGAAGCTTAGGATGAGATTTTAAGAAATCATACATTCGAAAATCCCTCCATTAACCCCCTAACTCCCATTTTTGCTTCTTTGCATTCCCACTTGCATGAAAATGGTTTCCAAATTCTTTAATTCTCAAGGTTTCTATTCTCACAACTTTAGTGGTTAGAATGGCCTCTATGGAACCCTCTCTCGAGTGGTCTCCCTTTTATAGTGGCTATAGGAGCCCTAAATTGTTAGAATAGTTCCCTTCTCTTTTTACTCTTGCACAAAAATGGTTTTCATATTCTTTGACTTCTAGGGTTTCTATTCTCTCAAGTTTAGTGGTTGGAAGGGTCCCATGGAACCCTCTCTTGAGTGGTCTCCCTTTTCATTGGCCATACGAACCTCAACTTGCTAGAATGGTTTCCTTTTAAAATGGCTCTCAAAATCTTCCTCTCAAAGATGATTTTCAAAAGTTCATTCTTTCCATCCTTGCATTAAAAATGGTTTCTCAAAAGTTATCATCATTATGTTGATTATTGAAATCCCTGCTCTTGTCAAGATGAAGGTTATAACTGTTCTAAGAAAACCTTCTCCGGAATGGTTTCCAAGCACCAATCATATAAACCATACTCTTGGTTAGAGTCAAATTTTCATAGAAATAATATTCAAAAGGGTTGTCAACCAAAGTCCTTTGCATAAGATGATTTGTTTTCTAAAACTCTTTTAAAAAATGCACAAAATCACCTTTCAAAACGATCTTCCAACCCAACCCTAGGTTAACTTGATCTTAGTTATCCAACCTTAGATTATCTTGACCCTAGTTATCTAACCCTAGCTTAACTTGACCCTAGTTGTTCAACCTTAGGTTAACCTAACCCGAGTTAGTTAACCCTAAGTCATCCTAACCCTAGGTTAACCAAACCCATGTTAGTTGACCCTAGGTCACTATAACTAAACCCTAGTTGATTAACCGTAGGTCATCTCAACCCTAGGTTAACCTAACCCAAGTTAGTTAACCTTAGGTCACCTTTAACTTTTGGTCAACCCAACCTAGGTTAGTATACTTCAAGGTTCCAACTCATGGACCCCTTTTAAATGTTCTTCCTATTTAAAGCTACTCTCATAACCCCTTTTTCCAAAACCTCCTACCTTCCTGAGATTTCAAAAACCAACTCCATAACCTTTTCAAATACTCCTACACCCTATCTTTAAATTGTTTCCAAAAATATTTTCAAGAACTCACAACCCTAAGGTGTCCCTACCCCTTATATGGTTAGGGATTCCAAAGGAAGGTGATATATCAAGAACAACCTCCAAGGTTGCCCATATTAGAGTTCCAAAGTCCTAGATGTTTTCAAAAAATGCTTTTAAAAACTTTTCAAAGGCCAATTTACTAAAGCACTCCAAAATCACACCTCCAAGGTTTTCAAAACAAGACTTCAAAATATTTTCAAAACTCTCTTGAGTTATTTCAAAGCACTTCGAAAACTCCCTCGAGTTGTTCCAAAAACATTTCAAAACACTTTAAAACCCTATTTCAAGAGCGTTTTTCAAAAACCTTCAAGTTCTATTCCAAAAACACTCCAACATCCGACTTCAAATCAAAATTCTCAAATCTTTTTTCAAAGACCACAAAGTGTCATCAATCCATTCAAAAGACCTCAAAGCGTCTTCAAACATTCCAAAGGCCATGATGCAACTACTTTCCATCGAGCTGTTGCCCGAACTACGAATGACTTGATTCTCGCCAAATGAGATACATAGGCAACCTATAATGGTGCAATCATAACTTCTATTTCAACCCCAATCTCGTTTTCAAAGGTTTCTATCAATTCAAAGTTTCTATCTCAATCCCCTTGAAAACTCCCATTTTTTCAAACTTCTTCCAAAACTTACATTATGCATCATTCATTCGAAAAGTGATGACTAAACCTGGTTTTTAAAATTCTAAAGTAGTTACTAAATGGATAATGATAATCGATTATTCTAGTCAATGAACAAAGGGTGATTAGATATGTAGGTATCGAAAGGGTAGGGTAGGGTGATGATTTTAGGATATCTTCCCTACACGTAACCAACCCCTGGACGTAAGATTTCTGTTTTCGAATGACTAAAGTTGAGTTACTTTAAAAAAGGACTTAAAACTTTCTAAAGGTTAACAAGCAACCTATTTTCTGAAAAAACCCTCTCTCTCGGGAGTTTTTTTAAAACCTTTTTCGAGAACCCTGAGTTTAATCTCTGGATTAACACCTAGTTTTAGGTGCCCTAACTCACTTTAATCAAGTTAGGTGGCGACTCCTCTTTTTCTAGAAAGCCCTTGATCAAATCAACTTCAAGTTTAAACCTAGTCGCACTCGTGCTTCTAGGAGGATAAGTTCTAATGATAGATTTTCGTGTTTTCTCGAGCCGAATAGACTTGGTCCAAAAACTGGGGCGTGATAGCTGCTGAATCCATTGGAGACACTTAGAGGGTTAGTCTATTATCTTGTCTCTTCACCTTTCACTCACCCGGAATCTCCAGTTACCTTATCCAGTTTTATCCACTTTTTAAAAATTTTCAATGTTCGTAAGAAGTTTTTCAAAACCTTAAGTTGTAAGAAATGAACATTATTTTCCAAAACACTTTGCAAATAAGTGTCATCACTTGCATTCATATGCTCACACTCATGCTCTTGCATCAACATCCATCTGCATGCTTTTGCATTGCTTTCCACTTTCGTTAACGATTCATTTTATTTTGTATTAAGTTCTTCGAAAAGTCACTGACTCCTTGCATTTTCTTTTGTTGGTGAACCTTTGTTCACATTTTATTTTATGTCATAAGTAATTGCCATTTATGCGATGAATGGACAGGATATAATGTGTGTTGTTGGGTCCTTTCTTCCATTTTTAAAAATTTCACACACACTTGGTGCGCTCGCTTACATTTGCATTTTGCATATATTACCTGGTTACTATGCTTTTAGATAAAAGGGGGAACAATATATTGACTGTGGGCAGATGCTGTGTCGGTTTCTTAGCTTACAGTCTCTTGATAGTTCCCCCGCTCGAACCACCAACCAAAGATGGAGTTCACTCTTTCATGGTGAACGCTGGAGGTTTGAAGGTTCGACAACTGAGCTTTTTAGGAAGCATTAGTCAACCCCTAACCTCATGCTCATGTAACACCCCATGCATAGCCGAACCTCTGCCGGATTTAGGACACACGCGTCAATTTCAAAACCAAGGAGGAAAGGGCGACCGCTTTACTTTCCTTTATTTTCTGTTCAATTCATGCTGTTGTGCTACTTAATCTTCATTGTTATGTTATGTATACATTTTTTCACATCATAACTGCTCATGCATCGGAATTTATTTTAAGACAAGAGTTTCCAGAGTAATTTAAGTCATTGTATCTTTGTGCATCTAATTAACCCCTAGAGAAAGGCCGAAAGACCTTCTCACTTGAATCAAGCCAACCAAAACTCCTAAGGGTACTAAGAGACCCTAAGGACTCATGGCACGCATCAAAGTTATCTCATAAAGAGGGGCCCCAATCCCTTTTTGCTCACGGAGATAGGGCTGCCAAGAAAATAAGGGGCAATCCGAAATCAAGATCTCTCACCAACCTCCATTAAAGAAGGTATATCCAAAGACTCAAGAGTAGTTTAGGATTTCAAATGTAAAAATAGAATAGGCGAAAAGTCCTAAGGAAAACGGTCCCCTTCCCCTTCAAATGTACTTTCAATTCCATATATAGAAAAAAAAAAGAATCAAATGTAATAAAACTGTCTTTCCTACTTTCATCGAATGAATGCATGAATGTGTGAATGAATGAATGAATGAATGAACATGCTCGCACAGCTATGGTATTGCATACAGGGGCAACCCCCTATCTCCAAAAGTGAGCCAACACATCATGCTTAGTCCCCCTCGAATAGCAGGGGCACCCCTAAGACTTGTATTGCATAAAAACTTTCAAATTAAAGCACTAGCTTTTCTCTTTTCCTTGTTTTTCACTCTCTCTTCCTCCCTCATTTCAAAGAAAGAAAAGAAGGGATAAAGCCCACGGTTGTAGAGAACCCCCCTGTATAGGTCGCCATCCTAGAAAGAAGCAGTTACTCATTTTAGAATATATATCATCTATGGAGTCATTCAATATGCCACAAAGCTTGGCCTTAAGCAAGGCCAGGCTCAGCTACTGGAAGAAATAAGAGAACTTGGGAGTAGGATGACCAAAATAAAAATAATGGTCTCTTTGCTCCTATCCCATGCAGGTATAACAGTCGATGAGCAGGCGGAAGCTCTCCAGGTCCAAATGCATAAAGAACATATTGTCCTCCAAAAAAGGACCAAAGGAAAAGATCGAGATTACACCCCGTTGACTTGCTCTCTAACCATCGCCTACCGACGATAGTATATGCGTTCGAACGGTACGTCAGATGGATTCATGTCAAGTTTTGGTTCGAAGAGCATTCGAAATATATAGAGAGCAATTTTAACCGTTCGAAGTGCGTTCGACACATCCTTCGGACGGTTGTCCGATGCGTTTGAACGGTGGCAAGGGCGTTCGAATGGTCTTGCGCAGTTGCAGAATTTCAGAAGCATATAAAAGCTGGGACTGTTTTATTTTTAGAGTTATTGACGTTTTTCGTATTATTCAAGGTCATTATTTGAGTTGTTTTCATAGCCCTGCGTGGCTAAACTTTGAATCTTGGTCGAAGGAAACAGAAACCTCGGAATTAATAATAAACTATGAGATCTAATTTGTTTTCATTATTCTATTTATGAGTATTAGATGTTCTTATGTGCCTATTTTCATGCTTGTCTTGTTTAATCGCTAGGAGGCCTACTAGTTTATTAATCGTTGCAATCTACTGTTGGATTAGATATCAAATCTATAATTGTTTGATTCCTCTGATTTGTGAAGCAACTAAGATTTAATGGATTACTGCATCAGGAATTGTTAGATCTTGGGAAGGATGTTCGACTAAATTAAATGCAACCGCGTGTGCTTGTGTTGTTTAG